>VZRW01002551.1:25859-73177 GCA_013398125.1 Aegotheles bennettii
AGATGATGAAGGGAGTGGAACATCTCCCTTATGAGGAAAGGCTGAGGAAGCTGGGTCTCTTTAGCTTGGAGAAAAGGAGACTGAGGGGTGACCTCATCCATGTTTACAAATATGTAAAGGGTGAGTGTCAGGACGATGGAGCCAAGCTTTTTGCAGTGACGTCCAATGATAGGACAAGGGGCAATGGATACAAACTGGAGCATAGGAGGTTCCATGTGAATATCAGGAAGAACTTTTTCACTGTGAGAGTGACGGAGCACTGGAACAGGCTGCCCAGAGAGGTTGTGGAGTCTCCTTCCCTGGAGACATTCAAACCCCGCCTGGATGCGTTCCTGTGTGATGTACTCTAGGTGACCCTGCTCTGGCAGGGGGGTTGGACTAGATGATCCTTCGAGGTCCCTTCTAACCCTAGAATTCTGTGATTCTGTGTGATTCTGTAATTTTGCAAAAATAGGAAAAATGGCACAGGAAAGTCATAGATGGATGGCTAATTTCTTACTGTATTACTGTTTAGTGAGGGTAATCAGACTACCACTTATTTCAAACCCCTATATCTTCAGTATTTCCAAATATGCCCTGGCCTCATTCACATCCTTATTGAAGTAAGCCAAGCAGGCAAGCCGAAAGATTTGTACCCCCTGTTTGGCTACCCCTACAGCAGTAATCATGCTGTTTTACTTGGGAGTGCTAAGTAGAATATGCCACAATTTTGCTTTTAAAACTGCTGCCAACTCACTTACTTCTGTGAGAAAGAAGACAACATTTAGAAGAAGTATTTCAGTCTGCCAGAAAACACGATCAGCTACATTTTCATGATAATTTATTGCTGAAGCAAACAGAAAATATGTTCCTCACTGATCTCATTACGCTTTGGGTTTGGTCATTCTGTACATCTCTCTGATAACTTGTAAACTACTTCACTTCAGAGGCAATAATTTCATGAGAAATTAGAAAAGTAATTTCACAGAAGTTTGTATTTTATGAACCTAGTACTTATAATAGACATGGGTTTATATTCTAAGCAAAAAAAAGTATCATTTAAAATCCTGAGCAGTAATTTGAAATTATTCTTTACATTGATGTCTACTGCATATAGGACTATTCTCAAATCATTCTTCTAGTGAAGAATATACAAATCACATTCAGGCCTATGTAGCTGATGCAAATTTTTGAAAAACAAATTTTCTTCGAGGCTAAGACATCAATCTTCACTTGTGCCTTCAGTATCAGTACTGCATAAAGAAGATAAAAAACTGACTGAGGCTGCTAAAACATGTGCTATTTCACTAAGAAGGCAATCTTAATAGGATCTGTTTCCATGCTTAAAAAGCATTTTTTTAAAGAAGAGAATATTTGCAAATTATACTGTGAGAGTTAAAGGTCTCTATATCTGATGCAAATACACCTCCATTAAAAAACTTAAATAGATAAAATTCATATTTTTCTTGGAAGGATGCATATTAAAAGAAGAGATATAGAATGAAAACGTGATTTTCTGTATGTCTTTTCTTTAGTTAACTAGGATTGCTCTCCTTTAGTTTATATCATTACATGAAAAGAAAGAGGGGATAATATTAGTTGAGATGCTTACTGACAGGTGTGTGTGTCCATTTCTTAAGTGTTACTATTAAGTAATAATAATAATATTAAGTAATAATTTATATTCAGATGACTTATTATTTTCAGTGTGAGACAAGAAAGGAATTGTGTGGAGGAGATGAGCAATCAAAAACTTACATAATTTTTCAGGAATAATCATCGAGATACTGCTGTTCACAACAGCAAGAATGCCAGGGTAGCAAACACCTTCTCTTTGGAGTTCTGTATAGATGTCAATTAATTACAGTATAATTGAAGTACTGTATGAAATGAATTTCTGAAATTCCCAGGCAACATTGCTGAAAGTGAATTTTAGCTTTACATGAATAACTGCTGAAGCTCTGAGGGGAAAGCTCTGTATTCTGTGGCTGAAGTTTCTTTAGGGAAGGGAGAGCCAAAAGTGACGGCAGAGCTTGCCTGGGCCTGAATCTGTGGCTTCCTCCCGCTGCTGCCTCTGCATCGCACTTGTGTGCCAGCTTCCTTCAGCTCAATTTATCCAGACCTAGGAGCCAACATTCCAACTATCTGTTTAGTAAGCAAATCTTGGGGACTTCTGTCTGTGACTGACTTACGCCTCGACTTCTGCATAAACACTTGGTGCCATCTGGATGACTATCCTGAAAGAGATAGGTTTGCAGGAACGTACGGACGGACGCTTGTTTTCCTCAGGAACTAAAAGCAGCATATCAAGTGTCAAGAGGAATAGTTATCATATATTTTACAAGAGATGGCTGTGCTACCTTCCTTCACCTGTCACTCTTTTGACACGGCATGCACAGGCTTAAGCTGGGAATACCAGAGCGGGCGAGCTGCAGAGCCAGCTGTGCTCCTGCAGAAAACAGTCCCCAGATTCTGCCACCAAATTCCACATTTTGACAAAACTACACAACAGAGCAGTACAATCCCTCCTGTTCATACTCTGAAGGGTCATTGGCTACAGTACAATTTATCAGGGAACTTAAGCTTTTAAAGATTAAACATACCCCTGCATGAAGTGGGCATAATTCAGGAGAAAATTAAAAATATATTCCCAGCGTGCATACTAAGACAGGTCAAAAGTACTAAAGAAAAGAGACATCTAGTACTTTTAGAGCAATTCAGAAAGTTAACATACCAGAGAAATTAAAAACAGCATAAGGAAAGGATGAGAATCAATCATGACTTTGGACTACTCCCATATAACTACCACCATAAGTGTGGAGACAAAATGAATACATACATCTTGACTTGTGTAGTGTTAACTGACTCCATGGAAACATATAAAAACTTTAAATCCTTACTAGAAGTGCTTAGATATACAAATATATGTCAAAGTGAACTGAGCCACTAAAATATATCTGTATGTATAACACAAGAATCAAACAAATAGAACTATTGAAATTACTAATTTCAACAGGAGTCTATGTAGAGCCTATAAATTTTTCCTTTTTTTTTTCCAACTTCACGTATTTTTCATTATAATACCATTTTTTCCTCTAGTTCATCACGCAGGAATGATGGAATTGTATTAAAAAGACTTTCTGTACCTGCCTTAAAGAGGTACACAAGTTATGTGATTCTAATCCTAACTCTATTTACTGCAGAAACATATATTCAGGCACACAATTAATTTTTTTCTGAATTCTCAGCTATGGCTGCAAGTGAGAAGTATTGTTAAGAGTGCATGCTTTAGGATTTTGGTAGAAATTTTCTGTTAATGGACATCAAACAGGAGTATTGAGAGCTCTTTTTTTTTCCGAGAAAAATGCACTTTCTGATCTATGAAATTTTCATTTCAAACTGGTAAAATAATTTTTGCATCTTAAAAAGCTGTGGTATTATTTCCCCTGTTTTGCAGTTTGCTCATTCACCTGATAGCTTATTACAAATGTTGGGTATTTATGAATTCTGCCATACATGCTGCTTCTAAGTATCCCTCATTCCTTAGAGAGGCTGGAATGGTTACAACTGTCAGTTGAACACTTCTAAAAATACAGCTTTTTCCTCCAAGTACAAATAACTTAATTCTTTTCTGCATTTTTTCATGTTGAAGGGCAAAGCACGCTTACTGTGATCCTGAGCAGCAGGGGATTTACTGCATCTCAGGGATGCCTGAACCCTTTTAGACACAGGGTCCCTGTCACCTTTTAGACTTTCACAGGTACCAATACACACACAGGAAAAAAATAAGAGTTCCTAATACTTGCTGTTACATGCTTCTGTAGATTACCTACAGACAACTCTGCAGACTGAGGGACCACCAACCAGCTGTTTGGGAATGACTGCAGTGAAGCAGTCTCCATCTTTTTCCACCTTCATGCTCCTCATGCAGAGGACAGGACCATGGTGCAGGCTGCGTGTGGGGAGAATGCTCTGGTCCTGCACAATGCTGTTGATGCTCTAGTTTATACGGAGTTGAGCCTATATGGTAGACCCTCTCCAGTTTAATCCATTGGTGTATGATTCCAATGGCAATACCATAGGAATGGGAGAGCTTGCACAGGGCAGCAGAGCTCTGTAATACTATCATTTCCCACCTGTCTCAATATGCAACTGCACTGGAGCAGAAGTTCGATGACCCAGCAAAAAGCTTGAATATTCACTCCCTCACTGCTCAAATGCATTTTGGAGTTAACTCTAATAGCATGCCGTTATTTTCACTCCTCTTCCCTCCCCACCCCACAGCACAGCAACTCATTTTCCATTTTGACAAAAAGAAATAAACCATTTTCACATTAGGAAAAACTAAAAATTATTGTAAGTAGAGGATAGATTTATGACATTATGCGTGGGTTGCAAATGAATATAACAGTTTAAAGTTCTATTTTAGCAGAGTTCATAACTGAAACACTGATGTCACGTTTTGGCTATAACAACATGAATGGTCCTGACACAGTAAGTACTCACTCAGTGACACAAGAACCTTGATACTATCTGACCTATTACTTATTCACAGCAGGATATGCCATCTTCCTATCATGAGTATACAACTTAAGAGTCACAGCCACACAGAAGTCACACAAATAAAACGAATCTGAAGACTGGATTTTCCCTAAGCCACCACCATTCATGTCATTCATCTTCTTTTAGCTCTTGCCAACAGAAACATGACTATTTACAGTGGCAAGAGAGAAAGCCTTCCTGCTGAGACATCTATTCCTGCAGTGTTGTAATCTGTCTTCAAACTGCTAAAGCAATTCACATTCACTCTTGTCTCCTCTCAGTTAGCAGCTACAAAACAAAAAAAAAAGGTTTCAGTACATCAGTTAGTAAAATCCCTCTGAAGATTCATGTCTGCTTTCCTAAAATGTAAATGTTTCCTTTTAAAAAGTGTGAAGATGACCATCAGTGGATGTACCAATGAAGAGACATCTTATTATGCCTGAATCAACTGAACTGAAACATTTGCACAGCATTATATAATCAAAGAAATATAATTCTTTGACAGTCCATTAAAAAGTGAATCACTTGAGGTACAGAAGGAGTAAGTTCTGTCAATTTCAAAGCGGCTTCTGATTTTTGGTATCATACTACTAATCTCTCAGTATGACTCTTAGGAAAGCTAAGTGTCCTGAACTGAAGCTGAAGACAAGGAATTTGAAACAGGACTAACATATTCAGGTGCTGCTATCAGAATGGATGTAGCCATTGTTCCATCATTTACACAAGAAATACTCAAAAGGACCATTCTATGGTCCTACAGCGCATGGAAAATAGGTATCCTTAATTCATTTTTCTGTGTCTTATCTCCAGAAGTATTCTATTTCTATTCAGTGATCCCTTAAAGGCCTACAAGAATGTATTTGAAGCAAGATCTACTGCAATCCATCTATTGCAGCAACAATCCTAGAATAGAGCTTGTTTATTAAAAAAAAAAATCACTGCTAGCTCTTTCAACACACATTTTGACTGTGTATTCAAGAGCTGAAGGACATAATTGGCCCTGCTTACCTCTAGAAAGACAAACTGTAGCAAACAGACACTGATCTTGGGACAGTACTAATTTATCTCTAGGAAATCAAATACTGGATATTTAGATTTCCTAATCCCAAAAAAAGTACTATAAAACATGGCAACTTAATTTTGAAACCTTAGAGTAGAATTTATTTTTACAGTATTGGTCTCTGGTTACATCTTTTGATTTTTGTCAGATCTAATGCAGATCCTTGCTGCTACAGTCTTGGAAATGAAGAGTGTGAAAAGACAATGTACGATCATTGACACTATGAATGACAGTTCTTATGAAGTTTTTTTAAGATTGCATGGGTAATACGAATTGTAGAGAAGTAGTCCATAACACAGAGCATAGGGGAAAAGCTATTCATGCTGTGGAACTACAGCCTGGGAATTTGGGAGCTTTTGTCTTTGTTTTCATGTCTGCCATGTTCTTCTGCACTGTTCTCATTTATTTTTACCCAAATACACTGTCTTTAGAGGGAAATTTCAATTTGTGAGTAAAATCACATGAATTCAGACAGAATTTATTACTTTTATGAAGCAAAACTTGCCCGAAAGAGTTTTGGGGACATTTCTTTTTTGCTTTATATGTTCTTGGGGCAAGGAAATTAAAAATATCTTTCATCATCTCTATAGCACTATCTAGCCAGAATACAACTAATACACAGATCGGTTATCTTTTCTGGTGCACAGGTATGTACCAGATCCTCAGAAAGAAACTGTTAGATCCATATTCTTTCCTTGATACCTGAAAGATGACTAATCTTCAGGTCTGACCTCACATACTCTTTTTTGCAGGTAAATTACAGGAAAGGGAATAAATGAATTAGTGATCCGATTTACAACTTCCTGAGTCTGATACACAGACTGACTCTTTCTATAAAGAAGGAAAAGAAAATACTTATCTGATTTTTTTGCTTCTGAGAATTGTAGAAACTGTAAAAAGAACTAAATTGTTGAAATATTGTTCTTCCTAAGAATTTAGTAAGTGATTTTCCATCATTATAATGTTACATTTCTTTTTCCTTTCCAGCCTGTATCTGTCAAGACTATGACATGTAACTCTGCAATTGTTTGAAAGGACAAACTGTAAACAATTTTCTATTTTGTGTGAAAAGACTTTTACATTTTTTTCTGGATAGCAAATGCTTCATACTGAAGCATATGTTATTATCAAATATTATTAGACATGTCCAATCCCCAAAGTTTAAATGGACTATAATTAAGCCAATACTAAAATGATTTTAACTATATTTATTATAAGTAGCAACATTATCACGTAATGCAAGGAACCAGAAGTGTACAATGTGTTTCATCAATACAATGGTCTATGCCTTTGTAGTATCACCAAACGGGAGTGAGCACAGGCATGAGAGTGATCAACAGCAAATGTAAAGCTGGACTGGCTGGCAAGTAGGTGAAATAACCTGGAAGCCAGAGGTATATATATGTGTGTGTTTGTGTGTGTGTGTATGCGTTTTTGTGTGGGTGTCTGAGAGAGAGCAAGTCTGTATCACCAACTGGAGTGGGGCTGTGAGCCTCAAGGGGGTTGAATGTCCCAGTGCCATTAACTGGAGAGACCAGGATCAGGGGCAGCTACTGGTTTGTCTGCATGCCTACTCAGCTACTAGAGGGATGCACACTGTACATATGTATATATTTCCCAGTACCAGACCATCATGCTCGGCCAGAGAGGGTAACAGGATGAGGCCATTGGTGCTGTTTGTGCTTGTGGGAGTGCTGAGTGGTTCCATCTGTGTTGAATTGTGTGGCCAGACTTGTATATATGCGTTGTATGTGTGTTTGTGTGCCTATTGGGAATGCATGCTCAGCCCCAATATCAGCTGGACCTGGGAGCAAGGAGCTGTGGTAACCTCACATCTATCAGGCTGCTGGATTGTCCCCACATCCTTAACTTTCTGAAAATAAGGTCCTGTGTGTCAAATTTGGACATAAGCATGCTATATATATAGTACTGTGTTGTACATATGGTATTCTATTCATAACCAAGTACTTAATAAAATAACCAGACAACAGAATTTTTACAATATAGTTTTGCAAACTTTGACTGAAAAAATGTTTTTCACAAGGGAATTCTTTAACTCGAACCTATCTATACACAGAATGAAAAACACCAATATTCTTGTTAGTATTTGATGAGAAACAAGATGCTTTAAATATGCTTCTTTTCTTTATATTTATAAAATTCTCTTTTCCCTGCTTCACAATTCATGCAGAAAATGTAGAGACATTCTAATGAGAGTGACTTGGCTCTTAAATTTAATAATGAAAGTATTTACATTGCAAATAAGCTAAAACCTGCAAATTTTCTTAGTTATTTCCTTTAGTCTGTTTTTATTTTACTTCTACTTACGCTCAAGGCAGTTGGTCCTGGAGGTCCTGCATTTCCCTAGTTAAAACAGGAGAGTAAATAAATCAGCAATCTCTTTAATTATACATTTTTAATCTCTAAGCATTTTAGAGGACATGCACCACTGCAGAAGTAAATTCAGTATAATCATCAAACATGTTCTGGTTATGAAAACATATGAGTAAAGCAATATTTTTTTTCACTAATGGTGTAGATGTACATAGTTCACAAGTTAAATGGAAAAAAAATGGCAGGACACTGCATAAATGGATCACAGCTTAAAAAAAGCAATCCTTCAAAACACATTTGCATACGCTAAATTACAAGCTGCAGCTTATACCTACAAGATGGCCACTGAAGGTAGTGTGACAGCTCAGATATGTAAAGACATCTGACTGTGTAAAACATTCACAGAATTAGGTCGCTGAGGCAGGAATCATGCTGTGAGACCTTCAGGTTAAGTACATGAGAGCAAATCAGGGCACCCAGACAGCAATTTAGAACACTGAATTTAGATTCCTGCTCTGAATTTGTTTTCAAAATTTGTTTTGATAAAGCGTACTTGTCTTTCATATTTACAGTTAGCCTGTATTAATATTCTTCAACCCTTAAGCTACACAAATGGCAGCAGTGGGTGTTCATTACATGTAATTAAGACAACGTGTTCAATATTGAAGAAATATCATGCACATTCATATATACATACAACTTTACAGATTAAAAAGTACCTTTTCTCCTTTAGGACCAGCCAGACCAGGACTACCAGGGTCACCTTTTAGTCCCTGGGCAAAGAAGAAAAGTGCAGATTTGTTGTCATCTGTGGCAAGTGTTGGACAAAATCCTGTAGTGCTGTGAATTAGTACATACTAACCAACTAAGACTTTAAATATTACAATGTTCTTAGTACTACTATCTCATAAATTTCATTATTTTATGAACAGAGGAACATCTATTGAAGACCGCATGTGTCTTCAATACATAATTAAACACACAAAGCAAAACTATCTACTTGATCTTGCCTCATTATGGCAAGTAGTGTGCAGAAATGTAAAGTTTTCTTGCAGTCCCAGTAGGTCTTTATCTTTCACGGCCAATAAAAATAAAATAGAATACTAGAGAAAGTACTAGTACATTCACTTAACCTCTGCTAAAATTGGGAAAGAGGCAGAGGTGGACAAACTATGGATTTTATGTCTCAAGCAGCAATGTTAAGCTGGTGAGCTGCACATCCTCCAACACTCCAATCTTCACCAGTGTTTGAAAAGGCAATTAGAAAAATGATCAAGTCCTTCATATCTCCTCTCCTTCTTTTGGCCTTCAGCTGGAAAAGCAGATAATACTGTCTACTCTTACACATCAATTTCACAATTGTAGAATCATAGAGTAGTTTGGGTTGGAAGGGCCCTTTAAAGGTCACCTAGTCCAACCCCCCTGCAGTGAGCAGGGACATCTTCAGACTTGATCAGGTTGGTCAGAGCACCATCCAATCTGACCTTGAATGTTTCCAGGGATGGGGCATCTAGCACCTCTCTGGGCAATCTGTTTCAGTGTTTCAACATCCCCATCATAAAAAATTCTGCCTTATACCTAGTCTGAATCTACCCTCTACAATGTCTACAATACAGCTCTTTCACAAACTTGTCCCATCAGAACCACCCCTAAAAAATCTTTAGTACCCAGCACATAATCTTTGTTGTCTTCTCATTGTTGCAAAAACACATGGAAAAGTGAGAGGTTTTGATATGTCCAGCAAATCCAAGCCATTCTACACTAAGGAGTTAATTTTGGATGCTGGACCAACCTACCAGGAACTGGTTTTTGTTTAAGCTGAGAGATTTGTATTGTGCTTTAGAGGCATGTGACAGAGAGTATGTACATTGTAAGTCAGAGGCAGCTCTACATGTTCAAACGTTTTACTTACAAAATCAAATGGCAGTGATACAGGCAGTATAGGAATGAATCATAATGAGATATTCCAACAGGAGGCCTCTATCATGGAGGTTAAATAGGTCAAGGACAGGAAAGATTCATCTCCATTTGAATTAGGTTTTACTAACTTAAGTTCTTCCCAGCCCCCTTTTTGCTCTTGCAAACTCTCTTCCTCAGTTTGCACTAATTGGAAAGATAGAGACAACTGGCACGAAAATGATAAGCAACATCTGTGCCTTGGTGGGTACAGAAACATTAAATCAGTGAGTGTTCTAAATACTGCATATTTGTGCAACTTCACTTCCTGCTAAAATTACATTAATTCACCATCTGGAAGGAACATCATTTAGAACTATATGAGCATTTAAGTACCCACTTTGGATTAAATTTGTGGTTGTTGTAAATACCCCTGATTTAGCTTTGATTTGTCCTTTATTAAGCTTGCCAAATATGTAATAGTTAAATCAGAAGTAGTTTTGCTGTTTGAACTTAAAAAATGTAATAGGCAGATGGATTCAAAAACCAAGCCAAAAAATTGCTTTTTTTACAATCTGCATATTTATGACATAGTTTTACTACATTTTAGTTTTCACCTCCTCCTGAAAGACTGCATAAAACACGATGACTCCATATTCTAAAAAGCCATTTTAGGGATTTTTCAGGTGTGCAAACTGTATGGATCTGGTTCAAAATCAGTATTAGCAAATCAGCAGTGGAACAATACGTTTGAGTTTAAGAGTTAGCTCTTAGGCTGTTTATTTACAGAAGAGGAAAGATAAAAGAAATCTGCAGCTCACAGAAGGCAATATATCTGTGTCTCTACTGAATAGAAAAGACAACTGCAAATGAAAGATATTGAACCCAAGCCACTCACTGTCAAACTATGAACCTAATTTTTTTCCTAATGGATGTGTTTAAAGCCTTCAGTAGAGTTCCTGCAGTGCACCTTGGTGAGGTAGACAGTTTGACAGCTACTGCAGAGATGATGACCACAGAGGTTGACCTCATATAAAGGGCAAGAGGAAACTACATATTTGGCAGCAGTTTTTGAAGTAGGATTTTTGAGTACCCAGGGAGATTTTTATATAAAGCACTGATTTTAAAAGAATGAAATTAGCTTTCCTTTGCAGTTTATAACCCCAAGAAAGAAAAGCACCAGAAAAACAAAATTACTTAAAAGTTTATCACATTAGGAGTATTTCTTTTTCTTCTACACATTATACATCTTTCAAAAATATTAGTATCTTAATAAGCTTCAGACATAGTGAATGTTTGCAAAACTGCATCTGGTACATGCCTATTCTTCCCTACAGCTTCTTTTACAGCTGCCGAGAGGTTTAGCTGCTGCTGACTGTCTCTGAAATGACATAAGAAGTAAGAATTCCTGTGCTAAGTCAAATCTGTAGCCCCTTGTAGCAGTGTACGGTACAGTATCCTGTCTCTGGCAGAGACCAGAACAGGATGCTTTAGTAAAATGGATGTGATTATCTAAACAGATGTAATTTGCATGATTTTAGATTTGGCTTTGAATTAGAAAAGCTCCTTTTCTGCAATATTTTAGGAGAATGAGGTTAGTTTTGAAAACAAGCTAATTTCTACTGATCTGAGGAGTCTGTTATCAGATTTGCCAGATATTCAAGAACTAAGTAAAAGTTCCAGCAGCTCTCATAGCAGGGAATAAATGAATTATTGAATTATATCTTGATTTAATTTTAGCTTTTTTTTTTGGAGAAATATAACAATACACATTTGTGAGTTCACAAACAGTCTTGAACTGGTATCTTTTTCTCTAAGGACTACAGCTTGGTCTTTTTACAGGTCAGAATAAACTTAACATTGAGGCTCCTCTATGAATGCCAAAATATAACGTAAGTGTTAGGATACACATGCAGAAGACCAACTCAATGCTGACAAGATAACAACATGACAAATGGCAGAAATGAGAAATGTTATGTATATAACAAGACAGGTATTACTGTAACACAATTGCTGACCAAGAGAGAAATTACTGGAACAAGTATGTCACAAACACCAGTAAGGGTGTAAAGTCTGCAAAACTGGGGCCAGCAGGGGAAAGATTAAACTAGAGGCAGGCTTTTTGCTTGGAAGTGGATGAAAATGGTATTTCTTCTGGTGTAAGGAATTTAAAGGAGACGTTACTATATTGGTTGACACTATTTTTGACAAATCTTTAAGCAGTTTTTTCTCTGATATTAGTTTATTGGAATCTTAGCCAGCCTGCAAAACCAATTGCATTAGGAAAAGGAAACAATTAAAAAACAGCAACTGTGTTTTAAAACTCTAAAAAGGAATATGGTTTTACAAATTCTTCAAAGGATGGGATTTTATCATGGTGTCCCAACACTACTGACATAAAAGGCAACAGATTTTCTGTTTGAATTTTCCTTTTAAACCCGCATCAATCTCATACAATCTTTGCTGTGCTTGGGAGTTCCACAGTCAGGAAAACTTAGTGATGTGATAAATATGATCCTTACCAACTGTGAGAACATTTTATTAATTCAAAAGCAGGTATAACCCAAACCCAGAACTAAACAGGTTTTCACTTCCTATGGTTTCAGTCATTTGTCTAAGATCAGAAAAGTCAAAGATTTTGCAAGAAACGGGAACCAAAAAACATTTTCCCCTAAGCCAGTTCTTTTGGGCCAACATAACGATCCACAAACTGGTACAGCTACCACCACTTGCAAAAAGGACAGAAGATGAAGAAAATAGAGGATCCATATCTTGCTGCTTGTGCTGGGAAATAATATTCCATATGCTTCTTGTGTCTGGGGAACTACCTTATAAAGGAATCTTAGGCCACAGGAGTATCATCTAACTTGCCCATCAGATGACAGCAACAGCTTGAACCAAGCTGTGAGTACTGTGAGTACTGTGAGTACTCCCATACAACCTACAGGAGTTATATTAAAAGGGAAATGTGTTGGTGCTCTCAGAGGATGGGGAAAGCATCCTGTAATTTAAAGGAGTCTGCTTCTGTAAATTAGATTTTCTTGCAGACTTGTCTGTTGCTTTTAATCTTGACACTGTGATGTTGAGCTGGGTTTAAAAGCCACACAAGGGATTTAGAAGGGTTTAATGAGCAGACACCTCTCTGGCTGAGACCAAGTAGCTGACAATCCCTGTGATAAAAACTCTGCAGCCCAAAGAAGGATTTGAATGACAGGCCACGGAGGTTTGAGGAAGACTTGCAGCAGTAGACTGAAAATTAGCTGTTCTGGAAACAAATGCAGAAGCCTCAAGAAAGCGAGGGTAAGGAGAGAAATCTTACTGGGAAACTCTTAAGAGAGTTGCCAGAGTTTCTAAAGCAGCAGACAACTGGACTGAAGAGTTTCCATGTGGACTGGAGACCAGAGGGACTAAGGACATCAAGAGCCAGGATCCTGTTTAACATATCCTTGAAGACAAACTACTAAGGTGAAGAGACAGATATCAGCCACAATGTAAACCTCATCAGTAGTATTAGAAGACAGGGCCCACAGCCTCTTTTCAGCTGCCATCAGTTACTTACTTATCCATAGCTGGGAAATATTTGAGAAGTGCATTAGCCTCTCACCCTGGGACAAAACATTTATTATAAATTTGACATGAATTTGACCAGAGAGGCCTGAAAAAGAGCATCAAAATAACTGAATCATTAGCTTTGCATGAAATTATCAATAAGAAAACTGTTTTTAGATTTCAGGAACTTTATGAAAATTGTTAAGTGTTTGTTCCAAGTAAAACACGCTTTTTATGTCCTAATGCTCTACTTTATGAATTCTGGCTTAACATGCATTAGCAGGTTCATCAAGGCCTGAGAAAACATATCATACACTAAAAATTTTCTCAGAGAGAGCAGCAGCCAGTGCTTATACGTTATCACAGAAAAGAGATGAAACAGGTAAAATGTACCCAGAGCTGACAAAAGGTGCTCTTCCTAATGAAAAAATGCAGAGATCATCTGGACCCCAACCAGAGAACTCCAGCAACTCCTGCATCAGTCAAGTCTCACCCAGTAGACATGCACGTGTTTGTGCAAATGTACTACATGCATAATTGTGGCAAAGAAAAATGTGGCAAGATTGGCATAATCTTTTGAGGAGAACAGATTTTTCACTCTAAAAGATATCTGTTTGGAAAAATGTCATTCATTATTTACAATTTTTTGGCCTGCATTAGAGTAATCTGGTTCAATCTCTCATCAGGTTAAAATCTCCTAGAACAACATATTATCTGAAGTACTTGGAAATACAGTAAATAAACCAACACACTAACAATGTCCAAGCAAACTGTTATAGATAAAATCAACAATCTCTTCCAATAAAACTTGGAAATACTCTAATGAGTAAGACAACAGAACTGCACTTTCTCCACAGAACAGCCTTAAAATCTAAATGAAAACAACAGCCTCAGAGTCAGCTTTACAATACCAAGCTGTATCTGTTGGGATAACTTTTTGATTTAGCAAAGTATTTTCAAGGTTCCAAACAATATACTATTTTCAGTTTATGTCTCATGTGCTTTCAGATATTGTCATTGTTCTTTTCTCATAAATGTCATTCAAAAACTTCAAACTGTTTCACTACTAGAATTTTGTGGATCCTGAGCAACACCTACTATGTCCTTATACTTTTGTTCCTAACAGAATCTTCAAACTCTAGAAGTAATTAAATATCATTACCAACTTCATACTTCCAAGCAATAGGATTCTTCCCTTCCTATCAAAGTATCTCCTTGCAATGCTAATACTGAGAGAGTACAAGATTAGAGAGACAGGCCATGAAGCTCTGAAGGTAAATGACTGTTATTACCATATCAAGACACTGGATTCCTTTAAAATTATTTATATTTCTGTTCACCTTTTCCCACAAGCATAAAAATAAAAAGGTCTAATATATTTTCCATCTTTCCATTGAAAACCTGGGATTTTTTCATTGCTCACTGAACCTCACAGGTCCATTCTTTGATATCAGGTATGCAAAGAATAACGATATTTCATGTAGGAAATCTTTTTAAAAGTCACTTAGGGTATTACCTTTCCCAGCTGGAGAAAAAAATAATTGGTGAATCAGTTGGTTTAATGCTGTGAAGATTATATGCTAGATTTAAATTTTTTTACACTTTTTTCTTCTTTAATTTTGATTTACAAGACTATATTCTTCCCTTAGCTATGCGTGACACATGTCGATAGACACAACAAAACTTTCTGTTTTCACTTGCTTTTGCTGACAGATTTATGTCAGCAAATCACTAATTAGTAGTATCCCATGGCATTCACTTCCCACCTGCACCACTGATCAAGTAAATGACATGACTTCAAAAGGAGTCTAAAAGTTTCTTCCCAATTCAGTTCAACTGACAAGTGTATGAATATCACATAGATCTTACTCCACAGATAGTTTCATGTGCATTTGTATTGCAAATTTGTCCTTATGCCATATGGGATATCAGCGTGATGGAGAAGAAACTGTATTTATCAGGATTTCTTACAGACAGCGTATCTATGAAGCTCCACTTGCTATAGTGATACAAATGATAATATTATTAATATTGAGTGGCTATAAAAGACTCAAGGGACAAAACTTTGACATACTACGCAAGCAAACTGGCTGTTCATATTATACAGACAAATATGTGGTTAGAGATGTAATGTGAACACATACCACTGGAGGACTACATTAGTAATATATTAAGTTATTTATGATTACTGCTTAAGAAGCTGAAAACAATGACAAACTGCATTACTAGTATTTATAGTAAGTATTTATGTTGTCAGATGGGTTTTGAATAATATCCCAGACTGGGACACGGCACTGTAGATCTTGGCTCAGATTCCTGGAGTGATAAACTATGAGATGTGCAGAGCAGTTAAGTATATTCAGAGTTCCTGCATCCAAACCTGGTTCTCAATGACATTAACTGACCCAGTTAGCACAGTCAGTGAGGGATGAGGGAATTAAACTTTCTAGGTATCTCTTCTCTTCATCATTAAATAAAGCCTAGTCTCCAAATAAGGTCTGGCTTCCCCTCTGTCATGCTACTTCATTCTAGCAAGAACTTTCTGTACAGCTAAGAAAACACAAGTAGTAACAGCAAGCAAACTGAAATTTCTTTCTGTGACACATACTTTCCTGATTTTGATTAAAATAAATTCAAATATGTTTCTAACATTTGTGTAAATTAAAGTGTTCAGTCATCATTTCCAAGTTCTTCACTTGTGAGTACAGAAAGTCTTACTCCTCCAGGCAGAGGGACAACAGCTGTCAGCAGTCGATACCGCTAGCTTTAAGGGTGTTCAAGTTTTCTTTATACAGCACTGCAGATTATACCCATGTAAGCAGATTAACTTGATTATTTCAGAAATATCAGATGTTACATGTCTGTATGTGGAATGAGTTTGAGAGACACTGATAGAAACCAAGAGTCAATGATACACAGTCCTTTAAATTTAATGACTGGCATCTCCATGCATTGTGATAACTGAATCTAATTTTATATAAGAGTTGTTAAAAAGGAATTATGTGTGGATTCAAACAATATAATGTTATATTGCCTTGTGCAATTTTATTTCCAAAATGTTTTAATGACAGTTCCCATGATGATAATCTATAGTTTCTTGACACACTACAACAGTTCAGTAAATATTTCAAAATACAAATGTTCAATATTTTACACTTCCGCAGTACCACTATGTCAAATATGTTCTAGAGTTCACCAGATACTTGGTATACCTTACTCTTCCTAAAACATTTATGGAACAAGATCCCATGTAGTAAAGGAGATCATGTAAGACCAACACAGAAGTGTCCCCAGAGCTATGGAAAGAAACACAGATGTGTTTTTTCCATGCTGTCAGCATATATGTATGCATTGTAGAAGTATATGGTTCACCTTTACAGACAGGCAGGCTACAAGAGAATACCTTTCAACTCAGTATATGTTTTCATATGGAGGACATCCACTATTAGTCAAAAATAGTCTGATTTATCTAGCATTTTAAACTATAATAAACTGAAATAGGAAAAATATTTTCATGGCTACAGTGTGCATAGAAAGCCAGATGACACTAAAAGTGCCCTAATATTGTAGTCTGTTTTACTGCATTTTCAGTAGACCCAGCTAGACTGATATAACATTTTTATGTCAAATTCTGACCCTTTCACTCTTTTGGTAAAGTTGCTCAAAAAATGATTTGATGAATGATTTTCCCAAATTTTATATCTGGATTCCAATCCTAATGCCAGTCATTCTCCACAGAATTTGGACAGTCAGCTTCAGATCCCTCTGTGAGATGCTCTCTGCCTTCAGCTGTGGTGCTTTGCAATTGGAGAGTAAACAGTATCCTGCATTAAAACCTAAACCAAGGTTGACCCCTAGCTAGGTTAAGGAGGAGACAGGAGAGCAGGAGGGGGATAAAGAAAACTGCTGGCTTCATTTTTTAGTTTTTTTTTTTAAAATCTTGCCATTCAAATCATGCTAGTTGGCCATTTTAGTATTGCATTGAAAAAGAATTCTGATTTGCTGCCCTCTCACTTTGGCTTAATATGTACAAAAAATAACTTAAATTAAAAAATAAATTAGGCAAAAGTAAGGTTTATTACTAGGCGTGTCTATAGTGTTAGCTTAGGTTCAAGCTTGAATGTGAACTCAATAACCAGGATTATTCTGAATTTTTAGATGCAGATTCATGCTTTACCTCAAATATGGACCAGACCAATTAACTAAGTAGGCAGTGAAATCTGGCAGAGAAAAAACAGTGAAATTTTAACTCAAATTCTTTATCACACAAGCCACATGGCACAGTGAGTGACCCATGGCTCTCACCCAGGAATGGCTAACAGCCTGTTTATTTTCCTTTCAGAAATCAAGGCTGCAGACCTAGCTTTACCCTGCCTCCAGAAATGCCCTCTTTTTGAGTGGATTATCCAAATAGGAATTATTCTCATCTATATTGTGTTGCTTTAATCCCCACACTTGCTTCAGTTCCTCTCACAAGCCCTCAGCAGGAATATCATGGAACCTACCACATCCTTACCCACAGCTCTCTTCTCCAACCTGAAGCCCTAAGAACTTGTAACTCACCAGAATGTATATTTTTCCTGCCCCATCATCTTGTGGTGTTAATTCTCCAGGCATATACATTTTTCATCACTCTTCTTACATAAATTCTGAATTTCATTGTTGAACCATTCCCCCAAAAGCTTGTAACTTGACTGTTTTGTTATCATTCAGTTTACCTCTCTTCCACGAATGCCTTCTGGTCCTGGTTCTCCTTTATCTCCTTTTTCACCCTAAAAGAATAAATATTTCTTTTATTATATATACATATATATATATATACACATAAGAGAAATAGTAACCCATAATACAGAAAGATTATTTTAACATTCTGGTCTGTGACATGAAGTGTTACATATAAACTGCTGGCTGCAAAAACTATTTCTTACATTCCAACAGAAATTCTTTCCAAATAAATGCCTCTGAAAAATGCCTAACACTCTGAGAGATACAGATCTCTGTATTTCACAGTGCCACTGAACAACCATAAAGACTCACCACAGAAAAATATTCTTGGGTCTCACCATGGTCTGAAACCAGAGTGGTGAAACAGAAGTTTACACTGGGGAACAGTTTTCCTTTTGAAAATCATAACACTGAAATTAAATTAATTGTTTTCATTCTGAGACTGTTCCTAAATAAACAATTCTTCTTTTAAATATCTGATAAAAGAACTGTCATCAATATTATAATTTGTCTTTGACTCATACTGGTATACGGTTCACTGATTGCATTTGAAAAATGGAAACAATTTTTGTTCTAAAAATTTTCTCACAAATACGCATATGAACAGAAGAAGAAAAAGGTGGGAAGGATCCTTCAGATTCAACTATACAGGCTGGTTCCTGTGTTTGCTCAAGAACCACTGACTACAAAACACAATATTCTTTGCAGGATACATGAAAGGATTCAGTTCTGTATTATCTCTAACTACCTTGCTATTCTAGTTAAGAAGTTTCATCAAATGAACAAAATACACCTCCTTAAGAAGCATAATTTAAGGGAGAATATCTTCCAGAACCAACAAGTATAAACAGTTCTATAATCATATCACTGTCACTAGACAGAACTTTGTCAAATCATAAAGGTAACATAATTCTGATAAAAGTGTGAGAACTGACTTCACTAGAGTTCAAGCTCTTCATACCAATCAAAGAAAGGGAACAGTCCTGCACTGAATTTCAATTATAACCATGGCACTACATTTGTCTGAGCAGAACCTATTCATTATGTCATCATCATCTTCATAATTCTGTTAGGTAAATGGTATTGAACTGAGATCATTCAGCTAACTCCATTTGTGACACTGCCCTGACTCAGAGCTATTCCTCCAGTGGCCATGACCGAGGGCATTTCATCTAATAATTGGTTTTGCTAAATGAGTTTGTATGAACTTTCTCAAACAACTGAAACTTACTAAGAAATTGGCAGTAGCTAACTGTGAATTTAAGAATCCCATGCACAAGATGGCTTTGCTAGTTCATTGTTTCCATTTTAATACATCTTGATGATAACAAACCTAATGCTATGCATTACCTTGAATCATACTGTTAAGGTTTTTCCTCAAGTATTGCCTTTATTTCTTGTAAAAATAAATTAAATTAAATGAGATAAATCTATGTATGTATTGCCAAAGTTTAAACGACACCAAACAGTTATAGGAATTTAAAGCTGGTTATTTTAATATGTTTAATCTATAAAGACCACTTTGTTCTATGGATTATATCATTGGTTGAGATAGTAATTGTCTTTTGCTGTTTAAAGAATAATAGTTGAAGTCCCAAACATTCTTTTTAAAAATAGCTCAATTAAAACTTCAGAAGATACTGTAAAAATGACATCTTAGTTTTCACCACTATGATACACTAGATGTTTAGTGCTGCTTTCAGGATCTTTCAACTAGTATAACTCATATTGCTACCACCTTGCAATATCTACAAATATACAGTCATATATTTGCCATAATATCTCCTTATTGGAATATATTCCTAGGAGATTTAAAAATCATTACAATTTATGGAGCTCTTTCTTCTACGATCTGTTTATCTGCTTTCATACTTCAAGAGCAAATGATATAAAAATGTACAGTTTTGCTTCAGAAGTAGTAGCATCCTGTAAATTCCTTGATGTATAGGTGGAAACCTGAGGTAAAAATATCTTCTCATAATTGTTATCCAACATCTATATTTACATAAAAACCTAAACAGAGAGCCTAAACCAAAAGAAGACCCTCCCCTTACCCTTGCTCATCATTCGCCTTGATGTTAGATGGGCAGCAAGTGTTGAAGACTCTGCCTTTTTATTCTACAGCAGGCAGACAGTATCTTTAAAATGCTGGTGGGCAGTTCTAGACACATACAGTTGTGGTTGGTGAATGCAGTATGAAAGAAAAAACTCCCACATGATTTACAAGATATTTTGATTTAAGATGTTTATCAGTTTCTTAGACAAAATGATGAAAAGCACCCCATGTTAATGAGCCTGGACCTCTGCAGAGTCCCAAGAACCATGGGCTTTCTGCCAGGTATGCAATTTTACTAGGAACCTATTCTGATTTTTAATGGAGTAAAGGATTTGTCATCGCCAAGCTTGTTGTGTGGAATGTCCGTGTCCTCTGAGAAGCCAAAATTCAAATCAAACAGAGATCCAATTTTTACAATTTATTCTCATGAGAACTGAGCCAAGTCATGCTCATTTCTGCCTTTTTGGAGTGCGCTATACTGCATAATTAACTGCTTCAAATCTAGCCAACTCGCAGAATCCCTGAAGCCACTTTGCAGGGTAGAGGCGGCTGTTAATAATCAACATTGTGGCTTATCTCATTGATTAATAGAAAAGAGAAAAATGTGTTAATGGCTTTTTATATCTAATGTTCCTCCCTGCTTATACTATATCCAGATGAGACAATTAAAGACTATTTATTGCAAAAAGAGGATGACAAAACTCTGGAAGTGCTATGCCTTGTTTAACTAAACCTAATCCAATATAACAATGAATTATTTGTATTTCTTTGGGTGCATTCTGCTTTCAATTACCCCAATGGAACAAGCTCATGGAGTTGCTTCAGTATAAGCTCTGGGAGGGTTTCAGTCTGCCATGTGTAATAGTGGACACACTGAATTCAGTGGTAACATTCTTTAATTAGAGCCAGGGGTTCACGCATGGCTTCTGCAAAACTACAGTACCAGTCTTCAACTCACTTGTCAACTTTAAGCTTGCCTCATTTTTCTTGCATACTGTATCCTCCTTATTATAGACGCAAAGTACTGGATTTGGAAAAAAAATACCTTCATACCTAAAAATTTACCAAAAAAGGTAAAGTATCTTTTGCAGCATTGCCTTGTTAATGATACTAATCAGGAATTCCTGATATCCTTTGTTCCAAGCACTTTAAAGTACCATTGTTAACAATAGCTGAAATGCAGTCCAAAGTATGCAAGCTATACAGTATCACTTATTCAGTGTGGATACATGATAATTTTTAAGCTCTGAAACTCCATGATTTTACCCTACATATCTTTATGATATAGTTATGGGTTGTTGGCTGCTGTTTGGTTTTTTTTTAATACTCTTCTGTGTTTTGTTACAGCTCTGTCTCAGCAGAATGCTCTATGAGAATTTTCTTTTCTGGCATTAATTTCTCCATAGCTTCTTATAAACTGAACCCAACTCATAGTAATCACAGAATCATAGAATGATTTGTGTTGGAAGGGAACTTAAAGTTCACCTAAGTTCCAACTCCTCTGCCATGGGCGGGGACACCTCCCACCAGATCAGGTTGCTCAAAGCCCCATCCAACCTGGCCTTGAACACTGCCAGGGAGAGGGCAGCCACAGCTTCTCTGGGCAACCTGGGCCAGTGTCTCACCACCCTCACAGGAAAGAACTTCTTCCTAATATCCAACCTAAATCTACCCTCTTGCATCCTATCATTTCCAGTCCTATCATTACATGTCCTTGTAAAAAGTCCCTCTCCAGCTTTCCTGTAGGCCCCCTCAGGTACTGGAAGGCTGCTACAAGGTCTCCCAGAGCCTTCTTTATTCCAGGCTGAACAATCCCAACTCTCTCAGCCTGTTTTCACAGGAGAGGTACTCCAGGCCTCTGATCATATTCGTGGCTCTCCTCTGGACTTCAACAGCTCCATGTCCTTCTTACATTGGGGACTCCAGAACTGGACACAGGACTCCAGGTGGGATCTCATGGGAGTGGAGTAAAGGGGGAGAATCCCCTCCCTCGACCTGCTGGTCATGCTTTTTTTGATGCAGCCCAGGATACCGGTGGCTTTCCAGGCTGCAAGTGCACACTGCCAGCTCATATTGAGCGTCTCATCAACCAACACTCCTAAGTCCTTCTCCTCAGGTCTCTTCTCAATCCATTCTCCACACAGCCTGTATCTGTGCTTAGGATTGCCCTGACTTATGTGCAGGACCTTGCATTTGGCCTTGTTGAACTTCATGCTGTTTACAGGGGCCCACCTCTTAGCCTGTCAAGGTCCCTGTGGATGGTTAACGATTATTATTTTTCATAATTAGTTATCAATTTTAAAAAATCAGCATCTTTAGATCAGAAAAACCCTCCTGGCTCTTTCTGTTTTTTGCTGACAGATGTCCGTAGAGCTGGGGTTATGAAGGGCTCCATCCCAATAAAATTTTTATTGACTGACCTGTAACCTTTCTGCAGAAAGTGGGATAGTATATTTCAGGAAAGTAGTAATACTCAGGTTGAAGCACCTCTAGACTGCTGAGACACTACAACATTTAAAATGAATGGAACTCAAGGCAGACTAATGATCCTGTCTCAGTTTAGTCTGAGAGGCACTATGCAAGGAAATGGAATAGTGACATAAGAAGCCTATTTTAAAACTCTGTATCACATAAGACTAGTACCTAAGCAGGGTCAGAAATAAACAGCTTAAAATGTTGCAGAAATACACTTCTATTTCTAGCAAACTCAAATCAACAGTGATGACCTGAAAGGATGTCACCACGAAGCCTGTGTCTTCCCAAACCCACCTATTTACGAGACTCAGACACAGCAAGAAAGCAGGTGATCACAAAGCTTCATAGGCATCAGCAGTTCAGAGAGCTCAGTAGATACACTTATGAAGAAACCATGACCAAAAACGCCTGATTCAAAAACTGTGCCACTACTGTCTTGTGAAAGAGCCCAGACAACAGGTGTCACGTCTGACCAAGCTGGATAATGTCAGGAGAAAGATCTTTCCTTCCTGCTTCACTTACATAGACTGAGCAGTACTGGAGACGTTCATACCAGCTAACAACCACTTAGTGTCACGCTTCACATTTCTAAGCAAGCTCTAAGCATTTCTAAGCCAGAGATTCTATATAAAGGCAAACTATTACCTCAATTGAACCCAAATTCTTAGGCACAAAATGATCTGAAGCCAGGCCAGCCTGTGGCTCCAAAACTGCACTGATGAATTGCCTCTTCCTGTCAGAAGGAATGAGGCAGCCATACATTTTTATTCTTCATAGAAAAACCTTAAAATGCATAGAAAAACCTTAAAATGCATAGAAAAACCTTAAAATACAGGATAACACCATGACTGAGCTGCTTGCACTATCACCATTCCATTATCACCAAACACAGTGATTGAATAGCATCACTTCAGAGAAGAAGATCAGCAAAATAAAAATCAAACCAGATAACATGAAGGAAACAGGAGTGGACAGAGAAACGTTCTGAAGGGTTAACATCTTTAGATTGAAGGACAGTATCCACATTGAATCAAGTCACGTAACTTAGCCATACTTCTGCATTCTTCATGAAAACTAAACTCCCATATTACAACACTCAAAAACACTGATTTCCAAAATAGTCTGTCAATTCCATGGCATCCTGGCAGGCAATAAAGTGGCCTCACTTATTGCCTTATTGAAATCTTTTCTTACCTAGCCTACAGAACTATGATATACTTCAGAACTAAGCTTTCAGAAAACTCAAATTCTATTCTTTCACATCTAAAAATGCCACAGCAAGGATACCAGCAATGCCTTATTGAAATGACAAGTGAACAATCCTTTGATCTCTTAATATGTTCCCTACATTATCTTTGAATCTCACCTGGGTCCTTATCTTCAATGTGACCCTATCAAGTAGAAATCTGAAAGACTGTCTATTGTTCCATGATGATGACCAGAGACAGTAGCTGAGATCACTAATGAAATACTAATAACCATTAAAAAATACTCATCTAAGAGACTTGTTAGGGTAAAAGAAACATAAAGACACAATTTCATCCTTTTGGGTGATAGATGTTAGCCAACACAAGAAGAAAAATTACTGAGATTTTGGATCCTACTTGCTACAATTTATACAAGGCTAACCCAAACCTAACATTCAGCTTTTTTATTCAGTAATAAAGGCCCCAAACAAATGTATTCAGGCTTAAGATGCTCACAGCAGCTTTGCTTTTGCCACATTAAATTTAGATGTTGTGGTTTACAAACTTTGCTGTGTATGATATCCTGCCATGGCTCATTCTGCCATCACCACATCACTTTTCTTCTGCCCTTCAAACCTTTCTATGTCAAGGAGAAACAACAAACAAAATCAACATCAAAAACTCCACCCTTTTTGGTAATTATTTCATCATATATTCCCAGACTTAACTTTAAAGAAAAATTCTTAACCCAAGATTAAAGTTTTATTCATAAAAATAAGAAAAATAACACAACCTAAAACATAAACTATCAAAAAGCAGATTTTCAGTCTCCTAGATAACATACATTCTTAAAATCCACTTGAATATATTGGTGCTCTCTTCAGAGAAAGTACAATCAGTCAGGTAAAATGCATTTATAAGGAAAAATCACTAAGCTTTTTCATGTTGATATTCATTTGCAAATGCAACTTGGTATTTACATCCAGAGGCTTAAGCAGATATGAAAAGCTTTCTAAAATAACTCAAATCTTCCCCCAAAAGTAGTATGGTGTTTATTTCAAGAATTTTGATATACAAAAAAAATCATAGATATATTTTAAATACTATAAAAAACCCACCATGAATAAGAATGAATATTTTATTCTTTACTTGCTCCATCTGGCTGAGATCTATGATACATTCTATGCATGGAATATCACTTCAGTTTAAAAATTAGTGTATTGTGCTATGTTTCCTCATAATCCCAAAGCAAAAAGCTTTCCAAACTACAAAGACTGATTAATTCAGTCAACAACTCATACATGCAACTTGCCATAAAGAGGCTATACAGGGTACATTCACAGTCCAGTTTTCCTCACCTTCTACAGTGTCTTTAGCTAATCTAATCTGCAAATATAAAATCAACAATAATTTCTATGAGTCATAATTTACACTTCTACCCCAGACTTACCTCCTGTCCAAGCAAACATCTTAACTTTCCATTATCTTCTTGTTGATATATCTAACCATTCAAATTAGTTTTACATGTTTCTTTCAACAATCTTTCCTTGAGAAAGCTTCCTCTTTTTTGCTGAAAAAACACTGATTCTATCAGTCCCCAAGAACTGGCAATAATCCTGAAGTAAGTCTGTCAGACCCAAACCACCTCCAGACCACAGACGTGACATTTTACAGTTATCTACAGATACCCCTTTCACCCAGACTTGACCACACTCTTTTCTCCACTCTTCGCAAATGCTCCTTCATCCCACCCTCAGACACCCATTCTGAATGCCATTGCTAAAGCTCTGTTCAACTTTGAAGTTTCTTATGCACACATGCTTAAACACTGGGAAACTTAAGTACTAAACTTAGGGACAAAGCACACAATTGACATTGCAAGGACTACACGATCATCCCGCTGTAACAACCTCTGCCTCCAGCCCAATTCTTCTCTGATCTGATGAGCACAAAATCTACCCGATAGGTGAAGCATCATCTTTCATATTACTTATTTGTCCTTCATCAGTCAAGTATGGTGGTTTTATATGTATCCATCTTCTGTCTTAAATGTTATATTTTAATTAAAATATCTTTGGGATGAGATAAATGGTCTGCTCGGTCAATGTCCTGTTTCTAACACAAGGGAATTTTAATACATGTTTTAACTTGCACAAATATTAGAGGTTTTACTGATTTTTGCTCTTACACTGCTCTCAAATAAAGTTAATAGTTGAATTGGGCTCCAAGATCTCAATGCCAAATTCTACAATAATTCTGAATTTTAGTATCTGGTGTATCTATCAACAGATTAAAAACTAAACAGGAATAGCTGTCTTATTTAATTAACACATTATTTTCCCCTTTCTTAAGTAAATACTACAAATGGATTTTACTTTTAGCTACAATTGTTTAAAATGCTATCTGCCTTTTAGAAGGGAGGTTTCTGTTTATACTGGCTTAGCATTAGTGTTGAATGAGGATTTTTCTGTAGGAGGAATAAACTAGTTTCTTTTCAAGGCTGGTCTCCTAAGGCAACCTAAAACCAATCTCTTCTTGCCAGCAGTTGACAAATAGTATTGCTTTCACAGCATAGTATTTTTAGACACCCATGCTTTCATGGTTTTGGCAGGGTATTGCTATTGTTATTTAGACTTGAAAAGATGTTCTGCAGATGGTTAAAGTAATGTCAAGTGTTTGTGTGAACTGCTGGACTGTTATGTCTTTTCTGCAAAGGCTGCACTTCTAGCTCTATTTCTATCACACGATAATCGAAATAAGGGCATTTTCTGTAGCTGTGACTATTAGCTGTGTTCATCAGGCTCATACAGACAGCAGTATCAGTTTCTTAGACTACATTCAGTAGGCCATAAAAATGCATATTTTAGACCAGGAATTTGAGGTTTCAATAAAGCTCTTATGGACCCTGGTACAATCTAAAAGTGTGATGTGTTCAGTCTTCTGATGGATGTTTATCTGAGGAGGAGGAGGCTTGATCTGTGTTCAGAGTTCAGAATAAGCACACCTTCCTCAGACTTCACTAAGGCCAGTTCAAAACACAGTTAGAAAAGTATGAGATGGCTGCCTTTTGCATAAAACTTAGGAGCTGTAGATTTAACACAGAAAAACTTCTCTCTTTGTGAGAAGATCAAAATTCACAGCTCCCACTTCCCTGGAAACTGTCCATGCAACCAGCTCATGAGGTACTGTGCACAAAAATAACTGTCAAATTTCTGTTCTAGCTGGAGCACTGTGTAGTGAACTGTGAAAAATCAATGGGTCTAGAATAAATAGGTGAGAGAATATTCTGCAGCCTACTGAAGGGAAGGAAGCATCTTTAGAAAAAGTATCCTGGAAAACTTGAGCTGTATTTGGCTGCCTATAGACAACAGAAGCAAGTTTAAGTTAACATGGGCCTTCAATAACTACATAGAACTTATAAAAAGATACAGGTCAAAACTTCTTTCTTTATGGGTGCAAAATATACATGGGCCTCACCATATGAGGAAGATTAATGATATGATCCCTGTAGACATCTAAGACTACTCAGTCTCCACTTACTGTTACAGAGACTCTGAACTTGTGTTGTAAATTAGTGGCATTTCTAAGCTAGCTTCTGTGGTTTCTTAAGCTAAAATTGAAGAATACACAAAGATGGCCAATGAGCTACTGTACAAAGTAGTAGCATAAAACTGCTGATTGGGTTGACTACATTAGACACATACTTCTGTATGATTTGCAATTCTTTAACTTTTGTGCAGATCTTTGATAGTAGTCTTAATACCCTTGACTTGCGTGCCTGCTATGCCAAGTCTTCTTCAAAGTAAGTATTTTCTAGGTACGTCATTAGTAAACAATGTGGCTCAACAGAAGAGGATCAGTGGAGAAAATGAGGCAGAGAACTAGATGTTCACAGTGTAGGTATTTTGTTGGAGCTATTCCAAATGTTCCTTGGAGTAGCTTTATTCTGTTTTCATGAACTCAAGAGCGAAGACAAATTATAGCACCTTAGGCTTCTTCCTGGAGTACATCTTTCAGATTTAGCTTCATCCAGAAGAAACCATACTGCTCTTCTCCAGCCCAAAAAGTCACTTATATAGGACTGCAATACCTTCTGGTCTTTAAAATACGCCTATTCTTCTGGAATACTTTGGCTGCTGGAGAAAAGCCAGACAGCAATCTGGAGAAACAGAATCTGCTGCTATAAAACTCAGTAAACAGAGGCTTTTTTTGGTCAAAATGGTTTCCTGATTTATTTACTTTACTAGGCATCACAAACAGTTGCAATAGCAGTGAGCAGGTACACTGGAGATAGGAAGAAGCAGCTGGAAAGGAGGAGATGGTGGAGGGAAAGTATTTTTATCACTGACGGTATTACTTTAGCAAACATCAACTACTGTTAAGTGGAGAAAAAAAGGTGGAGACTTAAATGCACTTAAACATGTATGTTGCTGACTTGTTGCTGACTTTTCAGTAGTAACATCTACAGATGTCTTTCCTGGTTGTGGAAACTTCCCCCTGCTCACACCTGCCCACCAAGTTTTATTCTTGGTGTATTCATGAAGAAAGGTTCTGTTATCTCCTGTTCTAGTAGCCGTTTTGTTGTTACTTATTTCATCACTATCTGTTCATGAACTCTGATCCTTATCCTCATTGCAAACAACTCTCTAATCGGATATTCACTCACTCAAAATTTCAAGAGCCCATTTAGGGAGCCCATTAACTTAAACAAATCTGCAAATTTACATCTTAGCATTCATGCCTATTTTAGAAACATCATATAAAAGAATTTTTAAAAAGGTCTTACAATGTGAAGCTGAACTATGATAACTACAAGGCTGCATAAGCAAACATGCAATTTATGCTAAATAATGCTTTTTAATATTGCAACATTGATACTGTTTTATTAGATTATCCTATTGCCTCTTATCATTAGATACCTGTCAGTACTCATTTTTCATAAAGAATAATCCTCTGTAACAGTGCATACCACATGATATCACTGATAGCAGCAGCTGCAGTGTACTGATGACCTCCTTGCTGTGGAGCCCGCACCAGCTCAGACTTTGAGCATATATCTGCTCAGCAACTCCCAAGAACTGCCTCTTGTTTGACAAGAAGGAGACTCACATGTCAGCAGCTCTATTCAGTTCTCTATATTAAAGCAATACACTGCACCTGCCAGCAAGGATTCATTTGTGCTTACTCTCTATTTCTGTAGTTTCTTCTTCCTCCAAAGCCTCCTTTCTGGCTTGAAGTTCTTGGTAAAGAAAGCTTTCCTTTAATAACTGCACTGCAGTAAATACAAGTAATTAAATAAAAAATTATTTCATTTAGAAATCTTTCACTTGGTATGTTATTGTCTCGGGGCAAAAATTAAATATTTTTGTGACTTTATTGTATTTCCCAGAAGGGGATGACTTATTCTAGTAGCCACATAAATATGTATGTAAACATAAAGCGTATTAGCATAAACGTGCACTTTCAACTGGAAATCAAGGAAATACATTCACTCAAAGTTAAACCTATTACTAGACCTAGGATTGAGAAACATATCCCACCTCAACTATGCTGTCAGAAAATAGTGAGAATTACAGCCATGTGAAACTACTTTAATTTTTAGTCCTGGCTAACTGTAAGATCAGATCAATGATACCATCTGAAGTTATCCAGAACCCACAAGATCTGTAATGAGCTGAAGTACCCATGTTATGGTACACTGTACCTACATTACTTCTCACAGAATTTGCAATTAAAAACAACTCTTTCCTCAAAGACATTATGCAATGGTATTAGTGAAATGCAAACAGCTTTTGAAAAAGTAAAGTGGGGAAAGAGAATGGAAAATATGTGTATGGGTGGGTGTCTACACAACTGAAAAGGTAAGTTAGCCAGAAAAAAGGGAACAAGTAACAAAAATAGCAAGCAGGCTAAAAAAAAAAATAAATCCAGAAACAGTGATAAGAAAACAAATTGAATAAAAATGTTGTTGAGCTTCAGTCAGTTATTTCTCTGAGTTCTTATGGGAACAGTCATATGATGGGCTATTTCCAGGTCTCTCTCTCATCCAATTGAGGTCAATTTTAGTTCTGCAAATTAATTCTATTCTGCCATTTCTTATCTTTTGACTCAGCAATCATGTTTTTAAATTCAGTCTGTTCAGATTAATAAATGGTAAACAACATAAAATATCTATCATAATGAATTATGAGGCCTTTCCTCAAAGATCACCTGTGGAGCCAGATGAGAGTATACTATAACTCACAACAATAAGCTTTATCACTTGAGGAAAAGCCTAAGTAGATTCAGCAGAGAATAACCCTACTCTTCTGGTGAGCCAAAAGCACAGGCTGAGCGTGGGACACCTTCTACTCATCACAGAAGACAAACCATTCACTAGCCAACCTGACAAAAAGCAAGGAAACCAGAAATTTTGTATTCTACTTTTGACTCTGAAAAGGAGTAAGATTTACTACTTGCAGACAACATCCAGACCACGTACCTTCTGGAAGGCACCACAGGAAGAATGAGCACATTGGAAATATTTGGTTTATTCCCACATTGATACTGATGTACCTCACTATGGCTTCTGAGTTACTCTCAGTCTCTTCTCTCTCAGAAATACACTTACAGATGCCAGCCACTCTTCTTATTTTCCCCGAGTAGCCCATTCAAGATCCATGTCCATCTCTACCCTCTCTCCTGTACACAGGTGCCCTGATCCACATCCCAGCATTCACACCACTGGTGATACAAAATGCTCAGTTATTAAATGGAAACTGGAACCTCAACTTGTCTACATAGGGAGAGGATAATTCTGTGATATCTACAACTGCCAGTGGATATTTCTTTGTTCCTCCAGAATATTTTCTCAGATGCTTAATGTGCAGCACTCCTTATAGACAAAAAAAAAGTCTGCAGACGAGACCAACCTGTGTGGTGCAGTCAACACGCTGAAGAGAAGGGATGCCATCCAGAGAGACCTTGACAGGCTTGAGACTTGGGCCAGTGCAAACCACATGAAGTTCAACAAGGCCAAGTGCAAGATCCTGCACATGGGTCAGGGTGATCCCAAGCACAACTACAGGTTGGGCGAAGAATGGGTTGAGAAGAGCCCTGAGGAGAAGGACTTGGGAGTGTTGGTTGATGAGAAGCTCAACATGAGCCGGCAATGTGTGCTTGCAGCCTGGAAAGCCACCTATGCATCAAAAGCAGCTACATCAAAAGGAGTGTGACCAGCAGGTCAAGGCGAGTGATTCTCCCCCTCTACTCTGTTCTTGTGAGACCCCACCTGGAGCACTGTGTCCAGTTCTGGAGTCCCCAACATAAGAAGGACATGGAGCTGTTGGACAGAGTCCAGAGGAGAGCCACAAAGATGATCAGAGGGCTGGAGCACCTCTCCTGTGCAGACAGGCTGAGAGAGTTAGGGTTGTTCAGCCTGAAGAGAAGGTCCCAGGAGGACCTTGTAGCAGCCTTCCAGTACTTGAGGGGGCCTACAGGAAAGCTGGAGAGGGACTTTTTACAAGGACATGGAGTGATAGAATGAGGGGGAACAGTTTCACACTGAAAGAGATTTAATTAGATATTAGGAAGAAATTCTTTGCTGTGAGGGTGGTGAGACACTGGCCCAGGTTGCCCAGAGAAGTTGTGGTTGCCCCCTCCCTGGCAGTGTTCAAGGCCAGGTTGGATGGGGCTTTGAGCCACATGGTCTGGTGGGAGGTGTCCCTGCCTATGGCAGAGGGGTTGGAACTAGGTGATCTCTACAGTCCCTTCCAACTCAAATCATTCTATGATTCTGTGATTACTATGATTCCATGAGTATATTTCTAATCCAAGGCAGAAAGATCTTGAGAGTTCACATCAATATTTAGGTATTGACAAAGTCACTTCTCTCTTCCACTAATCTTGTTCTCAGGAAGAAGTGAATTGTTTACACTCAAACCTCAAAGAAAACCATTTTGAACTACATGACTAAATTTGGTGATGATACCAAATTATGCAGGATAAACAGATGAGGATGAACTGTCACAAAGTCAATAGAGGCATGATGAGCTGAAATAACATGGCATAAGAAGGCCAAATGAAGTCTGATGTAGGTGTATTTAAAATGATGATGGTAAAATCCTTATGTAGCCATAACATCTGTGAAGAAAATCACAGCTTCCTAAATGCAACAACTGGTAATGGTCACTTCAGAAGGACCTAGAGTGAGATCTTGAGGCCACACTCAAAGCTAAAGACCATGTAAAAAAGGAAGTTCCATGTGAGGCGATATTAGGAAGGCACAGATTGTAACAAAGAATTTCATCGTGGTATTTTATACCCTGAAGTTCTTGTCTCTAACATCTTTAAACACTGCAACAGAACTAAAATCCTCCAGAGGCAGCTAGTAAGGATGATCAATTACAGAACAGTTTTCATAGTATGTGATATTAAGTAAACTGGTATTCTTCAATTTGGAAGAGACAGCTCAGAATGCATGATAGATGCTTATTGATAGATACTGAAAATGAGAACAGGAATCTTCCAGCAGAAGAAGAAGGACACACCAAATTAAATTAAGAGGAAGCAGGTTCCAAATAAACAAAAGGAAGTGGTTCCTCAAGCACAAATTCCTCACCACAGGATATTGCAGATGCTCAAAGTTTACATGAATTCAGAAGAAAACAGTACTCACTAATGGAAGAGAAGTCCATTGAAGGCTACTAAATTCACTGAAAATACATCTGGCTGAGATTGCAGTCTCAAATAATTGGAGGCTGGAAGAGTACATGGAAAGGTGCACTGTACTTGCTTACTTTGTTCTTATGCTTTTCCCTGGGGACCACTTCTGGCTATCATTAGAAATAGGATGTTGAGCCTGATGAACCTTTAATCTGACCAAATGGGTATGTGTAAGTAAATTAAACAGTAATACAACTTGGGACCTGGAACTTGGTCATCTATATCATTAAATTGATAGACTCCAGCTGTGAAGGTCTCCTGCAGACATTTCAATGAGACTAATTAACATTTCCCCGTATAATTCCCAGGCACAGGTCAAAAATTAGCTTAGGCTAGGGACTCTTCCCAACAAGCAGTTTTGAATAAACTTGTTTCAAAGGGCTAGACAGTTAAACAGTGTGAAGATGGCCAGATTAAGCCACATACCACAGAACTACAGGATAAACCCTGGTAGTTATCTTACCAGGCATTTATAATGCCAGTGTAACTGCTTTTATTACAAGTAGAGACTTCCCGAAGAATTAACAATATGCTTTTCCTTTTCCTCTAGAATATCTGTGTAGAGGTGTCTCTGTGTTCATGTATGATCTGGTTGGTAATAAAAAAAATTACATCAAATAAAACCACTTGCAATTCATTCATTGAGATGATTGTCTTGTAAACAACATTTAACATCACAAGATTTAATGAAAAAAATTCTGAAATGTTATCCACAGTGTCAGAGCAGAACAATTGTACAAGCAAAGCAAAGAAAAACATTATCCCAACCCTAAAGCTTAAGAGGTGCAAATAGGTGACTAGAGAAAGATAAAACTCTAATGCTTCTCTATACAGGATTAGGAGACAAGTATGAAAAAACTCCATTCACATTTATATCCAGCTGGTAAAGCACCCAGTCTTGACTGCATAAAATAGGATTTAAAGGACTTCAGAAAATCTTCCTCCCTGGTCCAATAATGTATCTGTATTGATGGGTAGCAAATGTAAGGAGCCACATTTTCAGCACAGTGGCACTGAATCCACCACCATCCAAACAAACTAGGGAATCAGACCCTTAGTCTATAATACTAAATGTATGTTCTTCCATCACTCCAAAAATAATTCACACCATCAGGTCTGTATATGCAGTAGCCACGGTTACATCAAGATTTGCAGCTTACTGAATTTATTCTTCTAATCTCTTGTTCAGACTGAAGCATTTCTAGCAGAATCTACAGCTGACAAATGGAAGTGCTGTACTAATACAGAAGAGGGTTACTAACTGTAATTTTTTTGTATTTTTAATCATAGACCTTTGAGGTCAATGTTCAGGAGTTGGACTCAATGATCCCTTCCAACTCAGCATATTCTAGGATTATCTTCTATCCATGAGTAATAGCTTCTATTTTTCAAGTAGATTGGAAGCTTCCCCAGTGCTTGGGCTGTCTTGTGTGGACTGGTTTCACCCCTGAGATTTATGGTACAGACATCAAAATATTAGGAAAGACTAAATAATGACTAACTTCAACTGGGTTCTTAGAAAAGAAAGGTGATTCCTTCTTCATTTACTTATGCTTATTTAAGAAAAGTGTATTGAAGACTGTGAAATAAAAGACTACACCTGGGGACACTGGAATTTGATAGCCTTGTGTGTTCTGAATGGATGGAGGATAGACAGAGGAGTATTTTATTAGGTGTGATAGGATGTAGTAGAAAATGTTGAATCTCCAGGAAATTGTCTTGACACTAAGATCTATTAGAAATTTTCTTCTAAAGGAAATAGAGGAAGCTCTATTTCCTGGGATAATTCAAAGTGTACTTCATGAAACAGTAAATATATACAAAGAACATCCTGCATTTAGAAGAAAATTAAGCAGATGACAATTTTTTCTACATTTAGGCTGGACAAGACCCAGATTATTTCTCTCTTCTCACATGTGTACAGAGTCAAAAGCACAATCAAAACATATAAAAAGTAAAGATAGAAGGATGAGACTTTGGAAATAATGAATGAATATCAGTATGGTTTTACTCTCAAAGTTCCCCTTAGTCAAATATGTGTAAATTTTTTTATTTATATAATTTTACTGAGAAATATCAATCAAAGAGATACAGAGTTAAATAATAACTTTAATAAAAAAATCAAGTGTTCAGAAATGCATATCACAGCACATATAGTGCTATATAGCTCAGCTCCAAAGATATTTGGTTTTAAAATCCTCTATTTAGAGAATGAGATGGAAGGGAAATATACTTTACAAAAGAGAGCAAGAAGTCAAGGAAAACTTCAGTTGAAGAGTCCCTCTCCAGAACACAGCCATTCTCCTACTCTATCACTCAGAACTCTTCTGAGATATCAACTAGTACTGTGATTTAGTCCATATAATAACATAACTTCATCTCCTCTCTGAGTTAAAACAGAAACAGGGATTTTTATACCAGTATTTTGAAGCAGCTAAGTGTGGCAAGGAATTTAGGTTTCCCAGCTCCATGAAATCACTATTAGTGGCAATCCAGTCATGTTTTCTCAGCTATAATAAACATGCAATCATGTTGGCTTTTCTATCACCACTATTCCAAATAAAATATAGTTTTGTTCCACACATATTGCCAAATTATAATGAAATTTATATGGTGTTCAGGTTCCATGTGTCCCACAAAACTGAATTCTTAGTGTTCTAGCTCAATTACAGAAAGAACCATATCTGTGAAGTGTACTACAGCAAAAACACATTCTAAACAAGAAGGCAGACAAGATGACAGAAAAATCAGGGACCTGGGTAAAGAACACTAGCTGAAGTGACAGAAGGAAGCAAGAGCCATGAGATAAAAGAGAATGAATTACAGATTTAACCAAGTAAGAAAGGCATCTTGGAGGTTATTTGTCTGATTAACTAACAGGCTTTGGACCAGTTCCAACTTCCAAGTGATGCACATAATTCAAATATCAAGCTAAATAATAATAAATAAGATTTTAACCTCTGTAGGTTTCAAGATCTCAGTACTAACTTAGAGCCCATTTCTTGGTTAAGCTCATAAAAGATACCAAGATCAAAACATTGTATGTGCCCACCCATCTGCACTGAAGCACTTAAACATCTTACCTGAGCTAATTAAGAATCTAAAAATTACACTATAGAAGACAAGACCTTTAGATTTCATTTATGTTGAACAATTTATTTTGTAACGATTTGTATTGGAAAATAAACTGTTTCACAACGTTTCAACAAACCTAAGCTGAAAACATACCAGAGAATGTATGCATGCCCATCACCCAAGCACCCATGTACAACGCTACCCAAACAAGCTTTCCACAACAGTTTCTATGAGGAAGAGAGCATCAGCTGACAGATGATCAGCTATTTAAGAAAGGGCACTGGTAACCCCCAGATATGGTGCTCCGAAACAAGGGTATGGGAATGTACATACATATCTTAAAAAAAATTGCCTATAATATATTCTGATGAACAATATTAGTCCATACTGTGAATTAACTGTACATTCATACCCCACCCCTGCCAATATTTGAAAAACCCACAGAATCAACCCAAACCAGTATAACATTTTACTGTTCTTTTTTATGTGGATTTATGATGTGAACACATGTGCTGAATCAGAAAAATATCACATTCATGTTCACTATTCATAAAATCATAGGATAATTGAGGCCGGAAGTGACCTCATGAGGTCTCTAGTCCAACCTTCTGCAGGGCCAGCTATGGGGTCAAGTCAGGTTGCTCAGGACTGGTCTTGAAAACCTCCAGGAAAAGATACTGCACCACCCCATTGGGTTTTACGCTCCTATCACAGAGAAAAATTAACTGGGCATTAAAAAAGAAGATGTCTTGCTGTCCTCTGTGCTTATCCAATTAGAAATCAGTGTAAGTGATAACTCGCATAATTTTGATGGTCAACAGAAAATCACAGAATCACAGAATCCTAGGGGTTGGCAGGGACCTCGAAAGATCATCTAGTCCAACCCCCCTGCCAGAGCAGGGTCACCTACAGTACATCACACAGGAACACATCCAGGCGGGTTTTGAATGTCTCCAGTGAAGGAGACTCCACAACTCTCTGGGCAGCCTGTTCTAGTGCTCTGTCACTCTCACAGTGAAAAAGTTTCTCCTGATATTCACATGGAACCTCCTATGCTCCAGTTTGCAACCATTGCCCCTTGTCCTATCATTGGTCATTACTGAAAAAAGCTTTGCTTTTTTTTTTTTTATTTATTAGGAAAAATAAAATTTTAAGTTCCACTCTTTTTAAATTAGTATAAAACTATTCTATTTTGTGACACTATATTAAAATGCAAAGGTGTTGGTACATTTTTAATACTAGAGTTCAGTCACTGGAAATGCAGCATTATTATTCTTCAATAATAATTTGAATTAAGGCTAAACTGAGTAACTGCTAAAGCACAGGCTGAGATCTACTTTCCATAATCTTCCCATAATCTCCGTAGCTTCTGATGAGACTGTCCCAAATTATTTTGAGTGATCACTGGTAAGTGAAGATTCTTCCACTTATACATTTCCTTTCATTTGAAGAACAGCTGAATACATTATTAATAGTTACACTGAAAATACTTTTAAATGTGATCTTTTAATTAACTTCTGAAGTTACAAGACAAAAAGAAGAGAAAAAAAAGAAGGTCTAAATGTGAAGACTTAGCTTTCAGATAATAAAAATGTAACTATCCATGGTTGGGTCATTTTACCTCTCCCTTAAAATAAGGGAAATCAAGCAAAGAGAGTGACAGCAACAGCTGGAACCATGTGCCTGTGTCCAAACACAATTTATTCAAAAAACTTGAGGAAAGCACAGCACAGCTGCAGAGCAATTATGAAAAAAAAAAAAAAAAAAAAGAAAAAAATCCATAAGCCCTTCAGAACTGATGAATAACAATACCACCAAGGAAATAAGATCTGTCAGTGGAGTTAGAAACATTGAAGCTTGACAAGTGCTTTTTTTGGAGACTGAATCTTCAACATTATAAATGTTAGTTGCTATGGATGCTGTTTTTTACTTCTGATGTTTCTTCCTTCCTTCCTGATTACTGGAATACTTCTTCCTAAAAAAAACTCCAGAATTTTAAATCTGCTTATATTCTGGTAATCCATAACATGTTTTCTTTTAAATATGAACAGTGGAAATCTGGCTGACACTTCTGAAGAGGTATGGTGACTGATTGAATATACCCATGTTCAAAAGAGCATAACTCACAAACATATTGCACTTTTTAAAATTCAGAAGCTGCCACCTACTCTCTGGTTTTTTCAGTCTGAATATTGCCAGAATAGCAGTATCTGTCGTTCTCCATCTTTATGATATATAAATTCAGTGGAAATGCTTCTCTGCACCTTTTTCAGACAGTGAGCTGAAGGATAGAGAAACTATGAACGATCCAAGAAAAGACACTTAATTCTGGTTGTCTAATCCAAATCAGCCAAAACTAGTGAAAAAGCAATAACCAGACAGTAATATGGTTAGGAGCTGAAGATTAAAGCACAAACTATCACCATTGTTACCTTGATTCCTATTAGACAAGCTAAGAACAGGCTCTTCCTTCCACTTGTGCCTCAACACAGACTTGTCTTTGATGACCTTTGAAGACCTACTGGTCTGAAGCCACACAAGAAGATTAAGTTGCATCATTTAGAGCCACCCAGGCTGGCATTCTGCCAGCCAAGACAGCCAGACAGGGCTAGTTTAGTTCCCATTTTAATGCACAAGCTTTTGAACTATTTATGGCCACTGCAGAGCATATACAATTAGTACAAACTGCTTCAAGCTCCGTTTCTGATATCCACTGACGAAGAACAAGGAAAGGCTTCTCCTGGAATTTACACTTGGAAAAGTCTCATGGCTATTGGGAGACTAAGAATGTCCTTAGGGTAACACACCAGCCCTTCAGTCAAAGGAACTGAACTTCCAGTCTGAGGAAGATGTAAAAGTACCTGAATTCAGCTTGACTGCTGGCAGTCAAGTGAATTCACTTGGAGTCAAATGTGTGCAGGAGACAAAATTAATGTTAACTACTATGTTAGTACACAGAGATATTTTAAATATATAAATTAATATTAACTTTTAAAATTAGCAGTCAGTAATGCTGTAACAAACATTAAATTTTGCTTTTGCAGTAAATTTAGATTCTTAGGGGAAAAGTATGTAAAACAGTAGTAACGATCAACACAATAAGTTTCTGTAAAAGTGTATTTGTAATGTATAAAAGCAATAATTAAGTTCTATAAATACCTACACGTCACCTCACCATACATTTTGTACTCTATAAATTAACATTTATTAGTTACCATAGAAATAAGATAGCAGTAGAGACTACTAGAGACCAGTGGTTATGGTTCTGTTAGACTTTATTATTACATGTTTTCTTAAAAAAAAGGTGTTTCTGAAAGAAACACTGATGGCACTGATAAACATGCATAAAAACCTCCCTTTTCTTAAGCATTTCAGGAATCATTTTTACAGCAAAAAAAAAAAAAAAAAAAGAATTCTATTCATGAAAGTGTTAAGGAAGACCTCCAGAACAAATCTCTACTTGGTTGGCCATTTATGAAATTATTAAACAAAAAAAATATATATCATGGACAGAATAATTTACCTTTTCACCTTCTTCACCTTTACTGCCCACAAAGCCACGTTCACCCTGGAACATAAAACAGAATTTCAAGCATAAACATTCTTCAAATAATTGCATTTTTTAAAATATTTTTATTGCACTGAATTTTTATTAAAACAGAAGAAATCATTTGGATACTGATTGTCTCTTGCTCACAAAACTGGAAAGCTGTGTCACTTTTTGGAGATGTTTCACACCTTTATGAACAGTGGTCAATCATTCTTCCATTCAGCCTAGGAGACCCTCTTAGCTTTAAAAATTCTGAACTATTAATTGATGCTAAACCTGTTCATTACACTTCTGCTATTCTTCTGCAGCGTCAGTTTTAATACATTCATTCCTATTAATACCTTCATTTTAATTTTTAAATATAACTAAGTCAGCTGTGAAGGCCTCCAAAACCCAGAACAATTGAGAAAAATATACAATTTACTGAAAGAAAGCCCATTCAATTCACTTTGAAAATGACAATTATTTAAGTATTTAAATAGTATTTTAAAAAATCAAACCAGAAGGGATGAGTTTTGAAAGGTTAATTCAAGTTTAGCTTCAGCAGATTGAATTCTCTATTTGATGATGTTTCAATAAAAAGGCCTCATATAGTGCTCTTCCAGCTCCAATTGGGTAACTTTTTGCTCAGAAAAAAAGATCTAAATCTTACTATTTTAATGCCTTTGTCAAATAGTCTGCAGCTTGGTTATATTATAACCAGAATAACACCTGTTTTAGATCTTCATTAATGTATACTTGTATGTTTTGTGAGACACACAGCAGACATACAGCTAAAGTCACATACTTCTAGCACAAAGACTGCCTAGTAAAAAAACCTCCAACATTCTCTTTTTCCCTCAAATCAGCAGGAGATGGATTGCACGTCTTTGTCAGTCTCTAGAATTCAGTCTCTGTCTCAGTACAATGCATATGATTTTTACAGGTCTGAAGACTAAAAGACCAAAAAATTTCCAAAGTAAACCATATGGTACTTTCTAAATTATTTTCAAAAAATTAGAATGAGCAGTATCTAAACATTCTTTCACCCTTCAGAAAGTGCCATTTTTTCCTTATATAGAAGTCTAAGGTTTGAGTGAGGTTAACTACAACAACAGGTTACAACTTGCAAAATTTCTAGCAGCATTTTGTAAAATATTTCAATTGATACAGAACTGTACATACTACACATCTGGGAATTAAATTCAAAGTTTTGGAGATGCGCAGATGTATAGATTACCAAATAGTTCTGGAGTTTTCATCAGCCACCTACAGTGGCTGCTTTTTTTGTGTTTCTTTTGGCTGGAGTGGCTTATGCTATCAGCAGCTTTCAATTTCAGCAGGAGTCAATTTCAGAAGCATGCCCAAGACCAAGCATGTAAAATGGGTTCTAATGAAATAACCTGCCATATGTCCTCACCTAAAAATGAGTGGTTAATTACTGAAATAATTTCTGAACTTATGCAACTTGTGTTTTGCTCATTTAGTTTCCCTTTCTCATGAAAGGCAGGGCCAGGTGATCTTTCGAGGTCCCTTCCAACTTGTGTTGTTCTACGATTAGATGATTCCCATTTTTCTGCTACTGGTGGACATACAACACAGTTAATTTGACAAATTCTTAGAAGCATTTCTTCATTTAGCTTTCTCACTTGTGAGAATGCATATCCTGTCTTTACTCAATTCCCAATTCATTATATAAAAATTATTCCTTAGATACAGTCAAAATGTCTTTGGTTATAGCTTGTGTAAGTTGACTCCTGTCCTTTCACTGCACAACTCTGACAAGAGTCTGGCTCTGGCTTCTCTGCACCTTCCCAGTACTTACAGACAGCAATAAGTCTGCTCACCCCTTCTGCCCTTCCAAATCATCTCATCTTAAGGTTGAACAAGTCCAGCTCCCTCAGTCTCCCCTCCTACACTATGGGCTCCTAAACCCTGGCCATCTTGGTGGGCCTCCAGTGGACTTTCCCCAATAAGATGCTGTCTCTCCTCTTCTGGGGAGCCTCAAACTGGACACAGAACTCCAGATGCAGTCTCACAAGCACCAACAACCACTCCTCCTGACCTGCTGGCCATGTTTTTGCTAAGACAACCCAAGATACAGTTGGCCTTCTCCACCACAAGGGCATCCAGCAGGACCCCCAACTCCTCTTCTGTAGAGCTGCTTTCTAGCAATTTGGAACTTAGCCTGTACTGTTGCATGAGGCTATTCCTTCTCAGAGGGAGGATCTCATGTTTGCCTTTGCTTAACATGATGAGTTCTGAATTAGCTCATTTCTCCAGCATGTTGAGCTCCCACTGAATACCCTACCTTCCACTGCACTGACTACTTCCCCACATTTGATAACATTCATGAACATGCTGAGAATCCCATCATCCAGGTTTATTAATAATGACACTAAATAATACTGTCATCCATGGGAGATGACACTAGTTACTGGATAGCAGTTGGACTACGTAGAAGTTATTCCACCTTTGAGCCTGACAATACAACCAATCTTCCAACTACCTTATTGTTCATTCTTCTAGTCCATATGTCACAGACTGGGATATCATGATATGACTGGAGACTGTGCCAAAAGTCAGGGTATACAACATCCACTGCTCTCTCCTAGTCCACACAGACAGTCATGTCAACAGAGTAGGCAATCATGTGGGTCAGGCATGATTTGTCCTCAGTAAATTCTTACTGGCTGTTCCTGGTCACCTTCTAGTTGTCTTCTATGTGTTTAGGAATGCCTTCCAGGATTCACTATATAATCTTTCAGTGATAGAGGTGCGGTTGCCTGGCCTGCATTTCCCTGGATTCTTCTTGAAGATGAATGTGATGTTTGCCTGTATCCAGTGATAAGAGACCTCCCCTAGTCATTGTGATCTTTTGATAATGAGAGAGGGCAGATTTGCAGTGACATCAGCCAGCTCCCTCAGCACCTACATACTGTCTTGCAAATGTCCAATTAGCTAAAGTGCTCCTTAACACCCTCTTCAGTGGCAATGGTCCATTCTCACACACAATGAGAGATATATTCTTACTGGGTAGCTCACCTCTGTTTACTTTCTATTTGTGTCTGAGCTCAGTCGGGAGCTTCCCGTTCATCCATGCTGGCCTTCTGCCACACTCACTCAACTCCCTGCACAACAACATGGATGGTTTGTGGGCTTTTAGGAAGCTGCCCTCAAAGATCAGCTAGCTGGGTGTCCTAGGTCTGCATGACGGTCTCTATCATTCCTTGGCCTCTTCTTTGCCGGACTCATTCAAAGCTCACTCCCTGAAACTCTCATCAAAGGTCTTGTTTTCTAGGCCCCTAAACATACTATGGTTCTGTACTGGGCACTCTCTGGTTTGCCCCCAAGTAAAGTGGGGAAAATACCTTCCCCTGATCTGCCAGTTGCACTTTTAGAAGTGTAGTCCAATATGTGGTTCCCTTTATTCCCAATAAGGAACACTGTTAGCTTATATCCAGACCCATGTCCATCTCCAGGTTCTTTTCAGCAATCCTGCTGCTCAACTAGTCAGTTCTCTGCCTGTACCAGTGTATAGGGAAATTAACCAATTCCTTCTTTTTCAGATACATCTAATTATCCATCTTTTTTGCACATATTTGAACTAAAAAATACATTTTCAATTAGTGAAAAAAATACAGTCAACAAAGTTCAGAGAAAGAAGTTCAGGTAATTTTCCACTTGACAGCGTTAAAAATATAACATTGGTAATTTACTTCAAAGAATTTTCATATTGCAGAAATAAAGACTTGAAAGTTGCAAAATAACACATTTATGACTGACTTAAATTCTCCTTTATGTGGTAGAATTCTCATGTTAGGCCAAACATTTCACACAAATTTTTTGACAGACAATCACTGATTACTCATCTTGATACTGAGTGCAGGATTGATGATAAGATTTTGAGTTTTAAATACACCTACAGTACAAATCAATGAGATCTTGGTTTTGAACGTATGAATTGAGTATGATAAGCATGCTGTGGAACTCAATGCTGGCTACCTCATCTGCAGAAATTAAGTTCCTTCCTTTGTGCTATATTGCAGGAAGTATCTGCCCTAAAGATACACAAATGAGCCCTTTGCACCAAGGTCATGCTGCAGAACACTTACTTGAAATTTATCATGAACAAAATTATGATTGGGGTTTTTTTGTGTAGTCCCTTTATTTTTGGAAGCAACGGAACTATTTCCCCTGTAGTTTTCTAAAAGGAATTAGGTGGACAGACACATATGACATTAAGACATAATGACAAATGCTTATGGATTAAACACAGCTGCGATCAACAGAAAACAAAATCTGATCATGAAAAGACCCAGGCAACTTTAACAAATATTACCAGCAAGGTCTATAATACAGATATCTCTTTTTGCATATTCTGGCCTTCCTATAATATTCCACCCCTAGAAAAGACCAAAAGATTAAAATAGAAGAGTGGCAGAAGCAGTACCATCCGTCATCTCATTTTGCTGAGATCACAAGACTCAAATATCAAATTTTTGAATCTGCTATATAGTGGCTGGAACAACCAGTACAGTTCTGAGACTTGGGTGACTTCTCTTAATGCAAAACAATACTGATAGCCAGGTTTGTGCCACTGCATCTCCCATCCTTTCTCTTTTGAAAGAGAAGCTGATAGTAAAGTTACATTTTACAACTCAGAAAATGGATATGTACCTCAAACCAAATTTATGTAGGTACTGGGCAGCTGGCAAAAAGGATGTTGAGGTTGAAAATACATAAAGTGAGGCTGCTTTATTCTTCTATTTTTATTTTTTTACCTTGGAACCAGTAAGACCAGGTATGCCAGGAGCACCTACTAAGCCAGCTTCCCCCTGAAACAAAATGTACATATCTGTCATTTTACAGATCTAACTCATGACTGAGCTAAATGAAGAGAAAAAAACATCTGGACATGTATTGCTTCTCATTCCTCTTCTACGGAACAGTTGAACTGATTCATGGGGCTATTTATGTCTGTTGACTTGTATTTGGTTAAAATACATTTCACTTTTAAAATATTAGGCAATTAACAATTACAGGCTACCTAATTATGCAGCAGATATAGCTGTAGATTGCTTCAGACAAGTGGACAACAAAAAAAATTAGAGTTTGAATAATGTGAAAATTTTTCTCAGGTTTTATTTCAGGCCCTGATTCAGAAAAAAATACTTCAGAAGACACTTGCATACTACCAAAGTACCTAAAATCCCAATAAGGGTGCCACAGCTTCCATTCTCTCCCTCATACCATTAGGTACTTCAGCCCATAACGATCTACACTTAAACTGTTAGGTCCCACAGGAGTTGCACATACGAAGCAGGCTGCTGATTTCTAGGCTCTGCTCAGTCAAACAGGAGTTTCAGACCTTTTCCTCATCTCTAGGGGAGTGCTCAACCTACCCAGCAGCAGGAGGAAATGCAAATCTTGATCCTGTGCAATCAGGCAGACAAAAATGTGTTTCTCCTACTTGCTAAGTGAATGTTCTGTATATATATTGTTAAATTACTGCCTCCTCTACCCCATATTTTAAAAGAGCAAAAGAAGTCAGCTGTACAGTTGACTGTTAGACACCTCCTGCCCCTCAAATTACTTTCTCCTTGCATTGCCCATGAAAATTAGGAATCTGATTTGGGTTTTTAAATTCCATTCAAGACACCGGATGCTTTAAAATTGTGTCCAGCAATTAAGCATAAGTACAAACAAGCACCCCATTAATCAAAAATACTTTTAAAAGGTAACTACCCAAGATGAGTAACATGGTAGACTTCATCTTCAATATCTGAATAAGGACTAGTTGAGCAAAAGAAAAAAGATGAATCAATCGCTCTGAGTTGAAAGCTACAGACAATTCAATTCTGCATTTAATATAGGCCTTTCCAATGAAAGGTAGTTAAAAACCTAGCAATAGATCATTTGGAATTAGAAAAGGAAACTGTTGCAGTATTTTATTTCATCTTAGCAAAGCTTGTTAAGCAATTACGGACCTAGTGAAAATTGGTCTTTGCCACTCAAAGCTAAGAACCACCTTCCATGTACAGATTCATGAAATATGCCACCGTAAAGTACATTCATTTTGGTCTCAATAAATCTGAAGTTACTGAGCTAAGTTCTGTTAGAAGAATTCTTCTGTGCTCATGACTTCCAGTGGGAGCTTAGAAGACTCATTAAAGGCATCTAAAATCAAATGCTCTCTCCATTCCATTCATGGGTCTTAATTTCTTGACAGAAGTTTGCCCTAGTAACTTGCACACCATCCAGTTCTGTTTTCTAGCCAAGCCAGAATTCAGCAACAAAAGAAAGTTTTGAAAGTTCACTCATTTGATTTCAAGCCAAGCAGAGGACAAATGCCTCACAGACAGAAAAAAAAAAAAAAGAACAGACACAAAGGAAAAACTCCAATCTCTCTTCAAAACAGAAAGAGCCAATAAAAGAACAATTACTCATCAAAATTATACAAGTAATTAACAAATAAATACAAAGCACTCATGATATACAAGAATTAAAATATAGCTTAAAATAGCTTGTTAAAATGGCATTTTTCTAACTCCACTCATGGCACAGTTTCCAACATCTTCCTTCCAGCTCCCTTTTGTAAAAATAGATGCTAGCACACTGGGTAAAAATTCTAATTAATCATTACAAATAATCCTTAGCCCTTCATTTTCTCCAGATTTACAGCAAGAATTCAGAAAAATTCTTCATAGGCTAATAGTTACCAGATAATAATAATATTTCATCTTCCCTGTTATATTGGATGACTATAAACCAGAAAAAAGTCCACATTCACCGTTTTTTTGGGGAGACAAGCCATAGATATTTTGCCTCGCGCTGTTTAATCAGTGTTCTACAAATGATTGTCCCTTCAACACAACAACGCAAAAATAACCTCCTACATCAATACTGATTCTTATTAAATCTGATTAATGTTGTGGTTGCTTTAACTATTTCATAAACACACAGTGTATTATAATCATGGTTCTTAATGTATTTATCATTTATTGATTTTGTGATTTGTAATTGCACTACAACACCCTGTAAAATTAGGGAATCAGTTTATACCTAAAGGTTTTCAAGATAGAGTAAGATGCTTTGTATCTGTGTACTTAGTAACTTTCTTAGAATGCAGTTACATTATTTTTTATACCTCGACTTCCACATTGAGCTATTTTTCCCCATAAGTAAGAGACTTTCACATCAGAAAAGGTTAAAAAAAATAAAAGGAGAGTCTACCTTAACACAGAAGTATGTGAATTTTATTAAGTGCATTGCTTACTTGTACTGCCAAACAATATGGTGCCAAAAATCAATTAGGCATCACTTTATCTAATCATAAAGAGAAAAAAAAAAGAGTTGAGAGAAGCTTGTATCAATCACTTGGAATGCATTTTGCTATTTGGAACCTTTTAGGCATTAACATGATTTATAACAGCAAACATGCTGGAAATTCATAAGATTATCTTCAAGGCTGGGAAAGAGAAACAATTACTGTGAAATACTTTAAACATTTTGCAGATATGATTCTGCAATTTTTTATTCCTTTTTAAAAAAACAAACCACTAAAAAGTAGTCAGATGCTTCTCCATCCTCGATATGAAAAACAAACACTTTTCCCTTTATTTTTAAATTTACTGGTGCACTGCCAGGAGCTTGATTTACTGAATAGGTTTGGTACTCCAGGATTACTAGCAAGGAAACTCATCTTAATAAAAGTAAAATCAGCACAGTCTAACACTACTTACTGTTTTGATAATTTATGGGTATGCGCATTCTATTACCCAGAGTATGCCAGACTCCTTGGAATAATCTAATAGCCTGGTGTTTTAAAATGAGGACGACTATTTTTAGCATTGCAGAAATGGAGCGGAATGTTAGACAATGTACTGTCAGGAGCAGCATCCTCCCCTGTGGAGCACGTACCAAGCCAGTCCAGAGCCACCAGTGGGGGCAGAACTTCACTTTAATGAATAAAAATCCCACACCAATTATACCCCATTATATGATACCTTCCTTAGCCTACTGGAGTATTTCCTTGTTTCTTTAAACAGGCTCTTGTTAATGGTTAGGAACACCTGATAGAATATTAATGACATAAAATATTATTCAGCTGATATTTACTAAGACTTGCTCTTTGAATCTCTTGGATTAGTTTTGTCTGGAAGTTTCTGCTAAATATTACGACATTTTCCTGATATTCACATGGAA
>VZRW01002552.1:7360-45859 GCA_013398125.1 Aegotheles bennettii
CATAAAAGCATTCCAGGAACCTCCTGGATTGCTTGTGCCTTGCCGTGTTACCCCTCCAACAGATACCAGGGTGATAAAAGTCCCTCACGAGGACCAGGGCTTGCAAATGTGAGGCTACTCCTATCTGTTTATAAAGGGCCTTATCCACTCAATCTTCCTGATCGGGCAATCTGTAGCAGACCCACACTGTAAAGTCTCCTGCCCTCCCTTTAACCCTGACCCATAAGCTCTCAATTGGCTCCTCATCTATCCCCAGGTGGAGCTCCACACACTCCAGCTGGTCACTGACATAGAGGGCAACACCCCCTCCTATTCTTCCCTGCCTGTCCTTCCTAAAGAGCCTGTAACCTTCCATTCCAACACTCCAGTCAAAGTAGTCCTGCCAGCAGGTCTCTGTGCTGCCGGTAAGACCATAACCCTGCAGATATGCACATGTCTAGCTCCTCCATATAGATTAACTCCATATAATTCCAAATGAAGAGACATGGCTAGGAAATCAATTTTAATATCATTAGCCTTGAGATCCACACAGAACCCCTCAAATATAAAGCCAAATTGTTAGCATGTTGTTCTGTTGTGACATCTTGAAGAGAGGATGGGGCAACCCAGCATTTGCATTAATAGAGTTCTAGTGTGGATTTAAATTCTCCTGTTAGATATTCTCATCTCCATTTTCAAATTGCTTTACTAAGTATGTAAATACAAAAATCACTTCTTTAACAATACTAAAACCAGCAACTTGCTTATCTATATTTACATTGTAGTATATCCACCAGTTGTATAAGTCTCGTTCCTGCATGCATACTTTAGCACAAAAGCTGTCACAACACACGGTTAGGTTTGTCAGCCATTGTATTAGTTAGCATATTGACATGTTGCATAAGTATCTGGTATGCCTGATGCCTGTAATATTATATTAACCAGAACACTTAATCCTGTCTGAAATATCTTATTTTTCTTTACATTTCATGGATATGTTCTTGCTTCCTTTTGGCTTTCACACAGTCCTTTTCCCCAGCACACATGTTGAAGTGAGAGTGAACAAAGTCCCATGCTTTCATTTTAAAAGGAAGTTTTAAGCTACACCTAGGGAACCTTCAACTTCTCGAGCTACACCTGCTCACCTTAAGATTAAGCAGCTGCATTGTGCTACAATGCAGAACCAAGGCAGAACCAAGGAAGGAGGGGTTGCTAGTGCATTTCCTAGACAGTAGGTTTCCTAGCCTGCCTTTACCACTGGCTGTATTCCTGCAGCTGGAAAATCATCCCTTTCAATCACTACTAACAGATGACATCCTATGTCACACCCCAACAGATGTGTGTGCTGTGTCAGCTTTCACAGAATTCACTTGACAAACCCATCACAAATGAAACCATCAGTGACATATATTTTACTATACTCTGACCTTACATCTAATGTCTGTTGCATTTTTTGTGTCAGACTTGATAGCAAGCTCACTTTAAGCTGTGAAACTTAACTTTAAACCTAGAAATTTCAGAAACAGCAAGCTAGAGCTCAGAAACCTATTAAAGATGGTTGAGGCTGCCCTCGCGAAGGCAGTTTCCACTTCCCTCATCACTCTTGGATGCCCATTCAATAGGCTGTGCCAAGCTTCCACAAGTGATCCCCTTGCCCTCCTCCACCCTTAGATGTTTTCAGGACCCAGCCAGACAAATCCACAGTTGACCTAATTGGTGCTTCAACAAGAGGGCTGGACTGAGTGACCTTCAGACATATTTCTATGTACTAGCTCCTAGAGGAAAACTGTCAGAACACAGTATCTGTGGATGAAGATTTTCTGTTTGTTAGTTATTGTTTCTCAGAACAGACATCACCAATTGCTTGGGTTTTCTATTGTGTGGAGTATGAAAAACCGCCTGCTCTGGCTTTGTGCTATAAAATTGCCCCCTTGAGCAGAACTAACGCATAGCTGTAGTATGTTGGAGACATATTTAAGCATGTTCTGCNAACCTCCTGGATTGCTTGTGCCTTGCTGTGTTACCCCTCCAACAGATACCAGGGTGATAAAAGTCCCTCACGAGGACCAGGGCTTCCAAATGTGAGGCTACTCCTATCTGTTTATAAAGGGCCTTATCCACTCAATCTTCCTGATCGGGAAAAGTCCCTCACGAGGACCAGGGCTTGCAAATGTGAGGCTACTCCTATCTGTTTATAAAGGGCCTTATCCACTCAATCTTCCTGATCGGGCAATCTGTAGCAGACCCACACTGTAAAGTCTCCTGCCCTCCCTTTAACCCTGACCCATAAGCTCTCAATTGGCTCCTCATCTATCCCCAGGTGGAGCTCCACACACTCCAGCTGGTCACTGACATAGAGGGCAACACCCCCTCCTATTCTTCCCTGCCTGTCCTTCCTAAAGAGCCTGTAACCTTCCATTCCAACACTCCAGTCAAAGTAGTCCTGCCAGCAGGTCTCTGTGCTGCCGGTAAGACCATAACCCTGCAGATATGCACATGTCTAGCTCCTCCATATAGATTAACTCCATATAATTCCAAATGAAGAGACATGGCTAGGAAATCAATTTTAATATCATTAGCCTTGAGATCCACACAGAACCCCTCAAATATAAAGCCAAATTGTTAGCATGTTGTTCTGTTGTGACATCTTGAAGAGAGGATGGGGCAACCCAGCATTTGCATTAATAGAGTTCTAGTGTGGATTTAAATTCTCCTGTTAGATATTCTCATCTCCATTTTCAAATTGCTTTACTAAGTATGTAAATACAAAAATCACTTCTTTAACAATACTAAAACCAGCAACTTGCTTATCTATATTTACATTGTAGTATATCCACCAGTTGTATAAGTCTCGTTCCTGCATGCATACTTTAGCACAAAAGCTGTCACAACACACGGTTAGGTTTGTCAGCCATTGTATTAGTTAGCATATTGACATGTTGCATAAGTATCTGGTATGCCTGATGCCTGTAATATTATATTAACCAGAACACTTAATCCTGTCTGAAATATCTTATTTTTCTTTACATTTCATGGATATGTTCTTGCTTCCTTTTGGCTTTCACACAGTCCTTTTCCCCAGCACACATGTTGAAGTGAGAGTGAACAAAGTCCCATGCTTTCATTTTAAAAGGAAGTTTTAAGCTACACCTAGGGAACCTTCAACTTCTCGAGCTACACCTGCTCACCTTAAGATTAAGCAGCTGCATTGTGCTACAATGCAGAACCAAGGCAGAACCAAGGAAGGAGGGGTTGCTAGTGCATTTCCTAGACAGTAGGTTTCCTAGCCTGCCTTTACCACTGGCTGTATTCCTGCAGCTGGAAAATCATCCCTTTCAATCACTACTAACAGATGACATCCTATGTCACACCCCAACAGATGTGTGTGCTGTGTCAGCTTTCACAGAATTCACTTGACAAACCCATCACAAATGAAACCATCAGTGACATATATTTTACTATACTCTGACCTTACATCTAATGTCTGTTGCATTTTTTGTGTCAGACTTGATAGCAAGCTCACTTTAAGCTGTGAAACTTAACTTTAAACCTAGAAATTTCAGAAACAGCAAGCTAGAGCTCAGAAACCTATTAAAGATGGTTGAGGCTGCCCTCGCGAAGGCAGTTTCCACTTCCCTCATCACTCTTGGATGCCCATTCAATAGGCTGTGCCAAGCTTCCACAAGTGATCCCCTTGCCCTCCTCCACCCTTAGATGTTTTCAGGACCCAGCCAGACAAATCCACAGTTGACCTAATTGGTGCTTCAACAAGAGGGCTGGACTGAGTGACCTTCAGACATATTTCTATGTACTAGCTCCTAGAGGAAAACTGTCAGAACACAGTATCTGTGGATGAAGATTTTCTGTTTGTTAGTTATTGTTTCTCAGAACAGACATCACCAATTGCTTGGGTTTTCTATTGTGTGGAGTATGAAAAACCGCCTGCTCTGGCTTTGTGCTATAAAATTGCCCCCTTGAGCAGAACTAACGCATAGCTGTAGTATGTTGGAGACATATTTAAGCATGTTCTGCCTCAAAACAAGAGGGAAGTTATGTTCATTGTGATCATGAAGACACAGACAAAAAATTAATAGGCTATTCAGGAAGAACCAGCCTCAAACAAAAAATGACAAATAAGGATTAAAGTAAGCCATTCTGTATAATAATATGTACACTGGAGGTTATTTGCAACTCAATATTCCACAGAAGTGCAGAACCACTGAGGAGAGAAAAAAGAAAAACAACCCACCTATGCAGAAAAATGTATGTTCTGCGAAATAAGTTCAGACAATCTTTGAAAATGAAGGGTTGAGAATGTTCATGTTTCTACAGAGATTGTTACGCATTAAACTTTATGGAGGTAGTGACAAAGTTACTACACATTCAGTCCATCTCATCAAGAGCTTGCAAAATGAATAGCTGATTGAAGTTTAGTAGTAAATTGATGCAAGACTATATTCTTTTCTCCATCTTGCTACCTTGCTGTTTACAATTGGATAGAGCTGGACAGCAATGGAAGACCTTTCACATGGATAAATCCAGGTCTATTTTTTTCACAGAACAATCCTTGAAATTATTTTGGCAATGTAATAAGAGGATTATCTACCCCAGCAACTGCCTTTCAGATTTTTATGTAGAAATATGAAGGCCTGGACTTCTTCCTAGCTCCCTCTAACTACTTTAAAATACAACATTAAGTTGCAGAGTTATTTAATATTTCAGAGACACAAACCAAATTTAATTCAATCCTAGTGCTTAATTATACTTCTGATATTTTCAGTTTTGACCCTCAAAAAGATCCAGTCTTGACATTTTGGATAAAGTTGTATTCATCTTCACAATAAAGTTGATGTATATTGTTTTTCTGCTTTGTGGAAAAATCCTGAGAATAAAGCACTAGACTAGCATTAGAAAAACATGTTCTAGTGAAATTCTTAGGCAGCAATGAGCAGCAAGTCCACAGTTTAAAAAATCTGTTTTGATGTTTCTTAGAACTAACAGTCACTGTTAGAATCATAGAATCATAGAATGGTTTGAGTCGGAAGGGATATTAACAATCACCTAGTTCGAATTCCTCTGCTATGGGCAGGGACAACTCCCACTTGACCAGGTTGCTCAAAGCCCCATCCAACCTGGCCTTGGACACAGAAAAGAATTTCTTCCTAATATCTAATCTAAATCTACCCCCTTTCAGCTTAAAAGTGTTCCATTTGTCCTATCACTACATGCCCTTGTAAAAAGTCCCTCTCCAGCCCTCCTGTAGCCCCTTCAGGTACTGGAAGGCTGCTCAAAGGTCTCCCAGGAGACCTTTCTTCTCCAGTCTGAACAACCCCAACTCTCTCAGCCTGTTTTCACAGGAAAGGTGTTTCAGCCCCCTCATTTATCATNGTCATATTGCGTTTGACACAGCCCAGAATACTGTTGACTTTTTGAGCCACAAGCACACATTGCCTGCTCATATTGAGCTTCTCATCGACCAACACTCCCAAGTCCTTCTCCTCCGGGCTGTTCTCAATCCATTCTCCATCCAGCCTGTATATGTGCTTGGGATTGCCCCAACCTGTGTGCAGGACATTGCACTTGGCCTTGTTGACTTCATGCGGTTTGAACAGGCCCACCTCTCAAGCTTGTCAAGGTCCCTCTGGATGGCATCCCTACCCTCCAACTAGTCAACAGCACCACTTATCTTGGTGTCTTCAGCAAACTTGCTGAGGGTGTACTTGACCCCACCCAATCCCAGATGTCTATTAGTATGAGTCCAAGTGCCATTTTCAAGTCATCTTTAGGTCTCCAGGGAGAATTTACAATCTCTAAACATGGGCATAGATTTTGGTCTTATTACTGAAAGACAGGTGTCTTCAGGAGGCATTCAGAAGATCTGAATAAATGTTCAGGGTAGTAAACCATGGAATTAGACAAAGGTAACAACATTCACAGAAACTGCTGTACATTATAGGCAACTTACATCTGATGAATTCTATGAGGATTATATGATTTTAAGTGTTTGATATTAGCTAATGGTGAGAGACAACATATTTCTATGCCAAGTCTAAGAAGCAGCAGAACAGTGGTTTTATAAGTTGTTGAAATGTATTTCCTCTAAGTAATATTGAGAAGCAAAGCCACAGAAACCAGAAGGGTCACCCAAAGGCCAGGAAAGACCTTTCTCATGATAGGTCTCCCTCCAAAGGCACTGTGGCTGTGTGCATAGACCTTAACAGGTTCAGGCCCTACAGCAGGTTCTGCAGCATACCTACTTTATAACTGTGCTTCTCTATTCTCTTTAATACACCCACCACTTAAATGAACAAGAGAATTATGTTAGAAATTATGTTAGAACTTAGAAATTATGTTATAGTGTTATGTGAAATGCTGGTGCTTATTTCACCAGCATAGATGTTTTTTAGAATGGGCTGAATTCTTTCTGCCAGAAAAGAGAAACATGATATGCTGGTCCTCTTCGTGTATGAACCCTTGGTATCACACAAGAGATTTATGTTGCATGTTACTCTCTGCTAAAAATAGAGCCAGTCCCTTATTGCCATAATTTCCAGATCTAGAGATCAAGTTTAGCCACTCTGCAATAGCTTCACTAACTTCAGTATACATTTCTTCCATATCCTCTAACCCTTCCCATACAACACTGCTGTCTGGTCATCCATTTATGTCAGATATACACTATATGTCCTTATCATTCACTTAATGACTAGAGTCAAAGATAATTTTCTTATTTTGTCATTATTTTTGGTAACTGCAAGGAACAGCGAAAATGCTGGTTATGACCTGTGAGTCCCTTCTATAAAAAGACAAAATTGTCTTCCATGTTAATATTCATAATTAAAATAAATAATCTAGTTCTGTCCTGAGGTGATTGACTGAATAAATCAGCAAAATAAAATAACATTAGAAGAAGAACAGTTCCTTCTAGACTGATTTTACCAGGTTTTGCTCTGTACAGGAGGCACCATTTTTGCTGCCCTGAATGTATTGCATTGTATTTCCAGGCAGAGATTCATGCAGTTAAAAAAATAAAGTTTAGCATCTGCTGCCTGTGTACATCAATATCTATATTCATATATTTAAGCAAGGATAATCAGTGAGGATTTATAACTCACCAACAAGTAACCACTGGAATTATAGCACAGAGTTAATTCTACAAAAGGGGAAAAGGGAAGAGGGGACATATGGGAGGAGTGGTAGATAGGATAAGGTATTCAAAGACCTTGATTCCTTGGTTTGTGTGCTATGTCATAGAGAAAATCTGCTGCCAAATTTAGGTTGGCAGCCATTAAAACAGCCTTCCAGAGTGTTCCCTTGCTAAACAATCAGCATGTTTACGTCAAATCTCTTAGATCCAGGTAGGTAAACAAGGAGGTATAAACAGAAGAAGGGAAGGGCTACATTGTGCAGTTATGGGACTGAATTGCAAGACTGATTTCACCCGTTGGACTGGAAGCCTCTGGCAGGGCAGATGGGATTTGACTGCAGCTCGGCTAGGTGTCTAGTTTAACTCTTCACTGTTGAGTTTACTGTGTATGGTTTTTAACCATCAAGAAAAAAAGAAAAAGAACAAGGAATAAACAGAGGTTTTGTCCCAGGAAGCCAGCTACCCGAGAGAGAGTAGATTAGCAAGTAGTTACAGCAATTACATCATGGAAGGTCACCAAAGAGTGCTGCCTCCTGTGACACTGCTCTGCAATCAGGTAGCCATGAACTCCTATGGGTCCTGGCTCTGAAGCATGCATCTTTGTGCTTCCTAAGCATCTAAGCATTTCTTAAGTCTTGCACTAAGTTATCAAGTTTAAAATCTTTGACCAGAACAGGGCAGACTTCTATTTACCAGTACAGAGTCACAGAGCAATATTTAAAATCCACACAATACAAACATGCTGCTTCGGACATTGTGTTTGTCAGGAATTTTAAATTATGCTGCTTTTTCCTAAACACTGTCAGAACTGACTGAGGCCCTGAAGTAGTCTAAGTGTATGTGTGTTTCATCTCTTCAGGTGTACTGAGACTACTCTTTCCCTATTTCATAATGCAGCTGACAGCCAAATTTTTTGAATCAAAATAACTGAGTTGCTCTAGGGTAACATGTCTGACTCAGTCATTATTTCCACCTAGTTAACTAAATCCTCAAGCTGATTCTGTTTAAAATCTCCTTTCCTGTTTCTGGGGGGGTGTGGGAATGGGGAGGATAAGAAACAAACCCACAGTTTCCACAAAATTAACACATTTATAAGAGGCAAACACCTGCCTGTTGACTTCCTACCAACTTAACCTCCAAAGGGAAACAGCTGCAGCCTTAAAAAATAGAGTGGGAGGGATGAGGCATCTGTAAGCCAATCAGCTGTCCCAAGCATTATTGCTAAATTAATTTTCTTCCTGGCATATACTAAAAATGCAGTGCAGAGCCGTTCCCTCCCTGGTGTCAATCTTCTTCCCTTCTGTAGGGATGCTCCCTTGAAGGCTTCTGTACACCTGGGCAAAAGAGGAGAACTTTGACACAGCCTCTGTGCTCATTGACTGATGCTGGTGGGTGTGTGTTTTTCTGGCCACCTTGTGCCCCCTCTTCCACATGTATGTCCTAGCCTGATCCTAAGCAGGCAAAAGAAGGAACTTGAAACAGAACAGTAAGTTATAAAGTAAACCAATTCCTCCAACATTTCATTTATAATAAGAAAGAAAATGCAAACAGAGGGAGAAATCAGCAGGATAATAGAAGATTGTGCTTTCCTGCAAGTACTTAAATTTTAATTTCCAAGTGTCTATCAACTACATTGTGAAAAAACAAATTACTTTTTTTTCCTGTATTACTTCATCTGTCCTTTGTTAGTGCTTTCTCAAATTTCATTAAATTATTAGCTTGTTAGCATGCATTAGTGTGAATTTTCAACAAAACATCCTAATCATCCAAGACCTAAACATCTTCCTGTGAGTTCAGGCACTGTGTTAAGATACAAGATGCTTTTCTTTATCTGCTCCATCAGCAGGAGATGTTATTTGACATGGAGATCATCTAACAGAGAAGAAAAAGCAAAAAAAAAAATAAAAATCTCTGCAGATAGAACAAGCAACACTCAGGTGATGTTTTGTTGTCTGTGAGTGTGCTACAATTAAGTTTTCCTTTTCAATCTAGAGATTAGCACAGGTGCCACATATTTTAACTTCACAAACAGTACTCAAATCTATGAAGTAGATGTAACGGATCAAATTGAGGATAATAATTGAATACTTCTTGAATTATTCTGGATTTGTCCACAGGTATTTTCCCACAATCTTTCAGGTTTTAGGTGATAGTGTAGTATTTCCTTTGTTTGAAGCATGGTTCAGGCTAAACAGAACACAGCCCAAAAAAGCATCTCTGAGCTGACTTTTCCCTCCATGTAGGACACTTTGAACATGCAGGCTGCACTGCTTTATTGGAGACGCAGTCAGTGTATTCTCAGGGAAACAATGATTTCAGCCAAAATAAGCAGGCTTTGACAGGTAGATTTTGATGAAGTTTCTTCATTGAGCTAGCAATTGCCATCAAACATTTAGCAAAATATAAGCTTACTGAAGGTGTTTAAAAGGATTTGTGTTAGTTCAAGTCACAAGTGAACTAGAAAATCACTGTGAAGCAGATTTCACATCTCCTGCCCAAGACATAAGGACTAGTTAACTGCAATGAGCACCATTCTTGGAGGAGAGCTAATTGCTTGGTATTAAAAGGATTTCTCTCCTTTTTCTGGGCATCAGCTCAGCTTCCACCAACAGCCAGGGAGGTTGGGGCTTCTCTATATGGAACAGGACACATGCCAAACTACATACAAAACCACCAGCACCTTAAAACCATGATATGCTTGTGTCAATGATGAACTTGATGCTGAAGTCTGAGTGGACATTTCTAAGTGCCTAGCTATGAAGTTCCCCTTCAGCCTTTATTATGTATAGGAAAAGAGGTGACAGAAAACCATACATTTTGCATACAAATACACACCTGACCTTTGTTGAAGTAATGGTTAAATTATACATTTGTGATTTATATATCACAAAACCTCTTTCTTCCTTCAAGCTGCAAGAGATGCAAGAAGAGCACATGGGGTTCATCACAACACCACTGCATTTTCAGATGATGTTCTTTCTGAACAAATCCCGATTTTTAGATTGATCACCCAAGCACAACATGAAAACTCACTGAGATCAATCCCTTCGCTGCATGGTGCTGGATCAAAGGTGGTTTGGTGTGTGAAACCAAGCCTCTACTTCTCATTAAGTCACTCTCTTGGGGCAGTAGGGTCCCTCCCACACTCTGTTGAGGCCTTTCGTCATGCTACACTTCAGTGTTGCACTTGTAAGTGAGATGCTTTATACAAGCCAGTATCAATTTACAGGACACTTTGTGATAGGGCCCTTTTGAATGACAGCCTCTCCAGTCCATCTTACAGGGCTGCATCAGAGCTCCTCTTTTGCAGATTCTCCGTGGGAACCAGTTGTTCACTCCAGCCACTGGTACCACATCGCCATCCTCCAGGAACATTGTTAGCTTAACACCTTGTTCCAGAGTATTGCAATAGCCATATTTCATCAATAGTAAAAAAATAGAACCAAATGGTGGCTTATAAAAGAGATTGTGCCATAGAAAAATATTAAAGACACCTAATACTTAGAGGGAAACTGATAAGTATTCACCCAGTTCTCTCTGTGAAGTATCACAGTTGAATGGATTTACTGCATGGCAGACTTGTTATTTGTTTTCCCCTACTTTCCAGCAGGTGGGATTTTAAGTTAAACAGGTTTTTTTTATGCCCAAATTCACCAGTGCCTCCCAAACTGCATGACCACTTTGCTGACATTTCAGATTCATAATATTTTAATCCAGAGTCATTATGGTAACTAGGAGAGAACCTGAATGTAGGAACAGACCCTTTTTTGGAGACTTGTCTTTGAGATTTTAATGTAAAAAAGCCCTCATGTTAGTTGAAATTTACCTGGAATGTCAATACTGGTGCAAGTGCTAACCTTGTTTACATGAGCCATTAAGAACTCAGAGTCAGCAGTGCTCAGCCCAGGAAGCCTCAGTTTCCGGATCATTTGCCCAAAACAGTTCATTATATTATGCATAATTTTTCTGAAAATTAGTCTCATTTTCTTGACAGCAGTGAGACAAAGACTAATAAACAAAGCACTATGCTGTAGGTGAGTCAAGACAGCAAAAGAAGTTTTGGCAATTTAGATTAGAAGAAATAATCTGTTTGATGCTGTAAGAAAGGTCCAAGAACAAAGGGTCTCATTTCCTGAGTTTCCAATTTCTTAACCTGAATATTACATATTTTTTTTGCCTGTAAACAGACATGCATACACATGGTCTTGTTAAATAAAAATGAATTGTGAAATAGGAAAACCTTATGAGTTAATCCATGACCTCAGTGAACTTGTTCCAACAGATATAACAGAGCTGTTAATGCTTATACAAAGTGACGTGATTTTCCACACTCAGCCCTGTCTCCCTAGCCTTGCATGGACCTACAGGACGACAGTAGTTATTCAACTCCCTTTGTTTTTGTTTTCAAGTCAAGAAGGAACATCTTGAGGAATCCTACATCTTCTTAACAAAATCTCTTGTCATTTCAAAGCTTAGTGGTCTGAGATGATGACGAAAAATCGTTTTGTTAGCTCCGCATAAACCAGCCTAGTGCAGAACTGTAGACATCCAGGTCCGTATTTTGAAGCATCTCTTTGTGGTTGGGACGTTAAGCTGGTAAAGGGACCTGCATAGCCATGGCAGGCTGCGGGCAAATAGCAGAGGAGATATACACAGCAAAAAGGTAGATGTGATACCATCCTACTCTCTGATTTTTGTCTGAGACAAGAAGTTTTATGCAGTGGCAACAAGGGATGCGTATCCAGTGTTTATGTCCAAACATTTTTTCCCCCAGTGACAGGCAACTGTCTTTTGAACCAGCAAGGGTAAAGAAAAGAGCAGCAGAAGAGTGGAAAAGTTACAGAAAGCAAATTTGTTATTTGCAAGAAGTGGGAAGGGGTAACCACCAGGACAACCATGATCAGTGTTTAGTTTTGTTTCAGCTTCATCAGTCTCACACTGTCTTCATTTGCATCAGATCTTTGTGTCCCTTCAGTTCTGGCACATCAGATTGAGGCTTTGTTCCAGAAGAAAGCAGGTCAGATGGAGAAAAAAACCAAAACCCATAAAATCAAGTACAATGTCTCTAATTCTGATGAAGAATCAACCAAATAACACTTCCTAGGGAGCACTAAAGGCCAAATAGCTTCAAGCTTGTGTATCAGTCAAGTGCTAAAGAAAGGACAAGAGAAAGAATGGAATTGCTGTAGGGATGGAAACAATAAGATAGTTATGGCCTTTCAGAAATACAGGCGTGAAAGACAGAGGCACTGAGGGAGCTGCATACAGTATAATTTGTGTTTTAAAAATGGCCTTTCTCCCCATTATCACTGCCTGACCTCCAGCCATATCCACCACAGATCCCTTCACTGCTACTGGACAAAATGCTGGACAGAGGCCAAGGTGGACACATTTCTTGTTTTGTTATGGAGGATAAATGCCAGCTTAAAAGCTCTGCAAGCCAAGAGGAGAACAGCTGCTTGTAGAAGAGCAAGACAAGAGGAGACTGTCTGGGCCCTGAGCTCTGCTTTGTACCTCTAGTCAATAGGCCAAAGCACAGCAAAATGTGGCAGTGTGGTAGGATTCCTGGGAGGCACCCAGAGGGCACTGCTGCTCTTAGCAGCCTTTCTTTGCAAGTTCGGCATAAAGAACACGCCTAGAAAGAAGGGAACGAGACAGCAGACCTCTTCACCTGTCTTCTTCAGAAGCCCAGAGCTGTCCAGCTCAGAGAAGCAGCTCATTGCCCAGGCACACTTGGGAACTGCACTGCTGGGGAGATGACTTGTTCTGGTTACTACCTTCACCTCTTCTAGCTATAGACTACTAATCATTCTGTGACCAGCCTTTAGAGCACTGATCAGCCTGATCAGCCCATGACCCAAACCCTAGCATCACCAGAGCTTCTACTAAACAGCTCCTGCCCCTTCCTTCCTCCCGCTGCTAATGGTAGGGCATCCACCATCCACAATGGGGTCCTGTCCTCATGCTTGGGAAAACCTGGGGACTTCCTGGTTTCCATAGGCCTGTATAACCAGCAGAAGGCCTCAGGTACCCCTAGGCCTACAGGTTTAAACACTGTCTTTATCGTACCCTTTCTCATCTTCCAGATGTTCCACAACATTCCCCTGTTGTTCCTGTCAGTGCTCTCCAACAGCATCTGGGCCCTCCAGCCTTCTAACAGTTGCTTTTCACAACTTAGAAGTGACAATTAATTCCACACTGGTGGGCATGGCCAAGTTCCCCTTCAGAGATTCCCATCCTCTCAGACCTGCTCAGGCTACTGGAATAGTACAGCTGAGATTTAGATTTCGCTCCTTCCCACACGACCACTCTTTTCCAGGACCCTGGCTCCACAATAAAGCATATTCACCATCAACAAGGGCAGGAAGAATGATTTTAAAAGTCCAGCTGCTAGAGGAAGCAACAGCAGCTGTCTGAAACAGCAGTGAAAGAGTGAATCTTGACAACATCCCAGAAATTCACCACTGGTATAAAATAGTAGAGTAAGCTTTTGAAGTCTGACGTGAGGTCATCAAGTCAAAACAAAAGAAGATGTTTCCATACCTCTACAGAGGTGCTCAGGGTCTGGCTCAAAGAAGCAGCCCTTATTTACCAGGCTGACCTTCATGTGAGACATGACAGAAGATGGCTACAGATGGATTTGCCTCTTGCTCTTGCTTTACATCCAGGTAACTCCACTGACTTCCTCACTGATACTCCCAAAATGCTTCTGTGTGAAGCAGAAAAAGCTTTTGTCTTTTGACTCTAAAATCACTTGAAGTTGCATTCTGTAGTTGGGAATATTGTAGTTGGGAAACAAAGATTAAAAGATTAACCTAATAACTATGGGGATTTATGATTTTAATAATATGATATACTCATCTGAATTAATTGTTATTGATCAGAAATGAGGGAATTTCTCCTTTGTTACGGGATGACATAAAGCAGATAGACTTGGCTCTTTCCTTCTTCCTTATTTTTGTATATAATTTGATTTGGTCCACATAATGTGTCTTTCTGATGTAGGATGCAGGAACTGAAAACACATTTCCCTATTTATTACATCAAAAGATGTTTATTTGTACAAGGCTGTTTCATGGCACTTTTCCAGCCTTCCCCCACATGAATAGGTGAATCATCAGTACAATAATATTGGCAGACCCATTTGGTCTCTCATGCCCTTTGATTTTACTCTCAGATGCAACACAGGTAAGTTCATAAAACCACCTTCCCTGCATGCCCATTGTGTACATGCATGTGCAAACATCTCTGCAAAGCCACCACCAGAGGAGGAAAGCAGGGTCAGAGAAGGCATGAATTACATTGGCACCTAAATTACTAAAATCTCATAGCTTAAAGAATGCAAATGACAGCATCATAAAAGCCTCCTAAAGTTAATTCAAGATATTTGCATTTGGTGAATTCTGTTCCATTACAGAGAATGAGAGTAAATGAATGGGATAGAGAAAGACACATTTGTTTCTGTAGTGCATGCTGAGAGGGTGGCTGGAGAGAGAGAATCTAGTTTCCTGCCCATAACCTGTGCTGGGAGATACAGTCTGTTATTTTTGCTGTAAAAGTGTGGGGGACACTTCGTTTTTAATCATGTAACTGCCACACTGATGGTTGTTCACTGGGTAGTAGAGTAATTTTAGCAAACAGCTGTAAACTGTACAAGAAAAGTAGTGTGTACAAGTGATAAGCAAATGATGATTGGAGAGAGGTAAGATGAAAAGTATTAGAAGTATGTATATACACATGTATCTCTTTGCAAAATTTACTTATTTATTTACTATTTACTTATATGTGTATGTATTTTTAATATTATATACACATATAAACCCTTACCTGGACTGGGTTTGGTTTTTACTCTGGAAGGGTTTTTTTGGTTGGTTTGTATTGGTGGGTTTTTTTCTGCTTTTTTGTATCACTACACTCTTCCCACCCTCCCCAGAGAAAAATCAGTTACATACTCACAAAGGATATCAGATGAGTATTGGACTTGGAGTATCATCAGTAACTTAAGATAGATAAAGTAAATCACTTATATGCTCAATTTTAAATAACCAAAATTGTCTCTTTATCAATTCAGACTACACCAAAAGTAATCAGTGATGAAAAACTGTCCAACAGTTTGTTGTGCTACAACTCAGGTGAGAGTGGAAGAAAGCTGGCTGGGTTACCCTGGAGTCAGAGAATACAAGAGAGACTTGTGGGCACATCTTTATTCTTCAAAATATTCTTCCCACGAGATCTCTTCCTGCAAGTGGGTGAGCATCAGCAAAGGGGCTGGGAATTTGAAGGAGAGAGGAGAGTGCTACTGGGCAGGCAAGGGAGAGTGGAGTTGCCTTGAGGACAAGGGGAGGATAGTGTTGAAGGTACAGTGAGAAAAATGGCAGAGAGAAAGGCAGGGTTGGGCACATGCACATACTGGGAAGGGGGACTAGTGCAATGAGAAGATGCTACCAGAGACCCTGAACCAAGGGGAAAGATGAAGTTGTGAAATGGAGAGCTTTTTTTTAAAAAAAAAAGAAAGGGAAAGAGGACAAACATGATGTAAAAAGGGAAAATAAAGACTTTGAAAGTGAGAACTTGGATAGGAACAAGGTGGAATGGAATGACAGAGACAGCCTAAATGGTATTTTAAACATTAAGTGACAACTTTACATTGTGATGATGGCCCCTATGTGTGCCACTCCTGTTCTCAGCTCAGCTTGTGTCAGACTGTGGGTCAGCCTTCTACAGGAAAAGTTATGATTTAGTGAGCAGAAAACAGATATGAATCTTAAATGTAGCAAGGGAAAACAGCAGGAATTTCACTACAGGCACATGTACTAGGAGATAAGAGAGGGAGGAAAATTATCTGCTCTGCTGGCATAGCAGATACCATTACAATGCCTAACACAGACTCCCTGCAGACTCTTTAAGGAAATCAAACTTGTTTGTTTTAAAGTTTGGAAAAGAAAATTTATGCTGAAACAGTAATTTCTGTATTCTTAGATCCCTATAATCTGTTGATTTATTGGAGGGGCAGCTGGAGACTGTGCTCTTCTTTGTTTCTTAGGCTTTTTAAAATATGTGAATGCTTATGGTACTGCTAAACAATATAACCATCTTCAATACTGATTTTTTTTTATTTTAGATAGAGGGGCAGATGTTATGAATACATACATTCAGTTAAAGTACCTATACTTATATAAAGTCGATTTCCCCAGCAAAAATAATTATTTTGGGGGATACAGCAGGTCAAAACCCATATTTCTAACTCACTCAAGAATTTTGACCTGAGCCTGAAAATGAAAATAAGACTGATTAAAAGGTATTTTTGTGTAGAAATTAAAAAGGGACAGCATCTGAACTCCAGTAGAAGAGGTCCCTCTGGCTTTCACAAGGGGGTCACAGAGAAATAATTGTTAGCACTTTCCACCCACATAGATTAAGTGTGGGAACATATCATTGTTATTTCAAAGCTGGGAAAATCAGGGCACAGTGAGGTCAACATGATTCCTTCAAGGACAGATAATGAGTCAGAGGTGGACCAACACAGAATGGTGTTGTTCAGATTTCCAGGCCAGGGTCACAGCTACTGGGTGCACTGACTCCCTTGCTAATACCAGATGATGAACACTTTTAATTATTTACCAGTTGTGGAATTTCTATTTGCACTTTTGATAAAAGCCTTCAAAGACTGGGAGCCAGGCTCAGGCGTCTCAGTACCCAAACATAGTTAAGTGTTGGTCAGTTACAGAGCTGTTTACACTGAGGCAAGAACACACAAATGCAGAAACACAGCTCTGTGTAACAGGCTTCCAGTAGAGGTGGAAGTTGTGCTGAAGTGTTAGGAAGGTAGTTTGGAGTTTAGATCCTGAAATCAGGATACAAGCAGAGCTTGGGTCCTAAAATCCTTTGTAAAATCCAGCCCTTGAATCCCCATTTGTGCTTCTCTTTCTCTGTAATAAAACTGAGCATTGATCTCTTCTGACTTGAATAGCAAGCTAGTAGCAGTAGGTCTAGTCCCACATGCAGACTTGCCTATCTGGCTCCAGGTATCTCATTAGAAAGGAGTTTTTTACATTGGCAGCTTATGCACTCTCCAGTGCTCTAATAACTAAGATCCTTCCCTGTGCACATGATGTTCGGTCATTGAGATGGTAGCTTGGCAGGTTGAGAGTTGTAGTTGTGCACACAGTGCAGCCAAATGTTATATCTACCACTTAAATGTGGCTGTTTCCTGAGTCGCTTCTAATATTTGATACTTTCTTTCTGGTTTTGAATTGACAGAAACAGAAATTAGCAAGTACTCAAGGGTTATTGAATTTTATGGCACTGGTGACTGAGGCACCATATACACACCCCATCATGCAAAGAAATTTGCTTGCTACACTAATAAGGCTTTGAACACATCTTAAGGGGATACATTTTCTTTTCACATGAGCCAAGTTTAGTTAATTGTAATTTGTTATGGCATAATGTGCACACAATATTGTGCATTTGTACAGATATGAACAAAAATCTCTTGTGCCTTTCTCTGTAAATTCATACCAGGACAAAAATTTGTGGTTTTAAAGAAATGGCTGAATACTATTATTTGTTAATGATTTGTTCTGGCAGTTCTAATGTAAGGGGAGACTTCATATGGTCACTGTGTTGGCATGTTAGTATTTCAGCAGTGTGAAGGTGGCTGGCATTTTGGTGGGATGCTGAAGGGTCACAGAGCTGGATTTTTCATGTGTTTGAAGACGTTGTTCTTACAGGCACTAGCTCATAGGTCAGCACTGAGGCATTTAGGAATAGCAATGATGCCATACACCTCAGTCACAGAAAGAAACATATTTTTCCTTCAGACCCAGAGGAGAAACCCATGAAATGCAGATTTTGACATTTTTTCTGCTGTAACTGCATACGTGTGGTCCGACCTCTGATGTTTTTTCCATTTGCTTGTCCATGCAGGGCTGCTCTGGCATTTCCTTCAGGTGAAAGTTCTGCAGTTGCACCTGCAACTCCCCAGTAAAACACCATGGGTGGGTCAGGTTTTCCAGCAGAGGCACAGACGAGTCAGCAAACAGCCAATCAGGAAAAGCCACAGGCTTGTAAATCCAGGCTTGACATTATTTGTTTTCAGATGTATTGCAGGTTTTTCACATTGTGTTCTCATCGGTGTTATTGTGGCTTAAACAGGAAGCCGCATACCAGTGGAGATTGGATGACTGTATTTGTAAGCAAGGGAGGGTTACTCGGCAGGGTGAGGGGGTATCTTCACTGCTGGCTCCAGTTGTGAAGAATTTTTGAGGAATGACCTTGGGGTTTCTGCCTCTTGGAAACCATGGCAACCAGTATTTGTTCACGTAAAATAATTTCTTGTCTCACAGTGAGTGATTACACACCTCCTTCAAACTCTGAGGTAGAATGTCTCCATAAAAAAAGAAAAAAAAATACACTAAAGAGAAACTCTGAGTTGTTTGTTCTGAATCCCCCTATCCTAAATAATGCACTGCAGTATGGTTATCTGGTGCCAGCTGAACAACAAGCTGAAGAGTAGCAGCTGGATGGTTGTCCATTGCTGTTTCTAGGTTAACATAATTAAGTCTGAAATAAATACAGACATCTTTGCTGAATGCCCTTTTGTCTCCCTAATTAACATCTGACAACTATCAGGAAAAAACATTCCAAGATTATACTAAGGCTTTTGTCATTCAGTTTGGGAATCACTCGTGCAGTCATTTCCCTGTTCTGAAACATATTTTAAGGGGATAAAGGCCATTTGCAAGTTGTCTGTTCCTTAGATAATCAGTCTGTAATTCTGGCCATATCACCTTATGTATCTTGTGCTCTGTCGATGCAAAAACTCCCATTAGCTAGGCATGCGAGCACATGAGATGAGGGAAATGTCTTTCATACATCCACACAGCTGAAAAAGTCTGCAGGAGAAAAACAAACAAACAAACATGCAAACACCAAAAAAAAGACAGTAGAAAAGATAAAGCTGTGGTAGAGGCTGAACATGTCCTTGCACCACAACGTGCATCACTTGTTGCCCCTCAGTGGTGAAAAAGTGTGCAAAAAGGACACAGACAAACCTCTGCACCTGCTTTAGGGTCATCTCTAAGGTGGCGGGCATTTCATTTCATAGGGAGGCAGGTTGCTGAGGCAGCCTACTGTGCTCTACCCATCACAGATTTATAGCTGCTTCCTTTAGTCTGAAAAAAAGGTGCAGATGCTGAAAATTGCATATTTAAAGCCTGGGCCCTAATGAAATAAGTCCTAAGGGGGATCCAGCTGTTTCTTCCTGTGAATAATCCCTCTCCTCCTGTAACTTTCAGCCTTCTGGTAGAATTCAAACACAACTGAATGAGAAGGTGGGAACCTCAAGGACACATGCTTTTACAAACACCCTGTGCACTGGGAGCTGGGTAGGAAACAGACATCAACATTTCCCCCTTCCTCTGCCACATGTGCTCTGGCTCATGGCCCTGTGCATCCTAGCAGATCACCAGGTGGTGACCCTAACTTGCTGCTAAGGACCCTTGGCTGTCCCTCCCTGGAGCCCGGGTTGCTCCTTGAGCCCCTTGTTACCTGCACACCAGCCAAGACCAGGCAAGATTTATGAGCGTTGTAATATCCTCATGGCTAATAGCATTTGTTGCTTCCCTTTATCAAAGACAAACCTCCTACAATAGACATAATTATGATTCATGGCATTATTAGTGACAATTAAATGTTATGCTTGAAAACAGGTAACATAAACTCCTATTTCATTGCAAGACAGCGCTCCTGCTGCTTTGCTAACAGCTACTTTCCCTTGCACCTTTAAATCACATGCCAGGGCATGGAGCTATGCAAGGACTTGGAACCCTCTTCCTAACACCAGCACTCCCCACCAGCCTGCCAACTTCCTCCAAGGAAAATGCAGCAAAGTCTCCTTTCTGGAGGATTGGAACCCAGGGTGCTCCTGAGCTCTGATCAACACGGTGACTGGCAGGAACCTGCATCTGACAGTTAAAGGCACTGCTTCCAAAATTGTGGCAGTAGAGGGTCCATGAGCTGAAAGGGTATACAGGCTGCTTGAGGAGGCTTGCTGCAGCATGGGGTAGACAAGCAGCTCTGTGGTGGGAAAAAAAGGAGCTCTGTGGGGACTCAGATTGCTGCAGGTGCTTTGGGACCCCAAAGAGGCCTATCACAGACCCTCCTTTAACAGCAGCTGTGGTTTTGCCCAGGGAGTGTGGCTGTACCAATGCATGAACATAGACTTGGTGTGTGTACCATCTCAGCTCCAAAGCCTGGGAGACCAGAGATTGGGCCTTTCCCCAGCCCTAGCCAAAGGACTTTGCAGAGGGGTGCAGTGTTGCTGCCGCCAGACCCACAGAAGCTTCCTGTCTAATAGATCCCTGGTTCTCCTAGGCCACAAGTACACAGTGCCCAGATGTCTGTGCTGTAAAAAAATGCTGAGCAGACATGTGCATTAGCTCCCAGATTAACTCTGCAGCCTTTTCCAGCCAGATACTAAAAAGTGGGGATTGAGACCTGAAAACATTGCATGGGATTAGCCATACATCTGGCATTGAATTCAACCCTGCTTTGAAAATCTTGATTTGCACTTATCTGCCTCTGGGACATAAGGAAAGAAAAGAGAGGAAAAGAGGAAGGGCAGAATGAATCCAGAAATTTTTCACGTATATATTGTAACTTCATGGTATTTATTAATGATATCCTAGGAGGCCTACCTACCATCATGTCAAAATTTTCAGATTATTTTAGTTCTGTTTCAGTTCAAAATACCTAAACAAAGGAAAGGATGATGTAATAATTGGGGAAGAAAAAAAAGATGTGCTTGTTTTATATAATATTTCTGGATCGTGGTACAAAACTTGTCAGGTTCTAAACAAACACATTTTTCACTAGATTTTTAGAAGATACAGATGTCTATTTTCTGTTATTTAAAATGTAGGGGTTTTTTTGGTTTTCAGCCTCAGCCCAGGTGAGGACTTCAGTGCTTTCCCTGCATCATGTATGCCAGAAACTTCAGTTGTATAAATCAAAAAACCGACCCCTGAAACTCTTCTGTGGTTGCTCAGTTCTGGCTACTGCCACTTTCAGAACCCAAAAGCTTGAAGGCATGGTGTGGTGATGAGCTGACAGCTGTGATGTGTGGGAGGGTGGTTACAGGTGGTGCAGTTTGATAAAGAAAGAAGATAGAATGATAAAATAATATTATTTTTTTTAAAAAGTGAAATCCATAAAGCAGGTAGTTCAATGTTTCTGTGGATGCTTCCAGTTTTTTCCCTAAAACAATACTTAGCACACCAGACACAGAAAAGTTGGGCCAACTTGGTCGTGTTAGAAAATGAGACCAAATTAAAAATCAAATCACAAAGCAAATACTGATCACAAAACCATCACCAAAAAAAATATCACAAAGCAGAAAGGTAACCCCTAGCTTTGGTCTGCAGCTGCTTCACACTTGATTCTTAGGGAGGCAGGAGGGAGCCAACCAAGTTGGGTGACTTGCCCTATATCCCCCATTTTGCTGCCAGAGTTCATCTGCAAGGGGGTCCAGCAATGAAGTTTTCTGAGAAGAAAAATGAAATCTGAAAATGAGTTGAGAATAATAGCATGGCAAACTGAGAGACAGAGAACCAGCACAAAGGGAGAAAAGATGTTGTGAAATGGCAGCTGATACTAGCACATTTCCACAAGCTAGGACAAGAAGGAAGATGAGTTGAGAGAGGTGGTCACTGCAGGTCGCAGAATGACTCTGCAGCAGATTTCTGGGGAGGAGGAAGTGTGAGGAGTCAGACTGCTGAACAAGAACTGCAATTGCCTGTCTTTAACTTGGTAAGCAGTCCCAACAATTCATTCTTCACTGGATCATTTATTCTTACTAGTTAATTGGAAATCTGAAAAATTTAATTTTGTACTGAAAAGACTTTTCATTCCAGCCAAACCAAAATATTTGATTTTGCAGCCTGTGTAACAAAAACAGAGGAAACAACACGAAGCTCAACAGAGAACAGAAGAGTAGAGAGGTGAGGTCTTCCTTCTTTCTACCTACAAGGGACCCATGTTCAGTGCCCTGCTCCCTCACACTTTTGCATATTTTTTTAATTTTGATGCAGGGCTCTTTCAGGGACAGTGTGGTTGTTCTCCTGTGCTGGGAGTTCTCCCACTTCGTGTGGTGCCTTAGTTACTTATTGAGCAGCAGAGTGCAGGTGGTTAGGAACTAGCCACAGAGATAGAACATGAGGGTTCATGTCCCAGCTCCACCAGTATCTTAGTGATTTTATCACAGAATTTCTGTAGTAATCTCTTGGGTCAGAGGAAGATGCTGAACCTCTGTTTCACACACCCTAGGCTAGTGCAGCTCTTGATAAGAGAAACTGCTTCATTGGCGATGTGCCTGTTGCCCACTATCCTGTGTTTGACCTCTTTATGCAAACAGAATTGAAATGTGCAAAAATACTTTATTCAATGAAGAAACCATTTCCTCAAATCCCACAGCCTGGGAGAATGACATTCACAACACAGTTATTTTAACAAGTATAGCAGCAGACAGAGAGAAGGCTGTGAAACTGAAAAGTAGGGGAAGCTACTCTGTGTTTCTAAGCATATTAAAAGCAACTGTGCAATAAGAAAGCACCAAAATACAGAATGAGAAGCAGTACAGCAGCCACAGCCTAGGGTGCATGCTGGCAAAGAGTGTGAGAGAGTGGAGATGCCATGGTAAGAGCTGCCTGCAAAAACAGTAAAGGGATAGAGAGCTGGTTTCATGTACACACTACATTACTAAACACTTGTGACCAACAGAGCTTCAACATGCACAGACGCCTGGAATAATTAGGTCAGCCATGTCCAGATGCAGAGACAGCTATATCAGGCTTTGACATGCTGTGGATTTCACCAGGAAACCGTGGCCATCACAATACCAGAGTTCAGGAGAGAAGTATAAAAAAATCTACATTTAAGGGAGTACAGAAACGATCCTATTCCCAACAAACAGAACAGGCTATAAGAGCTACCTGCACCTCAACCTGTCCCTGTCTCTGTTCCCTGCAGATTGCTTGCATAAGCAGGTCTTCCTCTTCAGAGGATAGTGTGAGAAAGCAGGGGAGCTCAAGCATACCCATCCTGTTTAAACATAAACTTAATCATCTATATACTGAAGTCTGTGCAACATAGTATATGTTCAAACTGAAGCTCTCACTCCAGGATTTCTGTGGATGGGGAAGGAGTGTGGGGTGGTAGCCTGAATGCTAAGTAGCTTCATCAATTTCACAATGTCAAAACATCATCTTACTCTCCAAGAGGATTCTTTCATTAATGTAATTAGCACTATTTGGCCTGGTGTGTGAGGTGGTAGGTGTGTCAGATGTGTCACTGTTTCCTGCTGACACAAAGAAGGGAAAGGGTGTTGCTAGCCATGGAGCTACACCACAGAATCACAGAAACACAGAATGGCAGGGATTGGAAGGGACCTCTGGAGATGATCTAGTCTATGCCCCCTGCAAAATCAGGTTCACCTAGAGCAGGTGGCACAGGATCTCATCCAGATGTATTTTGAATGTTTCCAGAGAAGGAGACTTTACAACCATTCTGGGCAGCCTGTTCCAGTACTCTGTAACCTTCCAGGTAAAGAAATTTTTCCTCTTGTGTTTTCCTCTAGATGGAACTTTCTGTGTTCCAGTTTATCTCCATTGCCCCTTGTCCTGAATGACATGGCATGACAGTGCACAACAGTTTGTCTGCATGAAAGCGGCAGGAGCGGGACAGGCTCCCTGTGCTGCACTGCTGGCTGGGAGTCTGCAGTCTCATGTAGGTCATTGTGGTCACTCAGCCTTGCAGGGGTCAGTTCTTCAACATCGATGAGAAACATACTGCTAGAGGAAGGTGACAGTGTTTTCTGTAGAGATTTTGAAACCTTACGGTGACAATTTGTTTTACAATCACGACACCGGGTTACAGACAGCACCATCAATGTCCTCACACCACAAAAAGCAAGTAGTAACACCTTCCTGCTGCATTGTTCTTTTGTTTTGTTTTCATAACGTAGCAAAGCAACATCACTAACAAGAGCAGGGGAAATGAATCTGTTTGGGGTTTGTTTGGAATAGGAGGTTTGCAGGTCCCTGTGACAGCAAAGAGAAAGCTTCCCCAGGTGTAAGTAACAGGCCTAGGATAAAAACGTTCTTGAAATTGGCTGCATTCTTGTATTGAATAAAATATTCAGTGAAGTAACTCTGTTTCCTTCTTTGGTGTGTGTTAGAGGTCACATAATTTATTTTTCATTTGATTTAAAGTGAAATGCAGAGAGACTTGCTATTTAGCAGTAGCACAAGACTACAGTACAAGTGGAATGTAGATAACATTTGATAAGAAAAAATGAACATTTTTTCCACATAGGCATTCAGAGATTTTTATACTTACACATAGGAGTTCTTTCAGCCTTTGATACAAATTATTCTGAAGAAAACTTAGTAGTAATAGAATTGTGGTCATATCCAAAATAATTAGATTTTTGTCTTCAGTTGCTGGCCCTCAGCATTTTAAATATTCTCTTCAGATTGTTGTAATTTATTTCTTTGCTATCACAACAATACCAGTAAAGATCTTAGAACCACATACAGGGGCTTAAACTACAAATGGAAATTGATCACTAAAATGGCATAGAAAATAACTTACAAAACAGCAGTTATTGAAACAATAGTAGTTATTATCTTAGGTACTCATCAACTTCCTACATTCAATCTATGTAATTTATGAAGAAAACGATTGTATTTTAATATACACTATGCTTCTTGTAGACCACACAGGAATTGTAATATAAGAAGACCTCCTAGCAGCTTTCAGCTGTGGTAGTAAAAAGTATTACCATGCCAAGGACATTACATCATACACTGGCCCTGTTTAGCTAGCAAAAATAGTACCTTATGAAAGAGTTGTGGTAAATATCAGATTTTTATATCACACCTCACAACAGAATACCACCACCTTGGGAAACAAAACATGACAGCAGTTGACAGAAATAACTGTATTTCTGGACAGTGACTGAAGGAGAATATTAGATGACATCCTGCCAGGCACAGAATGATGAACTGGGTTTAACACTGTTAAGCCCTGAAAAGGAGTTATAGTGATTCCAGGATCCAACTTTCACCCTCATCTAAAAACTGGCACATACTATGTGCCCATGTGTCCCTTGTTCCACTTCAGGAAAACCTCCTGCTTCATTTCTTTTTATGATAATTAAATGTTTCCTGGGACAAACCCTGTGGCCCTCAATGGCTCCTTACCATGCTTCCTGTCTGGTATTTAAGAAAGACAGGCTAACTGCAGGCTTTAGCAATTCAGGGTTTAGTTTGTTTCTTCCTTTTGAGTCCCTGTGCCTGCACTTTGTAGCACTCCTGCGCCCTTAGCAGTCCTCTTTTCCATTAAAATGCCAGTTAGTCTAGGATGAGTAGGCCCATGAGCTACCCAAATGTGATGTTCTTTGGTGCCCTCTTTGGGACTGAGAGCCACAAAGCCCTCAGGACACTGGAGTGGGCAACAGGAGGACAGCTGGGAGCAGAAAGCACGAGAGGAGGATGGACCAAGCACAGCAGCAGTGAAGCAGCTGCTCAGCTCGAGAAAGAAGGGTTTATCTGCCCATTTTAGCCTTGCTTTACATTAATCATTCGCACATTAAAGCTTTGGGAACAGTTCTCAATCCACCTATAGTAGTAAGGAGTTAAACCACAACACCAATTATACTGAAGAATACCTGTGCTCCCTGTTCAAGCTGTACTCGCTCATGGATTCTCCTGTGGACTTTCCCCTTTCATGTACTCCAATTGCGTATTTAAATCTCTCCATTTAATTAACCAAACACTTATGCCTGGAAAGGGGACCTCTGAGAGCTGTAACAGCAACTGGAGAGGTTGTTTGCCAAGGTGGGGGGAGGACTTGCCAAGCTTGCATCACTTTAACATTTCCAGGCAATCTAGTCTAATGGGACTGACAGAAGAGTGGGAGGCCAGAAAAGGAATCCCAGGAACACTTTACACTATTTGGCCTTGCTTCACTCTGCTGTTAGAACCCCAGTACAAGGCATCTGTTTGCAGCGCTGTCTGAGGGGTAGGATGGAGCTACAGCAACCAGCTTTAGGCATTTAGGAAAAAACTGCCGTAAAGTCCCCATGCCATTTGCAGCTTCTTTCCTTTTAGAAAATCCCTTGGAAAGGGCAGTGTCTCCAAGCCTGCTCATAGAGAGGCATCCAAAATGCAGTGTCTTGGCTTCAAACAAAAATTTCATTCATGTGCTGGAAGGTAGGACAGAAGCCTCAAATGTTGTGCCTCTCTTTGTTGTAATAGCAATTAGCATATAAATCATGGCTTGGCTCTTATATGAGCGTTTAGCTTCTTAAACACAATTTCTGTGAGAATAGCAAGGAATGGACTTGGCAACAGCTAAGGACTATTGCGCAGCTGTGCCAAACTTACAGAATCACAGAATCACAGAATGACTTGAGTTGGAAGGGACCTTAAAGGTCATCTAGTCCAACTCCCCTCCATGGGCCACTAAGCCAGATTGCTCAGGACCCCATCCAACCTGGCCTTGAATGTTTCCAGGGACAGGGAATCCACCACCTCTCTGGGCAGCCTGTTCCAGTGTTTTACCACCCTCATGGTGAAAAACTTCTTACTTATATCTAACCTAAACCTACCCTCCTTCAGTTTAAAACTATTACCCCTCATCCTACCACAACAGGCTCTGCTAAAAAGCCTGTCCCTACCCTTCTTACAGGTCCCCTTTAGGTACTGAAAAACAGCAAGGAGGTCACCTTGGAGCCTTCTCTTCTCCAGGCTGAACAGACCCAACTCTCTCAGCCTTCCCTCACAGGACAGGTGTTCCAGGCCCCTGATCATTTTTGTGGCCCTTCTCTGGATTTGTTCCAACAGGTCCATGTCCTTCTTGTGCTGAGGGCTCCAGAGCTGGATGAAGTACTCCAGGAGGGGTCTTACCAGGGCAGAGAAGAGGGGCAGAATTACCTCCCTCAACCTGCTGGTCACAGTTCTTCTGATGCAGCCCAGGATATGGTTGGCCTTCTGGGCTGTGTGGGCACATTGCTGGCTCATGTCCAGCCTCTCACCTACCAGTACCCCCAAGGCCTTCTCAGCAGGGCTGCTTTCAATCCCTTGATCCCCCAGCTGGTATCGATACTGAGGTTTGCCCTGACCTAAATACAGGACCTAGCACTTCTTCTTGTTGAACCTCATGAGGTTCCCCTGGGCCCACTTCTCAAGTTTGTCTAGGTCCCTCTAGATGGCATCCCATCCTTCAGGTGTGCCAACTGCACCACTCAGCTTGGTGTCATCTGTGAACTCGCTGAGGGTGCACTCAATCCCGCTGTCTATGTCACTAATGAAAAGGTTGAACAGTACTGGTGTGGTGTGGTGGGTTCTTTATTTCTTGCTGTCTCCTGGTCAAGAAGGGATATTTTTTTTCCTGAAGGTAATACTTTTATTAGACATGAGCTGCAAGACTCCAGACAGAGTAACTGGGCAGAACTGTATGGTGTGCATGAAGCAAGGACTCACTGCATGTGACATAGTAGTGTCTTCTCAGCTTACGATCTATTAAAAGCAAGTAACAAAACCCGGCTGCATTACACTGTATAGGATGAAATCCCTTTGGACTGACACTTCCCCCTAAATTAAAAAAAAAAAGAGACAACAAACAAATCCAAACCCTGAAACTAAGTACTGTTTTGTGCAACTGACCAACAAAAGAAAAGATTCTAACAGGAATCTGTGTCTAAGATAACCATGGCTTAAACACAGTGTATGAGATAAATTCCCAAGAAAGGAAGTAGCCTAGGAGGCAAAGCTGTAAATAAAGACGCACATTTGGCAATTACTTTCATTTTGGCTTATTCAGGCTTTTACCTCTCTACTTGTAAGACAGTATTACAGCCAGAAGTTAATCTAATTCTTATCAGGACATTACATAAACTACCTGCACCGCCTAACTGCTTGTTCTTTTACAGCTATATACTGCTATACTACTATGATGAATGACAGCTATTCAAACTCCCCATCATTGTCCCTGCTGCAACACACAACTTGCTAATCCTGTAACACTGTGTTCCTGTTCCCTCTTCGTTAGATTATCATCATCAGAGCAAACAGAGCATTATTCACATTAGACAGGACAGGTGCTTCTCAAACAGTGCACAGAAAGGAAGTTCTTCCCAGTAGCATCCTGTTTCTTTAGCTTGCAGCCTGAGGAACACAGCATATCCTCCTTAAAAAAGCCTAGATCATAAAAAATGGTTATCCCCCATACTGTGTAGCGAGGTTATGCCCTCAGATGTTTACTGAAACCCACTTCTTTCATAGCTGCAGTACTCTGCTAAATGTCTTCTCTACCACCACACTGCGTAAGAGGAGAGAGAGAAAGATGCATGTGAAAATCCCAGAAAGTTTTCTCTAGGTCACCTTGTCATCCTGTGAATTGTATCTGTGTTTGTTTTGAGGACTTCGAGCTAGCCACAGCAGAAATAGTGTTTTATTTGGGTTCGGTTATGGTCAAAGACATTGTTACTGCTTGATTAGGTAGTGGTAGGTAAGTGTGTAACAGATAAAGTGTCACCGCAGGACCAGGGTAAAGAAACAGAGAAGTGTGTTAGTTTACTTGTCCTTGTTAGGTTTCCTGGATGTGTCATGAAGAAAAATGCATTCACCAGAATCAGAATTAACCTACTTCATTAATTGGAATGAAACCACTTACAAAACCAAAACATTCCGAGTTGTCATCTTTTTCCAGTAGCAGGTGTCCTTCATCATAAAAATGCAGGTGAGAGAAAGATGAGTGCCAGTCATCTGGGAGTTTGGTACAAACAAGGAACATGTTTCTACTATTTAACAAAGGCAACATCATGCAAAGAAAGACAGCTCCTGAGAACATCTCTTAAATGGCGTATTTCCAGGCAAAGGCTGCTGGTTCACTGATTCGACTGTTTCCTGTGGTGTGACTTGGAAGAGCTGCAGTGTGACTTCCCAAAGCATGAGGCACCTGCAGCTCCCAGACCACTACCAGCATTTGTGCCTTGGGTATTTCTCACAGATAAACCAGAAATGACACAGATTATCTGGGCATCTGTAGTGAAGTTCCGTTTCTATTGAGATTTTTCAGAAATGCCTAGGCTTGCTGGGCTTCTGCACAGACTAAACTTTCAAAAGGAATCACAGACAGTGTCCCTCTGAACCATTAGGAGCTGATTAAATCAGGCTGAACTTGAATATACTGGTCTTTTTAGATACTTCCTAATGTATCACACCTTATAGTCTATCTTTTATTTGTCCCCACTCAGGCACACTCAATTTTTTTCTATTCCAAACAAATAATACAGCTAACCACAGTGATGCTAGGGTCTATAAATAACATTTTATTTTGCTCACTGTAGGTCAAGACAGCTATAGCAGTAATACAAGAACAAAAGGGATGACAGAGCAACGGTAAGATAAGCAAAGTTTCTTTCCAAGCAGAACATCAGTAACTCAAGAACTGAGAGAAAAAAAATATGTGGTTTTGCCCCAAAGAAGTCACTGAAGTAATTCTCCCTAAGCAGGTTTTCACCCATGGAGAAAAGGAGGGATCCACACAAAGGTAAAACATTAATGATAAACCTGAGGAAATGTTCTTATTTATTTGGCCTTTTTAGCAGTAGAACAGGGATAAACTGACAGGAAAAGTATTTCAGATCAATAGCAGGAAACAATTTCATACAGATAAAAAGCTTATATGGAACCCATTGTCATAAATTAAAAGGGAAACCAATAATTTAGGAGGATTATGGAAGGACTGAGTAACAGATTGTTACAGTTTTAGGGAGCAGGCAAAATTCTTACGGCTTTTGCTGCAGGGACCCAATGAGGGAGGGGTGGAGTTTATGACCCTGTTGTGAAAAGGGGTCTGGGGTATCACGTATCAGGTATCAGGTATCATATTCCCTCCCATTTTCTGCCAAACTCTATAAAGCCAGGAGGACAGGAGGCTCTTGCTCTCTTCCTCTTCCGCCCTCTCTCGCTCTCTCTGCTCCCGCGCTCCCTTGCCGGCTGGTCGCCATGTGGAGCCAGCCTGGAGAAGGCCCAGCCTTTTGTTACCAGCTCGCCACATGGTCTGCGGCATCCGACTGCACCGGGTGCTGGGGGGGTTTTGGACTCTTATATCCCCATTGGCATTGCAGTGAAGGACCTTTCAGGAGCCTGTATCACCAGTCATCGGAGTTCGGGTTGTATATTTTTGTACATATATATTTTCCCCTTTTCCCCCACCTGTTACTCCCTTTCCCCGTGCCATTAAATTTGTTATAGTTTTAATTTCCAACCGCTGAGCCTTTCTTCCTTGCTCCCCTTCTATTTTCCAGGGGGGGTGATAGAAACAAAACTCTGTCTGGGTTGTGACTTGCCCTGGCCGTTTGCTAAACCTAGACACATATATTGACAGCATGACTTCCTACTACAGGAGACTGGTGAAGACTAATTACTATCCAAAAAAATCATTGTGCCATCCCCAGGAGAATGATAAAAATAATAAAAAGTTTCCCCTTTAGGCTGAGTGGTTAGTGACCTTCTCACATGTTCTTCTAATACATCTAATACCAGCTTCTCTCAGAAACAGAGACAGAAGCAGGACACATCCAATCCACTCTGGCTGTTTGTGGCTAGTTTAGTAGTTCTTACTCATGTTTTGCCTTTCCTTGTTAGGCAGGGACAGTGACCAAAGAGGAAAATTATGTGGCTAAAGATGAGGAACCTTTACCCAACTCTTACAGCAAAAAGCATCTCAGTTGCTGAAAACAGTCCACTCATAAAAGAAATGTCACTTGGCGCCAGTCGGCTCCATTATGGTTCTTGCTAAAAATAAAGCAGATTAGCTTGTAGTGGTGGGTGTTTGAAGACACAGACACCTACAAAACAACACCTCCTTTATCTTCACATTTTCCTCTTGATGTCTCAGTAAAACTCTCATATCAAATATTTAAAAGAAAGCCAACTTTCCCCAATCAACGTATTTACTCCTACAGAAATGCTAATGGAGACTCTGCACCAAAATAAGAAAGAAACACAAAGAGGGCAGCAGTGCTGTACTTTCATCTGCTAGAGCAAGCAGCTGTCAGGACTGGCATAAAAATTACCCAATAGACAGGCATCAAAAGTTGTGCTAAATAAACATTTCTTCAACCTATTGCATACAGCAGGAATCTAGTTTTTCTCCGGTCATTGCCCTGAGTAATTATTTCCCAGTATTTCTTTCCTCTACATAATCAGGGCCAGACATCTCATTGTGGAAGGCCATCAGGTTGGTCAGGCATAGTTTCCCCACCCATGCCAACTACTTGCAGTCACCTTCTTGTACTGCACAATGTCTGGAAATGGTTTCCTGGATTAGCTGCTCCATCACTTTCCCAGGAAATGGGGTGGGGTTGAGCAGCCTGTGATTCCTTGGATGCTCTTTCCCCTTGGAGACAGGAGAGACACTTTCAATCCTCAGGATCTCTCCCCATTCATGCCTCTCTCCACCACACCCTTTAAAGATGATTGCAAGCAGCCTGTAATGACACAGGCCAGCTCCCCTAGCACTTGTGGGTACATTGCATCAAGCTCATGGATGTCTGTAGGTCCAGTTTATTTATGTATTCCCTAAACTGATCATCCTCCACTGAGAGTAAATCTACTTTGCCCTGGACTTTCCCACTGGTGACTGAGATGACTGAGAGCAAGTCTTATCAGTAAAACCAGAGGTGAGGAAGACATTGAGTAACTCAGCCACCTCAGTGTCCTTTGTCACAAGGACCTTTGTCTAGTCTGGCGGTGGGGCCATGTTTCCCCTAGTCTTTCTTTTGCTGCTGATGTCCTTGTAGAAACTTTTCTTGTTGCTGTTCACATTTCTTGCAAGATTCAACTCCAAGTGAGCTTTGGCTTTCCTGAACCCATCCCTCCATGGTCAGACAGCATCTCTATATTCCTCCTGGGTCACCTGCCCCTGATTCCACCTCCTGTACACCTCCTTTTGATGTCTTAGTTCAGTTGGGAGCTCTTTGCTGATCCATGCAAGCCTCATGCCCCCTTTGCTTCATTTCTGCCTGTTGAGATGGACCATTCTTGAGCCTGGAGGAAGTGATTCTTGAAAATTAAGCAGCTCTCCTGCACTTCTCTCCCATGGGATTCTTACAAGCAGACCTCTGAACAGGCCAAATTCTGCTCTCCAGAAGTCCAGGGCTGTGGTCCTGATGTTTGCCCTATTCCATCCTTTCAGGTTCCCAATCTCCACCATCTCATGGTCTCTGCAGCCAAGCTGGTCCCTGACTTTTATATCCCTTTATATCCTCCTTATTTGTAAGTGTCAGGTGCAGCAGGGTACTTCTGTTGGGAAGCCATTGTTTATTCTTGCTTTGGAAATGTCTTGAACATCAAGTCTATTGCTATAAAAAACAGTAGGTAAAGAATACCACCTTTTAGAGAGAATAGCTTGTTGCTTCATAGACACAGGTTCATGTCAGTGTCCCTGCCACTGTAGTGTGACACAGTTATACTGTTCTGAAAAAAAACTCTTGGACCGTTTTGCGCACCCTTCTGCACAAAGTGTTGCTTTCTGTTGGCTTCCTCTGTTAGCTGCATTTGTCATTATCCCCGCTCTTGATTAGCTGTAGGATGACATTCAGTCATCCATTTTTCTTAAAAGTCAATCTTTTTATGCCAGTCTTGTAACACAGTAGCTACAATTTTTCACCTCTTTGTCATCTGTGTTGCAAAAACCAACATAATTAGGATTTATGTGGCTTAACTTTGCCATAGTGATAGTGTAGGGTTCTCTTGAGACCACATTCTACGATAAACAGCTTTTTTATTCAATTTGAGTGGCTGTGAGCTAGGTGAACCAGTAGATTTGATACAAAAATAAATTACAGATACAGAATAGTCAAAAGAATTAAGATATCCATATGGCATATGGATTGAAGGGGCAGCAACAACAACAACAACAACAACAACAATAACAATAATAATAATAATAATAATAATGGGAATGGTAACTTTAACAAACAAGTCAGCAGAACTGAGGAGAAATTTCTGAATGGCCAGGAGGTATGGAGAAAAAAGGGAATTTGGCCAGTGCTTCTCAGTGCAAACAGTAGCACTGAATGGCACTGAAGTCTGGAAGTCAATGTCAGGATTTGTGGAAACAATAATGAAAGGTTGGAAACAGTTGCCAGAATGTGCATACAAAGCATGACATTTGATCAGTCAGATACTCTGACACAGGAGCTAAATCTTAGTTTTACCTTTTTCAGATGACCAAAAATAATACTTAACTTAAAGATGAAATTTCTTTAATGTTTATTCTCCCTCTAACTTGCATGCCTCATCAGCAGAAAAGGGCTGCCATTTCCTTAGAGAAAGCCTTATCAGACACAAAAACCGGAAGCTCAACAGGATGCTGTAGGTTACTGAATCATCATATGCAATTCTAGTGAGAATGCAGTTCTTTATTAGTCTGAATTGAATAGGTATGGAAAAGCTGGATGAAGTGCCAGGAAGGAAGTATGGGTTGGATACTCCTTCTGTTTCATTCTTTAGCTGGTAAAAAACACTCTTTCAGGCACTGCCAATTCCCCTATACAGTAAATAAAGAAAATTTTAAGATCTGTCCTACAAATAAAAAATGCCTAAACACACTGCCATTGCCACTGGATATAGTGAAACAAGGCTGTCTGATAATTTGCTGCATTAGAGGTATAATACTGTCTTGCACTACCAACAAGGAGCCTGTACGCAACAGTGCCTTTCAATGGGTCACAGTCTGGTGGTGATGTTTCGTGTATGCTCCAAGGACTTAACACTAAGCCTGCTTGTCCCCAGGCTGCAATGCTGACCAAAGATGTCAAGCTAAATGTGTTAATTCCCAAAGCCACTTTATGAGAAATTAGGAGGAGAGGTCAGAGCAGAGCAACATTAGCCTGAAAGAAAGCATAAGGGGAAAAAAGAAAGGAGAGAGAAAGACACCTGCTTATAATGCCTGATTAAACAACTCAGCTGAACTTTTACAAAAAAGAAAACCAAGCTCTCTGACCAAAGCAGGGTAGAAACAAATATTGAAAATTCAGGGCTATTGTGGTTCCTAACAGAACTAGTTTGTATGGACTTAATTTATTTTCTTAATTAGTTTATATATACAGCTCTAAACGTAAATATTCAAGAAAGCCAACTTTATACAGGAGAAAACTTACAGACCTCCCAGAAAGGCTTTAGTTGGCAGTAAGTGACAAAAACACTGCCACAAAGAAAATACTTTATTTCAGTGACTTGCTGCAGCCAGAAAAGAGAAAGGAAACAGCAGATCTGCTTCTTTCCAGACTTGAGGTCTATTGGACAGGAAGGAACTTCTTTCAGCCTGAGCAGGCTCTTCCAAGATCTGAATCTCAGCTAACTTTATTACGCCAACTAATTAATACACAAGCAGAATGAAGATTTCCTCGTGCAGCAGGATCCCAGCACCAGATTCAACAGACAGTACCAAGTCATATGGGGTGAGACTCCAGGGCTGGTGGTGACCCACACCCACATGCAGGCTGTTGGTCTTGGGCAGGGATGTCCTCCAGGATTCTATCTTCTTACATTCTGTAGAGAATGTAAGCAGAAAAATCAGAAACACAAAAAGGTTGTCTTTCTCTTTCTGGTCTGAGACTTCAGATTCCTGTATCATTAAAAGATTCAAAAGCTCTGTGGGTTGCAATGGTCAGCTTTACTGTGCTATTCCTTGATCAACCACCAGCCTCAATTCTGTTGCGGAAGGAATATTTCAGCTTGTTTTGACCTGGAAGTGAGGAAAGAAATTACTTTTTATTTCCTGGTGTTGATACAGTAAAGTGGCTGTGAGTTTCTTGGAAATGAAGATTTAAGTTGTATATGCTACGAGTTAAAAGGAAGAAGTCTGCTTCAATGAGAAGTCACAGTCATCTGAAGTTACCATCTTGGTCAAGAATTAAATATGTTTCATAGGCTGACTTTTGCATTATGATTACCATTGCTGTCCTGCTGGTGAAAAAGAAGACCACAAAGAGAAAATTCCCCTCCTTCTAGACCTGAGAGAAGAGAGAAAGTAACTGGGAACAGCCCGAGACTAACACAATCTGAAAAGTTTGCAAATAAGAGCCCCTAAACTTGATTTCTAGCCAAACACCGACATTGAGGAATTGTTCAATTCCCTGCTGATTAGGTTTTTGATACTTTTGGCTTTTGCTCTGTGCTACAGGTTTATTTCCATGGAAGCACCTTGTATTCATAAAAACAAGGAAGCAGGTTCTAAAAACTGATGTTTAAAGAAAACCCACCTCTTCATATCTCTTCAAGCAGAAGGGTACTAGTTGAACAACAAACCACATCCACATGGTCCATCTGACTAAAGAGATGTAAAATTCTGGATTGCAGCAGTCAGCCTGATTCTACACATATCTGCCACCCACAGAAGGGTTTGTTTCAAAAAAGGCTATTCTTGGTTGGTTGTTAAGGACATTGTACTACCTCGAGGTATGACCAGCCAGTGGGGGTTTGTTCAGGGACTACACGATTGCATCTCACTTCACTGCTTCATCAATTTATTGGCATTGACTAATCAGTGCAGGAGTTTGCAGGATAGAGCACTTCAGAAATTCAGTTTATTAACCCGTGGATTCAGTGGTACAGTTTAATTTAATAATTAATTTAAGAATTAATTTAATAATTAATAATAAATAATCTGTTGTTTTTCTTTACTTTAAGCTTCTAATTATAATCATTCAAAGTAGATCAGGATGGGACTATGAGAGAGAGTTCAAGAGGAGACATTATGAAAGGGTTTGTATCAGCAAAATATTTTAGTAGTGACAAAGCATGAAAGGTGAAGACAGAGATGACAACAAGGAATTGATTTCTCCCTTCTACTACCTGGTGCGAGAGGCAAATCACAAACTTTCGCCTGCAGTTGGGATTCCCTTCGAGCCCTGGGTGACACCCTCGTTGCCTCATGGTAGCCAGGTAGCTTGAGCATTGCATGCACCCCCAGACCACTCCAACCTGTGTCAGGAGAGAACAAGGCAGCACCATGGAGGCAGAGGGGACCAGTGTGCTCTTTCATGGTTTGTTCTTCACACAGCGAAGCCCTGCTGTCATCTTCTCAGGTCCTCTGGACAAAGTTAAGGAACGTGAGTAATAACTTTTCTATTTGCAAAGAGAATAAAAAAGAAACCCTAAAGGTCTGCTAAACTGGAAGACCCTGAGCTGCTGGAGTCTCAGCAATGCCCTTTTAAGCTGGGCTTTTACTTTTGATCCCTGCCTAAACTGTGCCACCAGTGGGCCCTGCCTCGCCATGGGCCCCACTGAGTTTGGATAACTTGTGGGCTGATGTCCAAGCATGACCTTGGCCATGTCCCCAATACCATGGCCAGGTCCCAGTCCCTGTCATTGGCCTGCCCTGCTGCCACCTGAAGCTCCCAGCTCCCTACTGTTTGTTTTCCCTCCCTGACAGGCCTGTTCCTGTGTTCCAGTAACATTGTCTGTCCTGAAGACTTCAAATCATGCTTTAATTTCTACCTGTAATATGTTACAGTTGCATTAATTTACAAGGAGAAAAAAATAATTAAAAGCCTGAAGTACATGGTTATTAATCAAATGCCTTCCTCATGCAGTAGTCATTGTTTTAACAGTCTTTTAAGTCTGCTAATGTTTTCAGTTGTTGCAACATACCAAAGCCTGGATCATGTTTCCAGCATGCTGAAATGACATGAAAATACTCCATTTCTACATATGTGTTTAAACTGATGGTTACCCTTCTCATGAAATCAAGAAGTTGATGGGTTGCTTAAGGAAGTATTACTGCAAAGCATATTTCTCCCACTGAAACACAAGAGAGCAAAGTACTTACATCCCTAAAGGTTTTGGTTTGTTTGCTTAAATCAGTTTTCTTTGGTAATGTTTGAATTTACATATAATCCAAAGATCATAGAATCACAGAATGGTTTGGGTTAGAAGGTACCTTAAAGCTCATCCAGTTCCAACCCCCCTGCCATGGGCAGGGACACCTCCCACTAGACCAGGTTGATCAAAGCTCCACTCAACCTGGCCTTGAACACTGCCCAGGAGTGGGCAGCCACAACTTCTCTGAGCAATCCGTGCCAGTGTCTCACCCCCCTCACAGGAAATAATTTCTTCCTAATATCCAGCCTAAATCTACTCTCTTTCAGTTTGAAACTGTTTCCCATCAGGCTTGAGATATACCAGTGCTGTACAGAAATTCTTGGAGAAACGTTTCCTCTTCCTTAGTCTATTAGAACTCTAGAGAAGAAACAGATTACTTTCTTTACCAATAGGGTTGTCAAACAGTGGAACAGCCTTGCTGCAGGTGTTGTAAATACCCCAAACCTGTCAGCGTTGAAGAGGCATTTGGACAATGCCCTTAACAACATGTTTTAACTTTTGGTCAGCCCTGGACAGACTAAATGATCATTGTAAGTCCCTTCCAATGGAAACGATTCTATTCTATTCTATTCTATTCTATTCTATTCTATTCTATTCTATTCTGCTCTGCTCTGCTCCGCTCTACCCTACCCTACACTACCCTACCCTACCCTACTCTAATTTCAATTCTATGACAGCAGAAAGTGATGAAAAACAAGCAAAACTTTGATGCTAACAACTGAGTAAACAGGCTCTAAACTACTTTCTTAAACTTTCAATTAAGTACTTCTAAAGCTAAAAGTAAATTTTTCTAGCATCTGGTGATGCCACTTGTGTCTTAGTTTGCACATCCTCATGTTTCTTGTCTTCATCTTTCTAGCAATTCTGCTATAATATTTTTGCTTGCTTGGTTTTTTCTGTTTTTGTTGTTTTGGTTTTGTTTCATTGGGTTTTTTGTTGAGGTTTTTTTTTTGCTTCAGTATGTGTATCACAGAAGAAATCAACACCACAGCTTTATTTCTCTTTCAGTGAAAAAAACAAGTGTCTGTGTTGTGTCAGAATACCTGGAGTCTGGAGTTGGAGCAGCTAAAGATTTCTGGCTGTTTCGGAAAGCCTGACATATTGAACCAGCACCATGCTAGAACTGTTTCTGATGCTTTGGGAGGAAAGGAGGTCAATGAGTAGGTTCAGTCAAAATTTCAAGGTCTGCAAAAGTTCACAGGAGCCTGAGAAGGGAAATTAAATCACATAGCATTTAGCAAAAACATAAACAGTGGGAAGGGAAGGAAAGGATGTAAACCTGGTATCCACGGTGGAGCAGGGCAATTCTGTAATGAGGTTTGTACAGGGATATAGATATTGCTATTTCAAACTGTAGCAACATACATTTTTAATGTCTTTTAGTAAAGATTGTAAGAGATTGCTTTTTCT
>VZRW01002552.1:55746-90876 GCA_013398125.1 Aegotheles bennettii
AGGCACTCTACCCCCTCACCCAAGTCACTGATGAACAAATTGAACAACACTGGGCCCAGTACAGAACCCTGGGGAACACCACTTGTGACAGGCCTCCAACTAGACTCTGTACCATTGTTCATGACCCACTGGGATCTGCCACTCAGCCAGTTCTCAATTCATCCCACGTCCGCTCCTCCAACCCACACTTCTTGAGCTTGCCTATGAGGATTTCATGAGAGACAGTGTCAAAAACCTTGCTGAAGTCAAGGTAGACAATAGCCACTGCTCTCCCTCCATCCATCCACATAGTTGTCTTGTAGAAGGCAATCAGGTTGGTCAAACATGATTTACCCTTAGTGAACGCATGCTGACTACTCCTGATCACCTTGTCTTCCACGTAGGTAGAGATGATCTCTAGAATGAGGCGCTCCATCACCTTTCCAGGGATTGAGGTGAGGCTGACTGGCCGGTAGTTCCCTGGGACTTCCTGCCCTTTTTGAAGACTGGAATGATATTTGCTATCTTCCAGTCCTCAGGCACCTCCCCTGATCTCCATGACCTCTCAAAGGTGATCATGAGAGGCCTAGCTATGATGCCCATGAGCTCTCTCAGTACTCTTGGATGCATGCTGTCAGGACCCATGGACTTGTGTATGTCAAGTTTGTTTAGGTGTTCTCTGACCCTATCCTCCTTGACCAAGGGAAGGTCTTCCTCCTGACCTTCATTCACCCTGGTCTCTAGGGTCAGAGATCCCCGAGGGCTGGTCTTATTGGTGAAGACCAATGCAAAGAAGGCATTCAGTAACTCCGTCTTCTCTGTATCCTCAGTTACCAGGGATTCCCCTCCATTTATTAATGGGCCCACACTACCTTTAGGCTTTTTTTGTTATTTATGTATTTGAAAAAGTTTTTTGTTATCTTTGACATCCTTGGCCAGATTTAATTCTAGATGGGCCTTGGCCTTCCTAGACTCACTTCTGCTTACCCTGACCACCTCTCTATATTCAGTCCAACTGGCCTGACCTTGCTTCCATCCCCTGTGAACATTTTGCTTATACTTGCACAACAGGAGTTCTTTATTCATCCATGGAAGTTTCTTTAGCCCATGGCCCAGCTTCTTCCTCATCAGGATGCATTTTTCTTGAGCCTGGAGGTAGTGAGCCTTGACCGTATCTCCTGAACATTTACCATCTCTCCTAAACCCTTCTTCCCTGCAGGGCCTGCTCCCATGGGATTCTTCCAAGAACGTCCCTAAAGAGGCTAAAGTTAGCTTGCCTGAAGTCCATGGTAATAAGCTTGCTCACTGCCCTGCTACCTCTACGTTCAACACCGGACTCTATAAACTCATGGTCACTACAGTCAAGGCTACCCCCAACTTTCTCATCATCGACAAGGCTTTCCTTGTTTGTTAGTATTAGGTCAAGCAGCACAACATTCCCTGTAGGATCCCCTGCTATGAGTGACAGGAACTTACCATCAACACTTCAGGAACCTCCTGGACTGTTTGTGCTTGACTGTGTAGCTTTGCCAGAGATGGCAGAGTAGTTAAAGTCCCACACAAGAAGAGTGTCTGAGACTTTGAGGCTGCTTCAGGCTGGCTGTAAAAGGTCTCACCCACTTCCCCCTCTTGATCAGGTGGCCTGTATCAAACACTCACAGTAGTATCACCATTACTAGACTCCCCTGCTACCCTAACCCATAAGCTCTCAACCCACCCATCATCCTCACCACGGCAGAGCTTGATACATTCCAAGTGCTGCCTCACATAAAGGGCAACTCCACCACCATGTCTAACTGGTCTGTTTCTCCTAAACTGTATGTAGCCCTTCATGACAACATACCAGTCATGTGAGTTATCCCACCACGTCTCCATAATCGCAATGAGATCGTAGCCTTGTGACTGCACACAGATCTCCAGTTCTTCCTGTTTATTCTCCATACTGTGTGCGTTAGTGTACAGGTATTTAATAGAGGTATTTAGTGTTAACAATATCCCAGTGCAGGTACAGGGAGATACCCTGTAATTCAGCCTTGTGGTTGTGGTTTTGACTGCTTGTGGTTGATTAAGATAATGGCTCTTGACCCTTCTTTTGCTACTAGGGGGTTTCTTCGATGTTTCCCTGTTAGCTTCTGTTATCTCAGGAGTCCCTGTCTCATCATTGTAAGGCTGCAGGTGTGCTCCAGCATGGCTGGTACATCTTTGAGTCACCTGCAAAGGGCCCCCACAAGCACCTCGTCCCTGTAAGTTTCACATATTGTCCCACAGTTTGCCAAGGATGAGCCTGAAATTGTTCCCCTCCTCCATCATATCTAGTTTCAAGTCCTGTCAATGAGTCTCGCTAGTTCCTGGGCAAAGACTCTCCTCCCTCTCTGAGAAAGGTGAGTCCCATCTGATGCCAGCATGCTTGGTTCTGTGCAGGCCACCCCATTATCAAAAAACCCAAAATTATGACAGTGATACCAGCTGTGGAGTCATTTGTTAATATGACTCAGCCCATCTGTTTCTTTCAACATTGCTTCTGCCAACTGGAAGTATGGGTGAAAAATAATTTGTGGCCCAGAACCTCTTACTAAATGTCTCAATGCCTTGAAATCTTTTTTGATTGCCCTCAGACTACATGTTGTCATGTCATCACCCCCTACACGAAAGATCAGTAGTGGGTAGTAGTCCAGGGGCTGCACCAGGCTTGGAAAATTCCTGATGATGAAGAAATGTTCTGTTTCCAAATCAACTCCTAGGCTTGCACATTTTCTACTCAATATATGTTCAAATCTAAGAAGTTTTTATTTTCTAGAGTAGCAACATTAACTGTAGATATGTAGTTCAAACGTTTACACTACCACATCTCAGAGCATCACAACCCTGATACCTCAAGGTAATACTTAAACTGTTTTATAGGTGGGCTGACTGCCTGCATAACTAATTGTATTCATGCTCACTGAGGCCCATGGATATACATTTCCTGAAATAAAAATAAATATCTATTTTATTGCTTAATCTCTTAAATTGTAATTAGGTAATGAACTACACTTTTACTTCAAGGTATTATTTTACTACTCCAATTCTATTATTCTTATTTTAACATGTATTGCATATTTTCTCTCCTTCTCTGAAGATACTTCTGTGGTATTTGAATGAGTTGTTATTTTGCATTCAGGACAGACCACAGTGGACCTCTCTACAGGAAACATTCCTGTCCTCTCATCCTTACTATGAAAAGATTTTTGTGGAACTCATAACACAAGGTCGCGTCTATAGAGCTAAATTATCTCTTTATTAGGAAAGCACCAACACCACATTCTTCAAAATTACTGGAATTTTATTTGCCTCAGGCTTATGACTTGCAACCAAAGACATTGTGCAAAGAAAGCAAAGATTAAGTACACTTTAGGGAAAAGGTGATAATCCACATTGGTAACATAGAAGATCAGTCTGATGAAAGAAGCCATCCATTACACTATATAGATTGCAATATTGAATAGCATTTTTTTAACCCAACTTTTTAAATTGAGGAAAAAAAAGTTAAGCAAAGTTTACAGTAGACATAAATTTGATACAATTCATAAAGCATTTTTCTGAAGATCGTCAAGCGTAAAGTGGAAAAACGTATATGGGACAAGGTGAATGAAGGCTAACTAATGTACATTTATAAGCTATTAAACAAAGTTGCATATATGTACCACAGTGTAAAAAACCAATACAGAACAAATAAAGACTTTGAAAACTGCCTGATGTAAAATAAAATAACCAGTGGCTTTTAATGGCTTCTCCTGGTTATCAATGCTACAAAAGACTTTATTTTTCTTTCTGTCTTTCTGATGCCACTGAAAAACATCTTACCAAATGATAAACCAGGTAAAATCAAATCAATACCAAGTTAAAACAGGCCTGTAGAAAGATACTATCCCCATTTTCCATCAAAAGCTTTGCTTTTGTTGTTTTATTTTAAAATCTTTTGAGGCCTATTTAGTCACAATATTTTACATTTTTTTTTTTTACACCATGATATCATATGCTTGTCTGGCACTATTCTAAAGCTAATTTATAGAGAATGCGAATACAGAAACAACCCAATGTCTATTTGACAAAATGAATTCACTGGGTGTAAAATAGGAGAAGGGAGAGAGAAGGGGAAGGGGTCAGTTCTGCCAAGAAAAGAAACCCTATGGATCACTCATCATCACTTCCGCTTGCTTCCGACTGGTCCTAGAGGTAAGAGACACAAGACAAGTCAGAAATTCTTTGCCAGCTATTCTGTGGAATTTGTTAAAGAAGGAAAAAAAAAAAGAAAGTAAGAGGAAGAAAAATGACAATTAAACTGGCAAATCAAGATAGCCTTAAGGAAAGTACTATTATCTAATATTCCTCTTTCATGACATTTTCATTTAATTGCCGCAGATTTCTTCAGAGAATAAAAGACACAGAGTTGGGAAACATCAGATCTTTCTTTCTACCCAGACATTTAAAAAAACAACTGGGAAGAGGTCAATTTTCATTTGTCGCAATAGTAGAAGAACCCACCAACAAAAAAAAAATAAAAATAAAGCTAAGAGTTTTTCTTCTGTGGACAAAATGAAACAGACCATGAGGTTTAAAGGTTCAGTGAAAGTAGGAACAGCTCCAAGAAATAAGACTTCTTGTCTTTCAGCAGTAGGACCAGATCTCGTACGCACACCCAGATACAGTTAACGCCCCTGCCCAATTCTTTCAAGATGATCAATACAGATTAAAAATGTGCTTAAGCATGAATAGTTGAGAATTCTGACAGCAAGCAGGACAGGGTAGAGACGCAATCACTGTAACCACTTCCACAGTCTCAGTGAACAAAACTTACATTTTCATCTTGATCCTCATCACTATCATCATCACTCACAACAGGCTTGGCTTTTGCTCGGCTTTGCCTCTTCTTGCCTTTTCCTTTCTCCCGACTCTTTTCATCCTTCTTATTTAGCTTGATTTTGACTTTCACTGATTTTGCTGCAAAAAGTGCATACATGAACATAACTTTCACTTACCAACTTTTAAATGCTGTCTCTGTTCACAGGAATTCACCCCTGGTAGCAGCCTGAAAACATATTCCCCTGTTCTTTATCTGAAGTGGAGGTATTTGCTTTTATTTCTCTACTTCTTAATAGTTTTAACAATTATTTGTATTAAACTATAAAGAATAACTTTAAGCTGATCATATGCATCTTCTTTTTACTCTCAGAATACATGATGTCTACAGGTAGTATTATAGTACTGTGAGAAGATGCACGTCTAAGAGTATTTTCTTCCTTGCACACAAAAATGTTATCCTTTGTACAGACAATTTTTTAAACTACAGAAATATTATGTGGAGGTGACTGGCAAACTTTAAGTTGACATCTTTCTGAAGAGCATGTTAAATTCCTGATTCCAGAATATCCACTCATTACCAAATGAACTGCTAAAGTTGCATGCTTTGCACTTCTATTTACAAATAACATGAACAAAGCACCTCTGTGATTTGTTTCTGGCTTAAAACCTCTTTACTGTACTCTAAGAGGTACAGCCAGAACATACATCCAAAAGACTTAAGGTGAATGTTAACACCCAAAGCAGCAAACTTAGTAAGAAGTTACTTTCACCAATACAAAATAGAACCTTATAATCAGTTTCCATGCAGAAACTGGAAAACTCCAGCTTCCATCCCCAGATGTGCTTTCTTTTCAGTATTTAGCAGAGGACTCACATTCTGATTCTGATTCTTCTTCTTCATCATCATCTTCGTCATCATTGCTTTCATCCTCGCTTTCTTCTTCTTTGGCAATCTTCTGTCGTGCACTTTTGAACACAGACTGAAGAACAATGGAATCCTCATAGATCTACAGTATGAATAGAAATCTATGTCAGAACTGTAAAGTTAAGCAGTATCAAAAATTCACAGCACAGACCTTAATATCCAGTGCAAACCCACAGCCTTTTCAAGTACTAAATAACAATGTTTGTTGCATGAATTTTACAAGAAATGTCAACATTAACCTCTCACGCTCTAAATGAAGAAAATTTGTCAATAGTGAGACACAAAAATACAATTTTAAAATGTACTACATCTAAAATGTCCAGTTAGTATGTTTTTCTTATTATTACCACAGGAACTATTGTGAATTTTCATTAGAGCATAACTGCCTTGAAAAACTGCCAACAGAACAGACTTCAGCAGTAAGAACCTTAATTAAAAAATAGTTTATAGTCTAGTAATGTCCTTGATAATGACAAATGGCTAACCATCACAATAATTTTCCTTAGTTTTTTCTGAAATCCAAAGTGGCTACAAGTAAACTAATTTATCCCAAGCAGCTCATTTCTTCCTTTCTCTCAAACCTAAAAAGACTGAAAAAAAAAAATCAGTGCTTGTTCTAAATTTAGCACCTCTTCTCAAACATTCTGTAGCTTGCTAAGTATCTTGGGTACATCAGATTTTCTCTTTAACCTCAAGCATGAGGGGACCCTGAAGAACGAGAGGATTACATTCGGCTTGTAACAATTTCTCACATTAACACAATAAAAATCTTGTCTGGCTGAGTATCTGGGACTTCATAATCACCTTAACAAACGAACCTGCACATTTTATTTTGCAAAACATCAGAAGCCAAGCACTGGACAATTCAGCACTAGACAATTAAGAATAGTCAATTGAAAGGTACAGAGTCATAGATTGTATTTGGTTTTATCATCATCATCTTCATTTGAACTACCTTGGCTGTATACTACTCCTCCGGTTAAATTAGACTTTCTTGTTTAGAGGGACACTGGGTATTTATGGGAAGATAATGGAAGGATTTTTGGCTGCCGTTATGCAATCTATATGTTAAAACTGATAAAACTCCTGTAATACTTTGCAGGTTAAACAAAACTAATTAGAAAAACTTTCTTTAGAATACTTGACATTAAATATGCAATCTTTTTTTTGTCACTTGACTGCCAATTCCTTTTCAGAAAAACTGCCTCTCACTGCAGATTGTTTCTCATTCAGTAAGTACTGCTGTGCTTTTTATTATGAGATGTTTGACTGCTCTTGACCATGGTAAAATTTCTTTACATCGTTATGATCACAAATGTTCTGAAAATGTTCTCCTGTTGTCTTATGAGATCAGTGAGCTGTGAGACCCCACAGTTTCCTTTGTGGAAGTCAAATGATTACTGACTTTCTCTCACACCTACTTCTTTTTAAGTCAGCTATCGATCGCAAAGCCCCTGAGCTTCTCTTAAGAATCATTTATTTTTCTTATGCATAGGCCTAGCATATTCCATTGTTCTTAGGAATGGCTCTTTCAACTAGCCTTGCTGTCCTTTCTCAGACCAAACACTTTTCTGAGACAAAAAGAATTAAGGATACATACAACACTGTATTATTTTAATGCCTCTCACTACATATTTAATGCAACATTGTGAGCCAGACTTTTAAACAGAATTTCCTAGGGAAATAAAGGGGTTTTTAGAAGTATTTTAACCCTCTTAATGTGGAATTATTTGTAGTATTCAGTGCCTACTTTGATCCAGAAAAAACCTGGAAATGCTTCAGGAAAAGTTGTGCAAATTTTTGACCAAAATCCAATTCCAACAGGCTTAAAAAAAACCCAACAAAACCAACAAAAAATGAACAACTAAAAGCAAAGTAGCAATGACAGTAGAACTTCCTTCAAAAAGGGAGAAGCAATGATAGCAGAACTTCATGACAAATGACAACATTCATGACAATTGTTTCAACAGACACATGCTGTTTTTAACTCCTTACATGTCTGTGTTTCATTTGACCTTTACAACATGAAAAACTTAAAACAGCTGAGGTTGGGCTGAGCACAAAAGCCTCAAAACACAAAGTCTGTCTCTCCCTGAAAACCCCTCACAAGGTTCCAGCTCAGATGGAACTGCTTTGTTCCAAGGAAAAGCAGCATGCATCATATGAACAGAACAAACACATACAACTTCACTTAAAGTCACTGTGTACTTAAACAACTGCCTGAATTAACCTTTTGATTTTGGGTGCACAGGCAAATAATGTCGTTTACCAAAATGAACTGGTATATCAGATCAAAGCTGGACCTGAACTAACACGAAGTAACTTTAAAAACTGGAGGACTGCTGCAGAACTGTGCTGCAATTTACTGGAAATCAAAATGAACGGTATGAGAACCTACCAGAAAGAAAGCTAAAAAAATCTTAGATACAAGTTACTTGGGTTATAAAAAGTAATACTAGTTCTAGTAATTAATGTTGGTGCACTGGAATGGAAAATAATACTGCAACATTCTGATACAGATTGGGTTATTTCCAAACAGAGCAGCAATATCTACCGAATGTTTCTACCCATTATCTATTCAAGAATTAAAACAGAGAGTTCATATAANTAAGTAGGGGAAACCTCTATGTTTAACACAATGTGGTTCATTCAAACCTGTGATCCCTCCAGATTGAATGTCTGAGCATTGTGACACAGCAACATGACATCTTTCTCCAAGTCTCCAAGACTCCGATACTTATGGTTGCGAATTCTTTCCTGTTGCATTTGTTGAGGAAATGAAGAGAAGTATGAATGGGCAGTGGTGCAGAAAGAAAAACAGCAGACAGGACATTGAATTAATATTTTATTTCAGCACATTAAAAGCTTTATTTTTAAAAATTTTATGTATGCATCAAGACAAGTATCTGTTTAAGACAAACCAACAGTCTTAAAATGCATTGTTATCAAAGTATTCAATAAAATACACCAGGGTAATAAAGTAAAAATTAAGTAACTGCCATGTGAACTGAAAAGGACAAAAGCAACAGAAATTCAGCTCTTTTGGTAAAAGAAATGCCAGCTTCTTCTTTCTAGCCGAGAAGCGAAGTAAGTTATGACATGAATGAAAATCATTGCACATAACCTAACATGCAGCAGGCTGCTTAAAACCCATCTGCCAAACTGTTTTTGGATCTGAGCTGGCTGTTCCAAGATGTGATGCTAGCTTAGGGATGACTATATTCCCCTAGAATCATTAGACCTTTGCAAACACTGTGTTTTTATCCAAGATGTACTTACAGATTCACAATTAGGTCTTTGCAAAAAAGACAATGAGATGTCATCTCTGAAAGTGTCATTCACGTCACAATGTTACATTTTTATTTGACTTTGAAATTACAGTGATATACTGCAATATACACTAAGCAAAATTCCTAGTAAGGTGCGTAACAATATTTAAAATCTAAGCCACAAATACAGGTACATGCAATATTCATGTTGCTGTAATTTTAATGATGACTTCATGCACACCCTTCTGTATAACAAAAAAACCCAGAGGAATCTCCACTTCCAAAAATGGTTCTTACCTTTATCTTTTTGAAATCCACTGGTTTTCTAATCAATTCATAATACTCTGGTAATTCTTTTCTAGATGGGAGCTGAATGAAGACTTCACTTAGCTGCCGTCCTGAACTGTTGAGAAAAACAAACCCATAATGCAAAGAATTACTATGACTTTATCACAAAAAACACAGACATACAATCTAATCATAAGAAAACAATAAAAATAAAGAAATAACCCCCCACTTTCTTCTTTCAAAGAATTAGAAATTGAACCCTGCTCTGAACTTTTAGTTCTGTATAGATAATTAATTTACAATTTAAAACAAGTGTTTCTTCTGTCACTATGAGTTTATCTTCCTCTTGGTCACTTTATAGTTGTTTTGTACGTCCTTGTCATTGTAAATCATTGGTTCATACTGATTTTCATTATCCCAGATGCTGATTGCTATCAGACCAAATCGATGTTACAACAACAACAAAATAAACTTCCACTAATAATTATTAGGTCTCTGGGAAGATCATTGTAACTGTATTGAAAAACACTAGGGCCATTTGTAGTTCTTTAGTCATCTGAAATAAATTGATGGGTTATCTAAAAACCTTTCATACTCCAGAAACACTGCCTATCATTTACAGGTGTTCAGAATTTCTACGATTTCCAAATTTCCTATTGTTCATCCTTTATTAATAGCTATTTTAACACTTTCAAATTAAGGGTTTTTTTAAATCTTATTTGTGGCTTCCCAAATAATACAAGTCACCTGGAGAGGAAATGTGTTGATGGCACTTACAGGCTTGCTCTCCCCCCGCCTTGTGCATGTTGTTTTTCTCACAGTCAAGGTAGCAGAAAAAAGCTCTGCTGAGAGGAGCTGTAATTCACTGCACACAGCATTCACAAGCATTTCCCAGTGCACATTGATGTGGTTCCTTCTCTCTTAGCTACTCCAAAAAGACTGTTGTCTCATTTGAATCTTCATATGGTAACTCAGGGATACCAAACCTTCACAGGAGTAAGGCAAGAAGGCTGCCCAGTTCTGGTCTCCACTTGAGCTTCTCTCTTGCAGTCATGCTCCACAGTGATGTGGGATCTTATCAAACACATTAAACTAATACTGAATGAAAGGTTAACAGGCAATTCTGCCATGAAGCACAGAACAGTTCTGCCCTATATGAAAGTCATGAATGCCTACTGTATCTTAGCATCAGAAACAGCATCAGAATTTGAGGAGATACTATTTTTCTTATGGACCTGATAGGCCAACGAACAAGTAGGAATAAACAGAATTTCCTCATTTCCCAAGTAGCCATTGCTCATCTAACCTAAGATTTCTTACTGTTCTCGGTTTAGTCCTGGGACACTGCTGCTCCTTATATAACTTACAACAGAGAGGACAATAATGTAAATGTTCTAATTGCAGCTTGCTAGTCAGTGCTGTTCAACCAATATCCTCGGCGCCAAATGGCAGCTAGAGTATTCTTCCATCCAGTGCAAACCTAGAAACCAAAAGCCACTGTCTCCTCCTGACAACTTTTGTCTGACTTGGAGCAGCAGAAGCCATTCCCCTTGCCTACTTAGCAGTAACCGCCAGGCTGCCTCCTAGAGCACAGCAAGATTATGGCATATGCATGAACACACTTGTGGGTGCTACTGCTGCACAGTGAGACAAGGTGTACTGTGCATCTCTGCCACGGAAGGTGAGAGTGAAATCTATCTAGCCCACACAGCTGTTGGGGTAGATAGCCCGACAGACCACCCGCACCTCACACTCCAGGCAGTTATAAGCAATTTCATCGAACAGATCTAATTTACTTGGGCAGCATACTGTTACGAAAATAGAGGAAATCATAAAATGATCAGACAATTGTCATCCCAAGTCTTACTATTTCTCTCGTGCCAGCAAATAATAATGAAACTCAGGCCACTGCACTTCCCACCTCCTTTGGTACTGATTCACACCAAGGACACAAATTCATTACTTTCGTAGTTCCCCTGCCAAAGCAGGATGTGTTTATACTATGGATTTAAAGGCACCAATCTTGTTAATGATTTATGTGAGTAGCTACGTCATGCCACTGGACAGAATTCGTCTTCATCTCAGGCTGTGCTCCCAAAGAGAAACCGGAAGCAATACAAGGAAAAGCAATGGCTTAAGTACACACTACACAACTGACTAAATTAACACGTGTTTCTACTTCTTCGCAAACTGTGGGCTGTATTTTTTTGTTAATAAAGATAAGTGTTGAGCACTCACAGCTGCAACTGAGATCAATGAAATTTGTTCTGAACCTATAGAACACTAAGTAATCTGAGAAATCAGATATCTGGTGCCCAAATGGTGGCTTAAAATTTAATTTTCTATTCCTCATTTGTAAAAGAAGAATAAAATGTTGTGAAAAAAGTTCTTTGTCTGCAAAACATTCAAACTCTTTATACGCATTATAAAGAAGCCCAGGGGGATTTCAGCCATTCTTTAAGTGATCAGTGCCCACCTTGTATATGCAAGGTATATACATAAAGCAAAGCAGTACACTGTCATGCCATTACAAAGCATACCGTAATGTACCTTCCTGAGGAAATCACATTAGGTTTTCACCTTTTTTCTGTTATATCCTATATTTCTGTGTGCTTGACTTCACAAACTTAATAAAGTAATTTTCATAAATTGGTGCAATATACTGACATATGATAAAGATGCAAGTTAACCTTTTAAAAGTGTAAAAAGTTGCTTTCAAAACTTTTTGCAATATGAATCTGGATTTGCTATGCAGAAGGACTGAGTTATCATTGCTGTGTTTTAAACTTTGGTAGCTTTCTTTTAACAGAAATGTCTATTTGAGAACAATTAATGAACCACTGATGCTGATGTTTCTTCAGCTACGTCTCAGTGTAACAACGAACAGAGTGATTTAAGTAGAAAGGACACAGCTACTAATAATCTAATTTTGATCAAATTTTAAAGCATGTTTGCTATATCTGCCCTATTAAAAAGCTCCTGATGATTATAGACCTTTTTATCTCATGGCTATATTTTTTTTCTCTTTTTGCATACTCCCACCCACCCTTATATTGTAATTCATATTAAAAATGCAACAGTAATAAATTATTAAACAGCAATAACCTATTTTCAAGATATAAATCTAGCCAACTGTGATTCGTTCACACATACTATTAAACTAAGAATGCCACAGAAAAATCTTCAAGCTTTTGCTTGATATATTTATATATTTTGCTTGACATATAATTACTGAGAATCATTTAAGGCTGTGAAAGAAGAAGTATTAAGGGCATGAAATATGCAACTAACAGAAGACTAGTGTCTGTTTTTGTCTACTCAGATCAGTAACAGCTTATTCTGTTTTATCATTTTTATAGAACCTTCTCTCACAAAGAAATACTATTTTCTGGTGTCTTTGTATATGCGCATCTATGCTATAAATGATTGTGTTTTCTTTCATAATCTTAAATGGCTGTGTCGTGAATACAATAGGAAGAAATTAGTAATTATTAATGCAACTCTGATTTTAATCCCTGTCCCCACGTTTGTGATTGGAAAATAATAACCACAGCAACTACCACATAAAAAACATGCGCAGTAAAAAAACACTTACAGTTGCCTAGCAACTAGCAGGATACATGCTGAAGGGTAGAAGGACCAGAATAAATTAAAAGACCTGACTGTGAAAGAACTGTGAGTGACAGTTCACTGCTAATGTATCAGCTCAACACGCTAGTCCTATGCATGCTCACATAAAAAATACTTGCATGCTGTGCAAATTAAGAATCATTAGGAAATACTGCTCATTTAAAAAACATTTTTGCCTGGAAAAATATTTGTGCTCTATGTTTCTGATTATCTTTAATTTTTTTCAAACTGCTTACAAGGTGCATAAAAGCACATATTTCTATCCATTTAGTCAATATTATCCTCCGTGGAATTAAATGCAGGAACAATTAGGCCTCATTTGTAAGATGTTCCTTTTATATTTTTTTCCCCTGGCAGTATGCGGCCAGAAGCAAGCAGCCACTGACACGTCAAAAGCACTACTACTATCAACACCCTTTCTCCTTTGGAATCAAAGGAGAGACATCTATGAATTTGAACCTGTGAGATGTTCTCATATTTCTTGCAAATTTCACACTTTTAACAAATACTGAAATTCAATTTAGAGTGGGTAGAATGAAGAGTCCTGCATGCTTGTCCTAGTCACAATCAGATGCACAGTGTGCAAATTACGAGTCCTAATCAAATGCTACTTACTAAGACATTTTTTTTTAAAAAAGCATGTGTGGGGGAGGAGAATTAAAAAAGCCTACGGAGTGAGGTGGTTCATCTGTATTTAACAATCTCCAATAGCAACGCAGCTATGCAGGGAGATTATTCATTTTTGTTATATGGTTCTTTCTTTTTGGAACCGACTACAGTAATACATGGTGGATCTGTTCCCATCATTGAAATGGAAGTTGCTAAAAATACTTAAAAATGTAATTCCTGGTTTTGATATATGGCTATGTACTCCGTAACACTGGCTTGGCTATAAATAAGAATTATTTGCTTTGCATATTTGAATACTTGAGAGTACCAGTTGGCATAATTAATTACTAGTTAGATTAGTAATTGCTAATTACATTACTCACTATTTTACAACAGTTAAAAACTGGCAACTTGAGAAAACAGCTGGAAATAGTCTGAATAAAATCCATTTCATATTCAGAGAAAAATACTCTCTCCCGAGCTATGTCCTGTCAAAATTAGAGTACTATGGGCACGAATTTAAATGCTTTGGCTTTAATGATGCAGCAATCAAAATGCTGAGCACCACAGATAGGGAAGTCTCTTGCCAAGCAGGAAACATGAACAGGGCACAACACCAGCACCCTCCAGTTTTCTTATCACCTTTATTAAAATGTGGTTACTTGCTATGGGGAGGAGGCTTTGTGAAGTTAACTGGGACACATTTAAGTCCTTACTTTAAGTCTCATAAACCAAGCAGAGAGCAGGCAGATGACAAATGAAAATCACTGTATGTAATTGACCTATCAGTGTCCTGGGACTCCTGAAGTCAGCTGTTGCTATCTAAACAAAGCTAACACAAAGTAGCGGTAGCAGTGGCACCTAGACAGGAAATACCAAACTGATGCAAGGCAGAAGACAGTGGATTTGTAGGGAAGCTGAAGGATTACAAGGTATGAAGTATCTTCTTTTTCTCCACTTAATATTAACAATCAGAAAAGTGAAGCTACACGTATGGTTTGTCTTCCTCTGAAATAAAAAATAAAGGAAAACTTTCAAAAAAGGAAAAAGATAGTTTGGAAGTCTAAGACTGCATGTGCATGATGCAAAATCAGCAGCTGAGGCTCAAATTTGGCATACAAGTTGCTTATCCTGAAAATAACATCTATCTCCAGTAAAATCGTCCTTGCTTTCAAAAGGCTGAAGCATTTTAACCTACATACAAACTAACTTTTCTTTCTGAAAACGTAACATATGTATTACACATATGATTCTATGATTATCCATTTCTATGTGCATTCCTAACTTAGAAGGAGGAAAGACAAGCTAAAAGGATAGGAACTGGAAAGCTGTGACAGTAACGCTGGACTGATGCATTTCAACTTGCTCTCATCTAAACAGGTTTTGCACTGCAAGATTAGAACAAGGTACAAGGCTGCAAAGGCACCTAGATCTTCATTTAGGAAATAATTGCAACAAAATCCCAGATTAAAATGTATTACTGAAAACGTAGTCTGCAAAGGCAACACATATACTCTACTCTGGAGAATCAGGATCAGCTATGTAACTGGAAAGGTGTTTCCAGGTCCTTGGTATTGTAAATAATCATACGAAAGTTTTTTAATCAAGGGACAAACATGAATCCCAAACAAAGCTGAAGGGTTCCAATGCCTTAAACGCACTTAATTTTAAAGCTGCAAATCCTGAAAATATTCATCAAACTCTAGAACAACTTTAACCCCCAAAATTTTAAGATATTAAAGTTTCCTGATGCCAAAATTTGCAATTCTATTCTGTCCCAACTTTCATAGGATTGGGTGGTTTGATGCTAGCTCACAAAAAATCAGAATACAGGAACTAGAAAATCTTCTGCATAGCTCATTGTACTGAAGGGTTCAGTTTAACAGGCATTTTTAATTCCAAACAGAATAGAGCTCCATACACTTTTTAAAGTGGGAACCAATTCTGTCTTGCACAAGTGTGCACTCCTGGGAGAGGGAATTGTACATCTTGTCACTACATTAATAGTGCAGTGGTTAACTTATTTGACAGAGATCAGATTATGAACTTCATGGGGCACAAGCAACAGCAAAAAATCTTTCCCCAGTAACTATCAGTTAACTATCAGTAGCCATCCTCTACTGCAAGCCAGTGGAAGTAACTTTGCTTGTTATTTTAAAAATAAGAAGTAAGAACCCTGTTGAGAAGTGCTTGGCTTCAGGAGAAGGCTCTAGGCCAGGGATCCAAAATTACGAGATGCTTCCATGCAACACTGACTGGAATACCTGATCTTTAAAAACTTCTCCCTTGTGAGCTATTTTGTTAGCTGAGAGTCACAGAAAGCTGAAAACACCGAGTTTCTAGTTAGCTTCCTGCTCATCATGTTCATTGTTGTGAATCCTGTTCTGATGCAATGAACTTTTCAATGTACTCTACAGAGAGTCCATAGATCACAGAATGCTTCATTTCAATAGTGACATGCCAAAAACACTCAGGCATCACAGCTCTGTGTGCTTCACCAGGTACCACTGAAGTAAACCTTGTACAGGCACACCCAGAACAGTAGCTGTAAAAAAAGGAGGAAGTGCAACTTGCCATTTGAAGTTACAGACTGAAAGCTGTTTACTTGCAAAAACTGTACTGTTACACTTGTGTGGGTCACAATGCGAATACATCTCGATTTTCTCTGAATACATAATATTTATGTATCTTATAATTGCTCCTTGTATGACTTAAGTAATTCAGTGTACAGCAAAGAAGGGCAAAATACACAAGTAGGCTTCACTGATTTTTGGCAAACAGATGTTGAGTTAAAAAATACAACTTTCTGAAGCAAGTCTGATTCAAAGACGCTATTAGCTAATTCTCAATTTCTTCCTCATGAAACATAGATGATTTTCAGTTTGATAATCTTCAAAAGAAGTATTCAAATGACATTTCAGATTAGAAGCAGCATTTTTTCCTAAGGTCCAGCTATTTAGCATTTTGTTATGATGAAAATAGGCAACCAGGCTTCCATCCCAGTTGTAGACAACATATTATGCTCAGTATTTCTACACATTTTCCCTTGGCAGATCAGAGGTTCATGACATGAGCTGCATATTTTTTGGGTAGTCTTTCAGGTCATGGTGAGACCTGTGTTAACTTGCATTAACAAATCTGAAGCTATGTATTTGAAAAGATTATTCTTAACACACGCTGCACCACTGACCTGAAGGAAAATCCCGCTCAAGGAAAATATTCTGAAGTATGCCTCTGGAGCAGAATGACTTCACATCTGAGCAGGATATGCAGGAGCCCTGTGCCTACTTTTTCTATTTGTGTTTCAATAACCTCCTAACACATGGGTCTTTAGAAAAACCCTCTACAAAGACTGAGACTCACAGGATCAGGCCCTAAGTGGAGTTACTTTTCAGAAATGCTGCATCAGCAAATAATTCTAAAGACTAAAAATAAAAATGAAGCCAATAAAAAACATAGAGAGAGATACCAACAGAGAGGAGAGAGTGCATGCAACAGAGAGAAACTATCTCCAAGCTCACCTATCCTTGTAGTTTATCACAGTATCAATGATAGCATTCATTTGTTTTGTCAGTTTGGGTGGGTTGGGTGACAACTTCTCTGCAGGAGGTCTGCCTCTTCTTTTCTTTGCTTTCTCTCCATCCTCCTTCCCAGAATCTTTATCCACATTTCTTCGTCTCTTCCGTTTTTTAAGCCGGACTTCCTCTTCCATTTCTTCCAAATTGCCGTCTTCAATTGCCTGACAACCATGGATTCAAAAAGTATGATTTTTAAACAAAGTAGATATTGCAAAGGGAAATAACAAACTGTATTTAAAAACAAAAACACAACCCCACAGGACACAGATAATTCAACACAAAATGTTGAACATTTATAAAGAGTACAACAAGAAATTGAGTTAATGGCAATTAGTTTGTTCTAAGAACATTAATTTGTTCTGAAAATCCCACTATCATCTAAACAGACGCGTGCTTATCTGAACCTTGAATTCCACACCAACTCACAATGGTACTGTGTCAGTAAGTGCTCAACAAAAAATTTGTTCATATCAGTGGCAGTTCTGGCTTATACAGTTCCATGCAAAGCAGACTTTGATATCACATGTTTTCAAACAGGATAGTCTAAAATGCGTTTAGATCACACACAGTCCTTTGTGAACACAAGCAACAGATACATACGTTATGCAGTAACAACTCAAATTCTCTTCCAAATAGTTTAAGTAACTTCTGAATCACCTATGTGTTAAAACCATCTATAAAAGCTATTGTTTTCTTCTACAGTAATAACCAACAGAGAAGCAGAAGCACTGACAGTACAGTGTATTACTGTAAAAAGCACTCATAACATGGGATGCAAGAAAAACCAAACCAAAACCCAAACCCCACACAGTCACAAACAATGTCCACTAGTTTCAATTACCTGGATGTATGCTTTTAATCAGACCGAGCAGCACTATGTAGAGGGATAAAAAAATTGCTACGAAAAAACAAACTAGGAATAAAGGGAACCTGTTCATACACTGACTATCAGATCCACGTGATAAAGCAAGAAGCTGAACTTTTCTTGATTTGGGAAAGCCACAAAAAGAAAAGAAATAAAAATACCAGCTCATAACAGACCTGGAATTAAAAATAAATAATAATAAAAATAATAATAATAATAATAAAAGGCAAAAAAAATCTTACAGCTAGGCTTTCTGATTAAGGCTTTCTCAAAACATAACTGATGTTGATATTCGTCCCCCTTGCCTTTCAATATTGCCTTGAGTACATGCAAATGCTAATCAATCCTTTCTCACAGCTGAAAGAGCACTCGCTAATCATAAGGCAATTACCTTCATTTCTCCACAGCACCGAACATGGCTAATATTTATGATCATGTGAGCATAACAAACAATACAAAAAGAATGATTACAGCTCAGATATAATTTTTCTCAATTGTGTACAATGTCTCTTGAAAAACGTTTTGTGAACAAAACCTGATGCACAACACAAAACAATCTGGCATGTTAAAAACACCAGTGGGATTTTGAAATCTGTTTTCTATGCATCCTCCAACGTGCAAATCCACAGAATAAACATGAATGCAGAATCCTGAGGGACAGCCTGAAACTAGGCCTTAATAATCAAAAGACAATTTACATCATGCTTCCACAGCATTCAGATAACCACTATGAAGGAGGCTTGAGATCCGTTGAGTTAGGAAGAAAAAAGAAGGAAAAAAAATAATCTGCACACAAATTCATTAATATTCATTTGGCTAAAGCAGGACACCCACTGTAAACCACTGCAGCTAACGAAGGTTAAGAAAAGGAAATTTCTCTGCATATCTTGGAAGCTAGAAAAGCTAATAATAAATACAGCATGCAAGGCTGTCAACAGTTAATGTCATTGCTCTCCTTAAGCGCTCAGTTGAACACTGAAACACAGAGAACACCGACTTTTGATGTGTTACACACCTACACATGCCTGTGATGTAGTTCTACTGAATCTTCAAGACGGCAATGAAAAAGGATATTTACCTTACCACTATCAGCAGGCCGGCTATCGGAAATCACAGTTAGTGGGGATAAAATTAACAAGCCAGCAAAGCAGCGAGCTGCTAGTCTCTTCATCAGCTGATCAGGAAAAAAAAGAGAGCTGGGGAAAGGCTATGTTTTCATATACAAGTAATTTTATTTTACTGAAAATTTAATACTGAAAGGATTGTGGCTACTCAAATCTGCTGTTTCATTCTACCTACTACAAGGCCTAAAGCCTTCCTCCTTCAGCCTGCTTTAATATTGACATCTACTTATCATATTTTTCCCCTTATTATTCTAGGCATCCAAATTAGATTTTTAGCTGGGCAGTTACTGATTCTTGTTAGCATTTTAATTATAATAGCATAATTAGACAATTTCATGTATGATTTTAAAGATGAAAGCTGCATGCATTTTAAAGATGGATTTATTACAGAAAATGTATTCCTGTCTCACCGCAGTGACCGGGTCAAGTTTTGGTTATTGAAACTGATAAAAAAATCTATTCTGAGTTACAAAAGATAAAAAAAACCAACCAAAACAAGTTATCATTTTTTTAACTTTGGTAACGTTCTGTTGTCCTTCAGAAAACTGGTACCTACTTAACTAGAATATATTTATAATTTTGTTTGCTTGACAGATTTTCTACCACCAAAAAAGTAACAGTGGTGCTGTCACCACAGAGTTAACTAACATCTCAGTTTAGAATTCTGAATAAAATTCTTGCTTGGAGTAGGTAATAATTTGGAGAAAAATATCAGGAAAAGAGAAGAGATAAAAGTAAAAAGATTTTTTTATACTACATACAGCAATACAGTAAATAAAGACAACAAATACAAATAAAATGCAAGTAAACTAACATACACTGTTGCATTAGTGACTAGCGGATAGCAAAATAATTCTTAGCATTCTACAGATCTGCAAACAACTATTAAACTGTCTACTTAGCTAGTAATGTATCAACTGATTGGTATACTCAGCTTTCAAAATTTATATGCATAAATGTAAACTCGGACAGTTTTCCTTAAGACTTTAGACACACCACTTGAAAATCGGTGTGACAACACCAGCAGTCCAAAAATGTTGCTATTGTGACTTTTAACACTAGTTTTCAAGTGGCAAATTTGTATTTTGCATGTAAACAGTAATATTTACAACTAAACCTGTATGATTTATGCTGCCTCAAAAGAGAGCTTAAAACTGTATCACATAAATCAATTATCAGCAGAGATATTAATGCTCTGTGCATATGTCTACACATATGATCCATGTGTGTGTGTATGAGCAACAAAATACTTATTAAACTAATTTATCTGCCTGAGCTCTTTGTTAAAAAAGCTTACAATTCTACATCTTAAGTGCCACACCGAAAACAATGCCCTTCCAAACCTTTACCAGTACGATAATGATACAAATCCCAGACACAAATCTTCAGTTCCTGACAGATGATGGGCTGTGCAAGAGTGCAAGATAGCACAGACATCTCCCATGCTCAAATGCCTCTGGATTAGGGAGGTGAACAGCAAGGGAGTCAAGGAAAATAGTACACAAATAATAACTTAACGCTTTCTTTCCCTGAAGGAAACAGGATGAAAGACTACAGTAAAGTTTGGAGACTTCCTTTTTTGGAAGAAAGCTGTCAAATTTTGCCAAGGGTTGGGCACCTCATGAAAGGCAGAGACACCAGTGAAGTGTGAGGACCCAATGTTAAGTCCAGTACTGACAAGATTTCCTGCTTGTCTGAATCTTATTGCTGTATCCTGGTCCATGTACACAAAACCTTTATTTGCTAAAGAGCGAAGAGCATGCAGGCTCAAGGCACCAGAATTTTAAGAAAGAGCATAGTGATCATGCATTAAAGAAACCAAACTGCCTTCCTCCAAAAAGAAGCGTCTCATCCCATCTGTGTACCCCCCAAAATAAACAACCCAGAAGTGGATTTTTCAGAAAGCAAGTAGAAGTTAATTCTGAGACAGCTGGCCTTCCTATTGCTGCTTGCAATTGTATTTTCCTCTTCATAAAGGAAAATAGCTGTTTTGAGGTGGACATATTCTTAGTGAACATGAATACAGCTACACAAAGACCACAAAAAAAAAGTGAAGATCAAATAGAAACTGTTTTGTTTCTCCATTTGAAAAGCAGGAAATTATGGATGTATTCATAACTTCTTGAAAGCATGACACAGCACCATGACTGAACACCTTTCCAATTGAGAATTATGGACCTAAATAATCACTAAGAGCTACAGGTCTGAGTTTTGTTTCATGACTGCCTTCTGCAAGTCAACAATCGCACTTTCCCCACAAAATCACACTTCTATTACTTTTACATTCACTTTACAGGAAACAAGTACCTTAAGTGTAGTGACACAGTGTTATCAATGGAGGTGCTCAACATAAAATCAGTTTTGGTGTCTAAGGCCTGTTTCTAATATTTAGATGACTTAACATGCTAAGACATGGTTATTTTCCACTTGAGTGGAGATGACTATAGTATTATTACGAAAAAGTTAAGGCATAGTGAGAGATAGTGCTACTATTGATGGTCAAGAAACTGTAACACACAAAACAAAAGTGGCAGGGAGTCATGTAATACATCTACTTGATAATGCAGCAAATATGTTCAGACTAAAAAGGAAATGAGCACAGAGCACAAGATCTCTTCCTGCATCCCTCTATAATTTTATCTTAACAAAATGAACATTAATATAGCTTGTCCCTTCCCTTCAGATATTGATGCTCTGTGTCTCTCCAACATGCAAAGTTAGAAGAGAGCTCTTGTGACTAACATTACTGTGTGGACAGACCTGCTAGCATGCTAATTAAACTCCATGTTTCCATAGAAAGCATATAAACATAGGCGACACAAAAAAAGTCTGCTTCCCAACTCCCTGAACATAAATACCAACCCGATCAAGCAACATTTCCAAAAGAATGAGCTTTCCCAGGAAGAATAACTAATTTACCTGGGCATTGTACTGACTACTGGCCAAGAGGCACTAAGATTAAAGGCTGTTAAGTCTTTAAAATCAAAAGCTGTGTCAGTAATGCAATAATGAACAACAGATGACTGCTTTGCAAAATCAAGATCCCATTTACCAATTTGGAAAAGAAGAAAGAAGTAAACAAACTCTACAGAATGCTAGTAAGAAACACTGAAAGCACTAAAATGTGATCTGTCTGCCCCTACCAATTTCTCTCTTCAGCATAATCCTTCAAGTCCTATACTGATATTCCAAGACAAATACAAGAAATTCAACTTTTTTGCCCCGTCTTGCTCTCTTTGGAGTCCTACCTCTCTTCATTTTACATTTTTGTTCAGAGATTATAACTGACAATTGATGTTCTCCTGCTTAGTTTCTTAACAGTGACACTCCTGATGTCTGGGACTGTTTCTGATCTCCACACATTGGAATTACTTCTTGGCTCTCTAGAGCAAGTTCCCTTACCTTGTAATTATTTCTTGCTATGCTACAGCATAGAGGTTGGTATACTCCATAAAGACCATGAAGAATGCCATTAATACTTGAAAACTAGATGAAAGGGCGTAAGATACTCTATCAACGGTGCAATGACTAAATACCAGAAGATAATTATAAGGATTGAAGAAGAGTTATTTTAACTGAATTTCCTCTTTGTTGCTGGATAGTACTGCACAACACGTTTACTGGACCAGTTTTGGTGGTCTCAAATGAAATAAGAGTATACCCTAAAAGCTGGCAAACACATTCAGTTTTTCCTTGCTTTCACTGCTGACTCATTCTTCTTCACGTAACAAATATTCCAAAAAGTCTCCATCCAGCACTTAAGTAGAAACTATTGTTTTTCTTAAAAATGCAAACAAAATGCCGATTATTAAAAAAACAGATCAACTTGAAATAAATGGTCTTCTCAGATATGCTGAATTTCCACAAAATGAGTCTTTCAGGTATGTTCATCAGTCAGGGTCTGCATCTTCACATCACTGAAACTTACTTCTTTTTGAGAAGTGGAAGGAATTAGATTGTTTTCTGTTTTGCATTTGAAAACTATTAATAGTTGCTTAATTATTTCACAGAAACACCAAGTGCCTATTTTTAATTAGAAATTAAGGAAAGCAATAATATAAATTATACATCTTTTTTCCTGCATTTTGTTCTAAAGTCTGATGCCAAAAAGACCTGATAAAACCATGGAAGACCACAGAGAAATGGCCCCAAGTAGCACAACAGAGCATAACATTCAAAAGAAAAGGTATTTACTTCAAATTCTTCTAGGATCAAAGCTTTTGTCTTCAGTGTCTTTTTTCTGATCTGAGAAAAATATTTCAAATAAAATACTCTAACATTTAATCTTAACGTGAAATATCTTAATGCTTAAGCTTAATCTTTAATGTGACAATTATTAAGTAAAGCATCACACAAGAGCTAGCACCAATAAACTTGCTCCAAGTTACGGAAAACTACATTGGCAAGGACATATATTTTCTTCTGTTCAAGTGAAATCTGGTTAAAAATAAATATAAATCAATAACTAGTCTCACTCATCCCTACCCAAAAGGCAAACAATTATTTTAAGTGGAAACACTTGAACTGATTTTTTAACTATAAAATTTTCATAAACTTTGGGAACAGGAAGACTGAAGAGCACAGTAATCACTGATGAAACCAGAACCCACAGCCTGCTCATGGAGCACAAGTGAAGTGCTCCATTCAGAGGAAGGAACTTGGTGAGAAAAAGGAAAAACTGTACCATGCTGACTATGAAGTTGCTTTGCTTAACCAATCAGAACATTGAGAAAATACATACTCACTGTATAAGACACTGAATGTGGAACTACCAAAAATCATCACTATTCTTTGGTCTACAGCTACTTAGCCACCCTTAAAAGACCTGCAGAACTATTTTAAATTCTCTTCTGCAGTTATCGAAAGTGAAAAAAACCCTCCAAATTCTATACAGAAAATTATTGATATCAACCTCTTGCTCTTTATCACTAAACTGCTTTGCTGTGGTGAGTTTTGTTTGTTTGTTTCTTCCCCAAATCTTCTTCCTTTTTTTGTAGAAAGCTAGATTACCTGCTGAACAACTCTTGTCACGAGGAGTAATAGCCTGTTTCTAAACATAGTGAAAAAACTTTCACATTCAAGATTGGAGGACAATATACAATGGATTTGTGAAATATTGCACACAGAAGTTGTCAGATGATAAACAAACATATTCTGAAAGGTATGTTATAATAGCAGTTCCGAACTAGATGGTATCCTGCATCTTTCAGATTGCCCTCCAATTGCTCAGAACCTTGCAGCATATTGGTAACTCAAAGAGTAAACATTAACACATTGGCATTGGAAGTAGTTGGAGGTATCTCTAGAAGTATAATTTACAGACTGAATGAGATGTAACTAAGTTAAGAAAGACACAGCAAGACTACCACTTACGAAAATACTGCAGGCAAGTTTATGGGGGAAAATAATAATCTCTACAGACTCTCAGTTGTAAAGGAATACACTTAATGTAACCAGTTTCCTTCCAAGACTAATTTAGCTGATTTAATTTTAGTTTGCAATTGCAACTTCAAATAACTAAATGATAACAAAACAGGAAATAACTGTGATTAAGACATTGTGTGTGTTTTTTTAAAGTTAACATGACATAAATTTCTCTATACATACTTGCTTTTTAAATAGTCTGGAAAAAGCGATCAATTATTTAATGTACATATGTGAAGATAATATGCAGTTGATATATTTGAAATGCATAAAAATGGCATTTTATTTTTGTACATTAGCTTTTGTCTACAAGATTTATAAATAACACTACTAAGTCATGAGTTCGTAAATCTTTTTTTCTGTTCAGATGGTCCTGATTTCTTTGAGTCTCTCTTGCCAGAAGTGAATTAGATCAAGAACCAAAGATGAAGAATTGTAAGAACTTCTCAACAAGCTTGATAAGGACAGCAAAAGTCTGGGTTTTTTTGATGACTGCAGGTGCCAAAGGCTTGCTGAAGTAAAATGGATGAGCAGGAAATCCAGTAAAATCTCTGACAGAAGCTCAAGTAGGAAGCATTTTATTTCACACTGATCACAAAAAGATCCTGTTCAGGAAAAGAGGCTCTGACTGCCAACCAGTCTTCCTTGGTACCTGCTACAGCCTTTCCTTTTGTGAATGATCTATTATATGCAATTTCCACCAGCACAGAAAAACAGCTGATGGAAGATACATGTTTCTGGCCTTCAGATTCAGAAGCAATCCATCTTGAAGTAAAATCGAACATGACAGAGATGCCTAATTTCTTCCCCTTTATCTTGTTCAGTATGACGGAGATGGGTATGTTCGTTGCATAGACAGGATTCTGGAGCATGTTTTTTTCAGTGAGGAAGAATGAAAGTGGAAGATTTTCTTACTTTTTAAAAAAATCAGCATTTTGTCCCTGACTTATCCAGAATTCTGACTCAGAAAAGCCTAATTCAACAGTATAGAGGACAATACACTGACAAAGGTATTGTGACATAATTGGTACTCCAGTTATGTTTCTTTTCTTGGCCATGTACATTATCTTCCCTAAGAAGGAAATTAATTGCATGAGACAATTATCTTTTCTGAGGGATGCCAGGGAAAGGTGTGGGAGATAACTTTGCTCACTTTTTCCTAAATTCCTGTAAAATAACAGGCATGGAAATTAGTCAACACATAACACTTTTGTGTCCTACAACAGAAAGGGTTTTGTTTCGCTTGGCATCTCACAGTTCAGAAGGAAAATGAAATTGAGATTGTTATGGTTAAGTTTGTACTGTGGGTTTCCAGATCATCCTTCTTTGATCTAAAATAAACCTTTTACTGGAGGGTTATATCGTTCTATTGTCCTTCTGACATTAATTTTTTCTTCCATTTGTAAAGATTTGCTAAAACAGTTCATTAATTAGTTTGGAACTTTTAAACAACACTTAAGACAATTTAGCATTATTTCTGGTAACAACTATGTTCTGTTCAAGCTCATAGACAAATGTCGCAGAGCAGGAGTAAACAAGTTGCAATGGAGTCATGAAGATACTAAACAACAAAGATCAGGTTCCAAATCAAGGAAAAACAAGAATTCTACAACATTCCAAGATTTACTGTCTCCCAGTCAGACATGACATTTTTTATTTTACAAGAGAGATCATGAACACAAAAAACAATCAGAAATACATTTTTATATGAATACTAGTATTTATGAAGAAGGGACTTGGGCACCACAATATAAAAAAGACATCAAGCTATAAGAAAGCATCCAAAGGAGGGCCATGAGGATGGTGAAGGGTCTGGAGGGGATGTCTTAAGGGAAGCAGCTGAGGTCACTTGGCTTGTTCAGCTTGGAGAAGAGGAGAACGAGGGGAGACCTCATTGTGGTCTATGGCTTCCCTGTGAGGGGAAGAGAAGGAACAGGTACCAATCTCTTCACTCCNGCACCAACCCTGCCTGAGTTCAAGAAGTGTTTGGACAATGCTCTCAGGCACATGGTGTGACTCTTGGGGTGTCCTACACAGGGGCAGGAGTTGGACTCGATAGTCCTTATGCGTCCCTTTCAACTCAGCACATTCTGTGATTCTGTGACAAGAGAGATCATGACTACATAACCCAATCAGAAACACATTTATATATGACCACTAATAAACAGTTATGTAGGATGGCTTCCCTTCCAGATCTTGAGACAATTATTTCCTGTTGCTGTTTACCTTGTCTTTCACAAAATACTGTTGCAGTTGCCTAAGCCCTTTGGTTTCTTAGTATCATACAATCTTAAATTCATCTTCTTTTTTTTTTTCTTGAATAGTATGACTGTTTTTATGGGCATTTACTTTTTTTTTAATGGACATTATATTCTTCTGTTATAGAAAAAGGTAGGAAATCTTTACTTTGCAATGTTACATGACCTGGCTGATTGGCAGTGTGGCTAATGTTTTGCAGCTCATAATGCTGAGAAATAAAGACAGACCTCTAATGTTTGATTTCGTTCCCTATGAAAAAATTCTAAAAATTCAGTCCTTCAGAATGGGAATTAATGGATTATTTTTAAATTTATTTTAAAACACTTTCCTGGGTTTAGCCTTTCTTCATTCAAAGAGCATTGCCTTCCTTTTCTTCCAAGACCCTACTGATTAAATCAGAAGAATACCTGGTATAAAGATGGGTTTTATAACTTTACCAGATCAGTCCTTTGGAAAGAAATTCAGTCTTGACACTTTCTGGGACCACATTTGCTTCCAGTGAACCCTGCTAACATTTGCAATGACAAATATCTTTCCTATGGTAATAATACATTTGACAATTCTAAGCACTGGGTAAAGGGAAGTAGACAGGATCAACTCTCATTTTGTAACACATCCAACAGCAGGATACTATATCCCATAAAGAAGAAGCCGGCTTTTCTTCTACTATGGAAACAACACAGCTGACGACTGTAACACAAAGGGATGATTAGCAGATTTCCAGTGTGAAATCACTCATTTGGAACCAAATTTCTAGCCGTAGAATAAGTGAGTTATTTGACTGTCAAGTGAACATATATACAGTGATGTCTTCTGATTGCTCAGAAAAGTATTAAAAGTGGGTTTTGTCTCTTTTTGATCAACAGACTAACAGAAGGCTTCTATTTTACAGGTGAGCACAGATTTTATGTGTGCCCTGAAACACTACCATTCTAAATGATGTAACATGAGAAGCTTATAGTATGAAGCTTAAACTGACACTTTTACATGTCCAAGTAAACTCAGCTTCTGCCAACAGACATACCATTAAGAACTTTTTTTCTTATGTTCCCCTTCTCCTTTGCATTTAAGTATATTCACATGCTCTCAAACAGACCATTTTTATTTCAAGTTTATAATGTGGAAGATAACCTAAAGGAATCAAAATGGAGGAAATAAATTCAAAACAAAACAGATAAAACATCATGCATAAAACAAATATAATGAAAAAAAAGAACAGCTTTCAGAAATAATTATAGTTTCATTATTTTTCAGTGGATGTTCATAAGATCTCTTGTATTTGCTTATTCACAGAAAATGGCTAAATTTCCAGTAGCACGGGAAAATGGTTATAGAGATCTATCACTATCAATGCAGATACTCCATGGCTAGTAAGAATAGGAAGCACACAATGTTAAGAAAGTATGATATCAGAAAATGTACGGCAAGAGACAAGGCTACTTAGTTCATATGTCTATAAGGGAAAAAACTGTACTCATAGAAATATACTTGGTTTAAAGATAAACTATACGAGGTAGCCCTTTAAGACAATACCAACACAGTTTTTTAATAACTTTGAAGAATTTGGAGGAAGACAGCCTGAAATGAAACTAAGTCAAACTTTGGACAACTTGTTGAGAAAAGCTAAGTTACATGTATCTTTTATGTATTTTATATAAAAACACTATTTTGTGAGGCTAAGTCCTATCAGTGACACAGTGAGTTCCACGTTTTCAGGATATTTCTAAAGCTGCAGTTTTCAGACTGTGCAGGACTTACAGTAAAGCTTGACCCTTTAATATGCATATCACAGCCTAAAAGTAAAACCTATTATGTACAGTATTTGTCTAGAAGGCCTTTTTTAGGTCTTCTGGGATAAACTGCAATGCAAATCACAATCTGACAAGCAAGTAACTATTGCCTACGCAAAGGTTAACTGAAGAATACAAAGAAGATTTCTGGAAAGGTAATGAAGCTTAAGAGGAAGTGAAGTTTCTCAAGAGAGTAATGTATAGTACAGTATAAGTACATATATGAAAAACTAAAGCAAGGCTGTGAGCCGCAACAAAGTCCTATGGTTCTGAGTTTGAAATACAGCTAAGAATTGACAGATGCAACTGAAAAGAATACATAACGCATATTCACTAAACTGTAATTTGTAACACTCTAAATTCAACAATTTCAGAGTACAGAATGAAATTACACGGTTACGATTACTGGAAAACTTTTGTAGGATTTTCCTTTTTTAAAGTTAAAATTCCACTGCTAGAATAAGGAAATACACATTCTACTTATCAAGCAAAGTACTTCAAGATCACTCAGGAAGGTAACTGCCCAAGGCTTTACACTCATGACATGCGTAAGAATAGGCTGAGTTAATTTTTGAGAAGTTCAGTCTGAAACTTCCCTGTTCTTCCATATATGCTAAGCTAGTACTTCCACACTTGTTTACACACGAGACAAATAGCTTTCATTTAAGTTGCAGGTTTCTAAAGAAGCAGTGGAGTTCTGCATACATACACCAAACCATCAAAAGGATTACTTTTGCCTGTCATGCCTGCTGAATGGAAAACATCAGTGTGAAGCTTTCCTTTACCTCCTCAGGTCTGCCTTCAAAAGATGGCGTTTTACAATAACAGTCTCAATTTGCTCCAGATGACAAGACAAAATGTTAAATGCTTCCCTTTTTGCAGTGCCCCTAATCAAAAGTTTGGGAGGTGACAAAAGGTCACCTGCTGCATATGACCTATCATCACTACTGTCAAGGCATGTCAGAGAACCTAACAATGCAGTGGGCACAAGTATTAAAATGCTTGCTGCTTCTCTTTCCATTGCCAAATGCCTCTAGCTACAGTAACATTTTAAACTTTTAATTTAGACTTTTCTTTTTTGGTGGATTTTGTGAAGTACTTAATAGTTACTTGTGTTTTGGTTTTGGAATTTGATTTGAATTTTGACCTTCCACGTGAAGGGTATTTCAGGCATCTTAACCACAGGGCCTAGTTTTTTATGCAAAATTTTGCACTTGAAATTCTAATAATACAACAAAGCCTGAAACCTGTAGTTTGAACTCATGGTTGCCAGGCTATATAAACTTGGTTTGTCAGAAATGTATAGCTACTTCAAAGAAAATGCAGTTTATTCTAGTCTAATATTAACAATATTGGTCACATTTTTTAAAAATACAGAAAAGTGTTTATACAACACTATAATTCTAATGTTTTCTAGAGGAGATTCTTACGTACAATTCCAAACAAAACTGTGTTAATATTTCTTGTGGTACTTTACATGTAACATCATATGGACAAAATCACAAAACTTATAAGTGAGAATCCTATGAAACTACAGCAAGATGTTTTACTGATAGGTAACCACTGGGAGGGCCATTCAGATTTCCTGACTTGAGGTCCTTCTCATACAAAAACTATTTCTGGAACGCTAAATATTGCCTTACTGAGACTATCTCTCAAACATTGAAGAGGCATTTTAAAGTACTTTGTTATTTTTCAAAATCAATACTCTCAAACTTGCCTCCAAGATTCTGAGAAGATACCCAGATCATAAATCAGATTCTTTTCTTCATAAAACAACAAACTCATCTTGCCAAAATAGAGAACCAAAGCTATCAGGTAGATGCATTTAAATTCCCTCTCTTATATCGAAAGCTAAGAAAAACCCCTTTCATCTAAACTGTTTCACTGGTTTTAATTTCACTGCAACTTAAAAAGTGACCATTTTTTTCCTTTTTAAAAAATAGATTCTGAGCTAAATTTCTTGAAAAGGGCATGAAAGATATGATAGCAATACTCAGAGCATAAAAATGGCTTGGCTCTGTCAGGTCTTAAGTCATGCTCAACTTTCCAATCCTTAAAGAAATCAGCTTCCACACATATCAGCCTCACATATCACACACTTATCAGCCTCACCTTGCACATTAAAAAATAATACCTGGAGCATTTTGATGATTGCTGGTCACAAAACAGACAACACCCCGTGATGGTGAACTTTTAAGCCTCCAGTGACAAAGTCTTTTAAATGCACCTTGTTTTCCCCTACAGCTTAACAAATTCAATTGAATATGAAATTTAATACTGTAGAGCAGAGTTTCGATCACAATGCCATTTTTTTCAAATGTCCTGGCAAACACTCATTTACTTGACTGTTAAACAACTTTAGCAGCAAGTCGGGAAACTTTGCAATTGTAACCAAAAATGGTACAGAGGAGTAAGGAAGAGAGAAAACCAGGGGTGAAGGGGTATCACGTGCATGAACTGTGCTGATACACTAAGCACTGGGAAAAAGGTTTTTTCTTTTCTCCTCCTTCACAGAATCTCAGCTTCCAATACAGCCTATATAAAAAAACTCCATTACAATTAAAAATAACAACCGGTAGATGAAAAGTGTAGCTAAAACAATTATAAAATGTAACGCCGATTTTCCACACATCTACTTCAGTATCTAATGAAGACCTACTGTAAGATCAAATTCTACCATCACAGTTTACAAGATCACATCTTAAAATATTTTCTTAGTATTGATTCTGAAGTTGTATACATAAAAGTGAAGCTCTCACAGAAAATACAAACCTAACTGCAAAACTTCTAGCAATTTATGTCAAGTTGCAGTAACAAGCTGGCCCAACTTTATTACCTTTGATGCCAGACCTAGCTTTTAACTACAGACTTTACAGAGTGTGTAGAATCAAAAAGTTATATACAGTTCTAGCTGATGACAACACAGTTGAAAACATGCCCAACATGTTCCTGCTAAGTAGTTTATTATCCAATATATTTACCTTAGTTAGTAAACATAAACAAAAAAGCAAATAAAATTTATGTCAAAATTACATTAGACAGTATTCACCAGATTCACACTGTATATATGAAATGAAAGTCAGCACTGGTTTTCTTTAAATTTAAATAAGATTGACTAATTACAGACCAAATGCTTGAATTTCACTTACAATTTTCAGATCAGCAAAACAAGTAGTCAGCAATAGTTGACTTTTGCATCTCTGCATTAGGTAAACGAGATATCGTTGACTTTGGACTCAAATATGTTTCCGTGGTCAACATGTAAAGGTATTTCAAATGAACGGCACAACTAGGGAATAAAACTTTACACGTCACCTAGCCAATAATTAAATTGAATGAGAAGCTGAATCCAGGTGCAACTGTCTTAAGAGTCTTGTAACTACTTAAACAAATCTTCTGATTGTTGAAGCCTACCCTAAGCAATGGAGTCCTTATCAGACGACCCCTCTAGAAAATAATCTGCCATGGGATCCAGTGAAGTATTTTGCAGCCCTGCTAGAAACGGTGCAGGGATAGAATCTGCTAGAGCACGAAATACTTCCAGAATAGAAATCTTTTGTAGGATCAGGAAAAAAACTCCTCCTTCCTGTTTTTTTTTAAGGAAATATGGTTGTCATGCCAACAGTTACAGACCAGCAATCTGCAGCGACAGCTAGTGATGAAACCTGCCTCTGACTTACAGCTTCACTGGAATGCTATTACGGAATTACACGCTGTTCAGGGCAGCAGCACAATCTCACTAAGCACTGCATATGTTCATATGTGTGGCTTCTGTAATTATTTTGTCTCTTGCTTCCGAAGTCAGGTAATTGGCCTCCTAGAAAGGAGGGAGCTGACATACTTGGTCAGTACACTTGCATGCATAAAGAGCTTGAGGTTTCTGTCAGATACTGCGGGGGTGTGCCATGACCTTAACTAGACTCTTCAGTGTTGGGTGTACCAGCAGAGGGGTCAAGGTCTACCTGAAAAGCCACAGGTAGCTGATCTCCACAGTCCAAGCTGTGGCTGCTGATTGAGGCAGAACTCCTTGGAAAAGAAGAGATCTAGTCAATTTCCCTGAGACACATGAAGAAAAACAGACAGCTAAGGACTAGATATTGGTATTACGAAATGAATTTAGTCAGAAATTGTAAGTTTTACTCCAGAAAACCCCATGGGAAGACAGCTATAAAGCTGTAACAGCAGCCACAGCAAGAGAAAAAATGAGGGGCATCCCTTGCTGCTGGTAAATAAATCTCATTCTTCTGTAACACTGCAATAAAAATACAAGTTTCTATAGTTACCTTTGGAGTGTAGCATGATACAGAACATGGGTAAAAGGGTGCCTTACGAAGTAAAGTACCATTCTTATTTCAGAACTTAATGGCACTTCTATTTCTTCCAGTTTTACTGATACAAGTAGTTCACTGCATTCAAGTTAACATGAAATGATAAATTCAAAGTTTCCATGCAATATACAGGTTACTGTTACCTTAAAAGTTACAGAGATAAAGCCACAAGATACAAATGCTTATAAACTATCTATCACAATTTTATATATTTATATATTTAAAGCTTCCCTTGAAAATGTTGTACAAGATTATTACCGCTTTTTCTACAATCTTCCAGAGGTGCCACTACAGAAACAGACAAACACTTAAATCCTCAAAGAAGACATAAAAGTGATTGTGGTGAGGGGCCAATGCGTGTGACAAAGAACACCACTTTACACACACAGAGACGGAAAATCAAATCATGAAAAAAAATCAGGAAACTTAACTTAGATCTCAGTATTCAGCCAAGGGAGAGTTTTTATTCTGAACCTGCTTAAGCAGTGTTACATCATAATATAATTCCTCTGAATAAAGAGTCTAAAAAGTATTAGTAATTCCTACACTTGCATTTGTCTCAACACATTCTCAAGTCCACCTGGAAGTGGAAGTTAAAACAGTCACAGTAGTGACTGCAACACACTGTGAAGCAATATGACTTACCTTATCTTAGCTAATTTGAGAACATGCTTAACAACTCAACAGAGTAGCAAGCCATTTTGAAAAAGGAGTAGTATATGTACCGTCTTGACTAGCCAGGTTTCTGACTGGGCCTGACAAAACAGTCTCAGAAGCAAATAATGAAAACAATTACTAACAAGTAAATGGAGAATTGGTAAAAAATTGTTTTCAGAATAGTCCTCTGTGACTCTTTATCAAATGGTTCAGTGCTTTTCGGTGCTTTTAGTGTCTTCAGAAAGACAGAATAGAAAATATTCCTACTAAATCTCCAAAGAACACCAAGCTGACCAGAAGTTCACCTAAGGACAGACTTAACACTCAGAATAATTTTCATAAAGAAAACTTGGATATAATTCAACAGGGGTGTATGCTAAATCCTCTTACTAGGAAGGAAAGATTGACTATACAAAACATGATCCTGAAAAACCAGCCAGAAAATAAACCCACAGAAAAGGATTAATGGCTTATACTGGATCAAAAAATTTAACACAAATCAATACCTTTACTGTTAAGAAAATGAAATACTGGATCGTGAGATATAAGTACCCCGGAACTTATGTAAAATAACTTCTCCTCCTTATTCAAATGAAGCTGCATGTGGAGTTTTGATGTCAAGCTTCTGACCAAACTTGCAGAGAGACACAAACATAACAGCTAGGGAAAATCAGTGAAAACAATCAAGAGATGTAGAAAACAGGAAGTATCAGAAAAGACTGGTTAACTGGTTGCTAACTTTAAAAATTGACTGAATAAGGAAACTCTTCTATGTCACAAAGACATGTTTAAAATAGAAAGGCAGCAGCCTGTTCTGCATGACCAGAGTGATTAGAACAAGAAGTAATAGGCTTCAGTGCAGTGGCTAGGAAATGGTGGAGTTGAGATCCTTTAGAGGGTGCACAGCAAGCTACCTATGCTGGACTTCATGAGGGAAGACTTTGGCCTCCTCAGGGACTTACTTGGTAGGGTACCATGATCCCTGGAGGGAAGAGGAGCCCAAGAAAGCTAGTTAGTATTGAAGGATCACTTCCTCCGAGCTCAGAAGTGATGCGTTCCAACAAAGACGAAGGCAGGCAAAATCACCAGGAGGTCTGTATGGATGAACAACGAGCTCCTGGACACAGACAAACACAAAAGGGAAGCCTACAGAGGGTGGAAGCAAGGACAGGTAGGCTGCGAGGAATAGAGAGAAATTGCCCAAAAAACCCAGGAATCTGGTCAGGAAAGCTAAAGCTCTGACAGAATTAAATCTGACCAGGGACATCAGGGGCAGTAAGAAAAACAATAGGTGTATCAGTGATAAAACAAAGGCTAGGGAAAATGTGGGCCCTCTCCAGAAGGAAACGTGAGATCTGGTCACCAAGGATATGGAGAAGGCTGAAGTACTCCATGACTTTTTTGTCTCAGTCTTCGCTGGTGAGTGCTCATACCACATCGCCCAAGTCACAGAAAGCAAAGGTGGGGACTGGGAGAATGAAGAACCACCCACGGTAGGGGTAGATCAGATTCAAGACCATCTAAGGAACCTGAAGGTGCACAAGCCCATGGAACCTGATG
>VZRW01002553.1:0-15577 GCA_013398125.1 Aegotheles bennettii
CTCTCTTCCATTTACAGTTAATGCTTAAAAATTTCACCACATATGCCCAGAGAGGAGGGGGCTTTTGTTAGTAGGGGTCTTTCTAGCCTGAGGGTGTGCTTTTTAGTATGTTATTGGGATGTTAATAAGGTGAATCTAATTAATACTTGTGTTCAACTTAGCACTCATGTTGCAAGCAGAACTACAAAGCCTATTTTTGGTCAAGATGACCTTGTTCTACCAACCCACCTGATGAATAGCTTTGCGTTATTAAAATTTAATTAACAAACCACAGAAGTTGATGCCATCTTTGCAGGTGGTTAGGAACAGTATGTTGTTTAATAAAGTCTTGTGGATGCAGGCCAAAGAAACTGATGTTGCAATCAAGAAAGCTAAATAATTAGCGGGGAAGCTGCCCAATGTTTGAACCTTGGCAAGTAACTTTTTGGGGACCCTCATTAAACAACCACCGAAGACCACCAGAGACCTCCCTAGAGCATGCACAGTGATTAGGAGAATGACACAGCAAATATTATAATTTTATGTAGATTACTAACCAATCATTTTAACAGGGAGTGTATTCTATTGTTACTTTTGTGTATAAATATGATGAAGGTGCCTGCATTAGGTGTGCTTGATTTGTGGAAAAATCCACTGAGCACCCAGGCTTGAATAAAAAGCAATATCTCTCCTGTGTGTGTGAATTGCTTTATTGCACTCCAGGTAACAAATCCACTTTCAGGATAACACTCAAGGCTGTAACATGTCCATAGCTTGTTCTTACCAAGACAAGGTGTAGGAGCACTCTGTCTCATCCCTTTCACCCGTCTGGCAGGCCTGTGGCTCAAGGATGGGCTGTTGACAACTAGGAATATGTTTTTCTTCAGTTCTCATTATCTTATTGTTATGTGAACTCTGTTTTTATTCAAATGCTTCCTTGCTCTCTCTCTTATGTGATTTTTTCCCAAAATTTTATTAATTTCAATTAATAACCTACATCACTACCTTAGTGAACATTTCAGTCATGCCCAGGTTATGTCCTAGCTAATATGGGACTTAATACCAGAAGCAAAATTCATATGAAGATTGTGCTCCATCTGTTTTACCTGAATTAGTCTGGACTACTGTGACTCTGGAAAAATCCTAAGTGCAACTGACTGGTGTCCTATGCTGCTCCTTTGCTTATTTTCTAGAGCTGCTATAATTGTTTCCAGTGACATTTATTATTGAGAGAAAAGTTTGGTAGGTCAAAAATGATAATGAACAAGGTAGCATAAGCTAGGTCTGCTTGTAGTCATGTCATGCTGAAATCTGTACTGTCTCCTGACTTTTCTTAACCTCTTCCATGAAAGTAATTTTTGTATGCCACGTGGATTATTCTAACTGATACGCTAGTCTAGTGTCTTCCTCCTGTAATACAAATAAAACTGGAATAAAAGGGTTTCAGGGAGGCTGAGGGAATTCTAGAATTCTCCATCCTGGGTCTTTTCTCACTTTATTGTTCTCCTCAAATTCAGAAGAAAAAAAAATCTTCTGAAATCATGCACACAAACTTAGCTTGTATTGTGGATAGTTTCCAGCTTCTTAATTTTCCCACAGTTTCACTCTCAGTGTCTGACATACAGATTACCTTAGTTTATCCTGCAGGGTCACGAGAGCCCTAAGCCTGCTGTCCTCGGCAGATTCACTAACAGCAGTGCATAACACGGCTGGGCAATTAGTGCCAAGGAGCAGCTCGGGGGCAGCTGTGGTTACAGTTCTTGCTCTCCAGTGTGAAGATGTGGTCACTGAGAACAGGTTCATGCTGGGGAAGCCTCTATGTACGATACAGGGACATTTGTGAGATGTCTTCGATGCTGTAGGGCACTGGGATCAGTGTGCAGAACAGGCATGACCTATCCAACTCAAACCAGGGTATGCTGCTCACCCAGAGAGCCATGCGATGATCTTCACTGCACCTACCAAAGAAACTTACACATAGCCTCTGGTACTCATCCAGCTCTAATTTGTAGAGTCATAAACTCCTACAGCAACTAAGCAGGGTTACCACTAAACATAAACAGCTTCAATATAAAGCTGTATTCTGGTCTTCGTGCTGCTATTCCCTTGAACTGGCAGAACTGCTTCTGCAGCCGGGTGGTGGACCTGACCAGGAAACCCATCTAAGTGGAAACCATCCTGGCAAAGAAATATAACAGTTAGTATTAATCCAAATCAGTTCTCTGACCTCTGATGCAGAAAATATCTGCCAGCACAAAGGAAGCAACAGATTGAACTGGGAATGGATAGTAGGACTATTTTTTCTTTTTCTGGCAGTGGTACCAGTTGAAGTGTTTGTAAAACCATAGCCTGCCTTATCCAACGAGACTTGTAGAGTTAGCTGCAGACAGACAAGTTGTTAAATGTCTTCTTACAGTAAGCTCCCAGAAGAGAATTATATTGGAGAGAGATCAGGATGAATGATTTTTCCTCATTATTTTAAGATCAACATTTTGTACTTGGTTGCATTGCTTTTGTTTCTTTTTTTTTTAATAGGACAACATTTCAGTCTGTTACCTAATGATCTAAATGAAGAAACACTGGGCTAAATCATTAGTTGGTTGAAGAGCCTCTAGGGAAGACTGGTGTTACAGAGGGTAAACACCTCTGCATCTGCTACAATCTTCCTTTACAAAGTCCTGTTTTAACCTCCTTGCCTCCACAGTTTGAAAGCAGCTCCAACAGAAAATTACCGTAGCTGTTGGCAAGATAGAGGACAGTGCTTTTGTAAACTATGAAACCCCACTATTGAGTCATTAAACAATTAGCACAAAGAAATATTAAAATATTTCTTTTTCTTCCCTGTCAATTTAGAAACACCTTGTTAATGCTCCTTTCAACTTCCCCCCCATCCCATCTCAACTAAATCTCCTTAAAATCTCACCTGTCAGTTATATTTGAAGACAATACACAACACTTAAACAAAACTATTAAGTATTTTTTTGCCGACAATCAGGGATGAAATTCAACTCACAGTGCCAACAAGAAGGTTTTTTTCACCATCTTTTTACCAGTGACTTCATTTAAAGGAGTATTAAGTGCTACTGACAAGATCCTCAAGTGTAAGTAAATGAGGAGCATTTCAAACAATTAATACTGAATGCCTGTGAGAGCACAGTCTCTCATCAGTTTAAAATAAGATTTACCCCTAAGCGTGTGTAAAGTTGCTCTCTATCAAGTGCAACAATTTAAAGACAAAATTATTCATTTATGTTATGACTAAAGAGAGAGATTTTCCCTGTCTCTCCCAGCAAAAAAAACCCCCACTTTTTTCCAAAAAATATACTTCCAGTCCCACAGGTGATAGTTTTTCCATTACTTAACTTAGAGGGGAGCTATTACAGACATCATATGGGTATCCCAAGCACACACAGAGATTTAACAAAAACCCCAAACAGCCAGCATGTATCTTCAGTACCGTGACAAGTGGAAAGTGTTCTAAAAGTTTAATATCTTTCTAAGGTTAAAATATATTACAATTCTTCTTCCTATATTAATCTATTGTGTCTGATCTTCTATCTGTCCATTGATATCACAGTATATCATACTACCAAACAGGACAATATCTAAACAATAATGCCTAGAGGAGCTAGTTTCCAAAGCATGGATAAAAAATATTTTAAAACATTTTCTGTACTTCAAAAATTATTAGAAAATATTTCCATTATAAACTTATAAATAAAACTAGTTTACTTTTTAAAAAAATAATAAATATCAAGATCTGATAAAAGAAACTTTATTTCCCCCCTTTGGTAACTGAGAGATTTGGTAAAAAAGGACAAAGCCAAAAAAGGAATTATCTATTAAAAAACAAATTCATGGATGTTATATATAGTATGATGCATTTACATTTGCCAAAATTTCTGTATTTGTGCAGGCATATCACCAAAAAAAACTTATTAGCACAAAAGTACATTCTTCAAATGCATTGAGATCTTCACAGTCCAGTGAAATGCAGATAAAGAAAACTATACTGAAGTGCAAAGCACTGGTCCAGATCCCTCCCCTTATATCTGTGTGAACAACACAGTTATCTATCATCTCATTTAGAAAAGCCAAGCACTTAAAAGCAAGAAAATGAGTATTTAAGGACCCTATAAATCTTAGGCTGCCTACATCATAGACACACTATTATTTCTTGGTATAAAGAAATGTCTCTTTCATCATAACAAAACAGCCTTAGCTACAGAATTCAGAATAAACATTATTCTCTATGTAAACATAGAGTAAAAAGCCCTGCAAAAAAGCAGCATACATTATGAAACATTGTTCAGCCTGAAAAACAAGATGAATGTAAATAATTTTACTACAAAACAGAATTGAAGACTGTTCCTCTTGGACAGCAGGTACAGTATTATTGTCAAGAAACAGTACATATAAATATTTTATCACCTATTTCCTGACAGTTAGAGGGGTTTTTATCAGCTGAAAGGACATGTCCATGCTAGTCTGACTATGTAGTGTACTGCATATCTATAAAACAGCAGACACTATCCACAAAAGCATGTGCCTCCCAGTGTCCTCCATACCATCTTCAAGCTCACTGCCTTGCAGAAAACAGCTGTCATGCATCATAGGACAGTTACTATGTACTATGGATACCCTACATTTCTATTAAGAAACATTTTGTAATTTCCCTTACATTTGACAGCATTTTTTGATTGATTTCCAACAAGAACTCACTTCATTCAGCACACAAGGTGGATGATAGACTTGTAACACTTTGCTTTTTCCTCATTCAATGAGAGATTCAAGCCTTTCCTCCTTCATTGCATCCTACTCAAATCTTTCACCTCTTGGTTGTCCCTTGAGTATCGAGTTTACAAATACCTAGTAGGCACAAAGAGTGTTGCTGGTGGCAGCTGAAGGCCTGAGATCAAAAAAGTCCACCAATTCTAAACGCTGAGTGGAGGCATTGCTACCAAAAGAGAGCGCAACACCAGCACAAGAGTTCCACTCGTGGGAAGGATTTCCTAGCAGCTAACGTTGAACTGGGCAGCCTGCCCTCTGCATCTTTCTACAAGTTTTGGATTTTTACAGACCAACTATAGTTTCTGTCAATCTGAAGTCTCTCTAAAGAACTTATTAGTGAATTTTATGCAAGAAGAATGTTATGGCTTTAAATCCATTTGAAAATGGGAAAATGTTACTCAAAGTAGATTTTTTACAAGTGATCACTAACAGTTCCTCATTTTTGCATTTCCAGATCACGAATTACAATTTGCAGGTGTCTCAAGCACTCATGGCTGTAAATTAATTGTTGCTGTGCCTAAATATATGAAGTACTGAATAACAGTAACTGCTGTAAAAAAATAAACAAACAAAAAATCCACACTGAGAGATCTCTCTCCTAGCAAGCCACTTCTCTTCCTCTCCTTTCCAGCTCCATGTTTCTTAGCTCATCATCAAAACAGGTAGTTACACAGCAAACCCTTGCACAGAGTAGAGCAAAACACAGATGATGTGACACCTATGTACATTAGGTGATAGGTGCAGAGAGTGCAACAAAAATCTGAAAATATATTGCTTTTAGATATCACATGCTTCATAACCATGAATGTTGCATACCTGCAGCACAAACTATCCAGAAACCTGGAAAATCCACCCATGGATTATCAAAACCAGACCGCATGTGAATGCAAAGACCACATGATACCCATGGTTACTGAGAACCTTCGAGCATTCCAAAGGAAATGTTATCTCTAGCCTCCTCAAACTCCCAAATCTTTCACCAATTTTTTCAGTGACTTTTTTCCCCCGTTTTTACTTACTACTCCTGTAGTAAGTGAATCTTAAGACTATTTGATTTGATTCTGGCTCTGGGGGCTGATCCTATTGATAGGATAAGTAGGTTACTGTGGGGAAAAATGTGTTCTTCTTGGACAATAGACAAAACCTTGATTATTATGCAGAAGTTTGGTTTTAAGGCACAGAGATATCCATAAGCACCTTACTAAATATATATCACTGCTTCTGCAGGGCAAATTTAAATTAGTACAAAAATAAACATTAATTTGTAAAAAAGCTTAACAGCATATTTTTTTAAAAGCTTGTTAACTTCTCCTAAGCTATTTATTCTTGCTTTCTCAGCTTTGGAAGTGGTTTTCCTTAATAATGACTGAAAATCCCAAATTCATTTATTAGATACACCTTAAACTCCGTAATTCATTCTCCCTGTGTATTACTTTGCTCAACAGCTTCTTTGAAGCTGTAAAAATACAATTCCTTAGGGAAAAATACCATTATGTCTACCCTTGATTTCTGGTTAAAAAAAAACTTAAAAAAATAAAAATTCAAGTTAAGAAATATATCAGAAACAATTATTTATATAACTGACTTGGTGTTTTAACTCGTCTTACTCTTGTTCCCCTGGACTAAACAATATTTTGAATTAGTACAATGATAAGATAAAGTAACCTTTGAGTTTTATTACATCTTGAAAACTGCATGGCTTTTTGCAGTTATGGTCAATAGCACACTAACACTCTGAAGTTGAAGGCAGACTGTAACCAGTTTGTTAACGTCCTGAGAAACAGGCAAGGCTACCAATTTTCTAGAAGACCCACAGACTGTAACTACCACTGCAGTTGGTAGGTACCACTTTCTGGTTTTCACTTCCCCTTCTGCAGACTCTTCCATTACTTTGGGAGAGTGAGAGATCCAAGTCAAGCAAGTCAAAACCCAGATTTTTTGTGGATGCTAAAAGCGTTTATATAAACTCTACAGTGGAACAAAGGGAGACAGAACAAGTGCCTGGTTTTTAAACAGATCAAGCAAGCCTGGTATCTCAAGGAAGAGATTCTATAGCAAGCAGCAGGACCATAAATTGCCTTCTGCCAACATTAGGTGAAGAATGATGGTTTCCATTGTGTCAAAGTCCAGATATTTGAAATCTGTTATGAAAGGCTGTAACAGAGACACTAGAGGCAGTGTTCAGTTTTGAGATGAAAACACATAAATCTAGGTGTCTATATGCAGGTGATTATACTTGCATCTTCTCTATAAGGTTGCATTACAATCAAATAGAAATACAGCAAATATTACCTAGGGCATTCAGAAAGCTATTGAGCTGACAAGTCATAGGACCTCTACTTTAGAGTAATCAGAGTCAGTCTCTGGCCTCCACTGACTAAATTAATATGGTCAATGGGAACTTATAGCTGACAAGAGCTCATGCACTTAGAGCACAGGGAGAGGCCCAGACTGTTAATTCTTGAGAGCATTAATCATATTTACAGCAACAAAAGAGAAATTCCAACCAAGAAGGAAATGGTTTCCTCTGGCTCAGGCAACTTCAGCGAGCAGCACCAGCCATTTCCACAGATCTGTTCATCACAACATGAATTAGGTTTATAACCAAGTGGAACCCCCATGGCATGGAATGGAGGAAAGTGACTCACATCTTGCTGAGCAAAGCGGAAGACAGAATAACGTTGTACCACCAGAGGGGCCACCATTTATACCATGTGGACCAGGTATGAGAAACAGGGAAATGCAACGTATTATGTCTGAACCTCTCCAATAGGTCAATATTTGTATGTGCCCCACAGTCTAAACTGCTTTTGAGGGAGCCTACTGGGGTGAAATACGCTTGTTGAGAAAGTTCAAGATCGTACATCTTCCTCTGACCAGAACACCAACCTACATGGGGAACACAGAAGCAATATAGCTAGCCCTCTGTGAGCTTGGATTCACTAGAAATCTTGCTGAGGAAAGGAGAGTTGGTACAGAAGATAAGAAGCAAAGAGGTTGCCAGACTGTTTGATGACTGTTAGAGGTTTAGAGTTCTGGGAAGTACAGGAGGAGAAGGGTACAAGCTCTGCCAAACATGTGCTTACTAGTGGGTGTGAAACTGGTAACTAAGTCCCTTCAGATGCCCAAGTGCTAAGACATCCCTAAGCCCTCTACAGAGGGCTTCAATGATTTAGAATAGTACCTAAAATACAAATTAGCATTTTAACAGTGGTATCACTAAGCTGTCAAAGATCAAGATTTATAAAATGTATGGAATGCTCAAAAAGCCATGCACCAGCAACAGTGTTGACAGGGAGTTTTAGGAGGTCAGCCTTACAGACTGTTGTAGCCAAAGGAAGTTAGGAAAGGAATCATAGAAACAGGTGAAGGCTAGGAACAGGACTAGCTATGTTACATCAAATAGAAATGTCATCATGAAAGATATTCATGGGGAAATGGACTGACAAAAGGAATCATTGTCATTCTCCCTCCCCAGAGTTTTGAGAGTCTACCCAAATATGCACCTAGCATCCTGGAAGCAAGGTTGTATTTAATGAAAAATACCAACAATTCAACAACTTCTGCTGAACTAACTGTAAAGTATTTGAGGCTTCTGGAAGTTTGGCCCATGACAGCTAAGACATTTTTATGTATTGAGAAGCTTACTCTTGATTTAGCATGTCTTTATACCTAAATGAATATACAGTCTGCTTAATGCTAAGTTTGCTGTCACTTTACAAAAACCTTTAGAAGTGTTTTGGTTAGGAAATAGGGCACAATAAAAAAACATAGAAACAGGTGAAGAATCACAATAAAATATGTATCTGCCTTGTTGTCCACCAGGTAAAATCACCAGAGTTCTCCATGCACAGTGGCTTCAGTTTTTTGGCTCAGAACTGGCAACAAATGCTGCCTAGCAAATGGGGTTTTCTGTTGATTTTTCCCCAGCTTCCATCAGTCAATAGCAGATGGAATTTAATTTTTCTAACAATGACTATAGCCTTAGAATAACAACTTTTACATTTCCAACAGAGATGATGGAAAGCAACAACAACAATAAAAAAATCCCACACAAACATTCTTGGCCATCTGGACACTGAAATGCAGAACTAATGCTTCTCTACGGCCAGGCTCTTGTAACATGCCCATGGTCTCACCATGGGGAGAATTAGGCACTGTATTTCTACAAACCATCATATGTAGATAATAACATATAACTCGATATATTCATAAAGAAATAGGTATCTATAATTATAGAAAGTGTTAATAAACCTGATGGTTTCCTGAAAGTTTATGGAGATGCAGCCAAAACTATGACATCTGCTTGTAAAATGAGAAAAAGCTTACATGTGAAAAATAGCTCAAGTAATTAGTATTTTTAAAATTAAGACATTTAGTGCTGCAACAATCTGCAAACTTAGTACAAACTGATCTTTTGTTTGAAGGCTGCTAGGGCAGAATTTATATTACACTCAGAGGATGAGAAGAATTGACAGTCTTGACCTATTTTGCAGCTAGGACTGCGCAGAAGAGCACTGTAAGCATTTTTGGACTGCTGAGATATGTTACTATGATAAAATATTCCACTCCTCAGAACATGATTCACCTTAATACTGGTGTGTTTGTAAATATTAATTAGGGCTAATGACCCCACTTTGAAGTAATTAATACTACAATGGTGATAAAGTAGACCTCTAATAGCATACCAAAGAATCTTGGAAATGGCATCAAAGAAATCTCTTTTCACAGACATTTTTCTAACTGAGGTAGCAGAAACCAAACTGAACAGATACACCTCTGACTTTGAATTTTGACTTTGAACTGGTCAACTGTGTCTGGACGAATCCATTATATAGAATTAAGTGACTGTATACGAGTTAAGGAATATTTTATTGAAATTTCCACACACACACCCATAGAGAAGAATGCAGAGAAATTCTACCTTTTCCTTTCCTTTTCCAAATTTTTAAAAAGAATTATTAAAACACACACACAAAAAAAGGATAGCGACATTTAATTTTATTTTGGACAAAGCATGCCAACTGGTCCTCAATCGTTTGTATTTTTTTGCCTTTGTTTGCCAAAAAACAACAAAAATGTTTCAATTAATATGAAATTTTATTCTTTTTAATATTTTAAAGAATGAACTATTAATAATTCACATAGCTCCTCTACTGTACTGGCCCTCTTCATAGAGCTGTATCTCCCTGGGGAAATGGGTGTTATGTCTTCCAGAGCTCTTTGATGCTCAGTGATGAACATGCCTTACATATCATCCCTTAGAAACCTATATAAATGTGGTAAGTGGCCTGGACAGTCATCTTCAGTACTTGGTAGCACTGGATGAGCACAATACATTAGAAATAATGTATAGCAGGGACAATCCTGTTAGAAGAATTACAGTTATGCTCATTCCCTCCAAGAGTACTGTAAAAAAGGTGAGTTTTCAAACATTCTCAAGCATCCTCCTCACTGGGGAGAACAGTTGTGTTTAAGAGACCTTGGTTTTAGCAGAACTGCAAAAAAAATTAATTTGAAAACACAGGAAAGAGGTTTCAGGCCTAACTTTATATAATAGGGAAACAAGATTAACAACTGAGTCAACACATCTCAGACCACTAGAAGAAATTTTCCCATTTCTTAGGCCATATTAATGGAAAAAGTTTGGATATTCCTGTTAAGTACAGTTTATTTTTAAATGTGAACATTTTCTAATAATTATATTCCATTTTCATTCTTTTCATCATCTTTGGAATTTCTAAGTCAGTCAATATTTTGAAATCCAGCTTTTGTAAAAGATCTCTCCCATGACCCCTGACTTTGTAATTGTGATTTTTGTTATTTAGGAGTTGTATAATCTCCAGTTCATTTCCACTCATATTCTTTCTCACTGAGGACCAAAAGACAACATGGTATTCTGAGGAACTAATTAAGAGATTGGTGGTGACATTTTAGCAAATCCAATTCCCTGCTGGCAGATATTCCTTTAATTCCCTCTTTTATAATTTTTGGACTAGAAAGAACAGCCAAGAAAACAGAGCTTTTTTATAGACAGTTATTTTGAGGTACTCGGGCTTTTGACAGTTGATCAGTTAAACACTGCAAAACTGAGACAATGACAAGAAAACCTGTAACGACACTGCAACCCTGGGTCAACACTGAGTTTGTTACCTGTCAACAGAAATGTAGGTGCTAATGCCTATATTATCACACAGTGCTGAATATTTTCTAATCATCAAGTCTTTCACATAGTGTAGATCTGGAGTCCTTATAGAATATAACGGGAACATTTCCAATTAAATACTCGCTAGGAATTCCTCAGAAACCTTCCATGCAACAATGTCCAACCATAAAGGCATAGAAAAAAGAATGAGGATAAACCTAGAACCCAACTAAGTTACTCCAGAAAACTCCTTATTGAAAAAACATTTTATAAACAGACCTTTTCTTTAAGCACTACGAGTGCTTTAGTTACAATTAATAAGAGTTGACAGGTAAAGCAATTACACATCTGGAGTAATAAAATACGTAAACAGTGGAGAAAATACCTACTTTAATAAAAAATTTATTTTAGGAAAAAATAAGATATTTTTTCCTTTTCCCATTTATTACATTTCATCAATATATCTGTATTCAACTTCTTGGCTATTTTTCAGCAAACTACACCTGAAATGCCTCACCCATGGTAGAAACAGATGACCTGACAAAGCCTCATACCTTCAACAGACCCGGCATGGTGGGTGATGCAATCATGTGGGTAGTGACCTTTTCAATTGAAATTGAGTGTGTCTTGCAAGGGCACTGCTGGACTCCTCTTTCAGTTCCTCTTTACGTGTTCTCTGCCACCTACTGAGACAAAATTACAATCTTTCTTTTCAGCCTTCAGGTTGAAGACAGAGTTTGATGCAAACCCCTGTCTCTGGGTGACTTTCTTCTTGTCTCATACAGTTCTTTCTGATGACTATTTTTTGCTGCTGGAACAAGACACTACTCAGCATTTTCTAGATGGAACTTTATACAGCTCCAGAGTAGCTGCAGAACAGGAGCTTGGTTTAAACTGGCTGAACAAAAAGCTCAACTGCAAGCCTTGGAGTGAATCCATACTCCTCCAGCACATGTTTGGAGTTGGTGTTTTAATTGGAGTCGGTCTGAATGTTTCCCAAACAAACTCTCTGGGGAAGCTTTCCTGCATCACTAAGACTGTATCTGCCTACTCGTGCTTTTTGATTACTTAGTTCAAACACTTAATGGGCCAGAATTTCTCCTGTGCCAAAATCTGCCAAAGGCAGGTTATGGTTCCCTGAGCCTGCAGTGCACATGCAAGTCATGGGGTTCTCGCTTGTGCCAGCTGGCAGAGGCACCCGGTGGGCCAGCTGGCAGCCAAAGCTGACTGGAGTGCAGGCACCCCCCAAACACCCCTTCCCTTGTTCTCTGCTCACCAAGAGACTGGTGCCAGCTCCTACCTGCCAGAGAGTGACCAGATGCAATCCCTATCTGGCAGTGCTGGTTTGTCCCACAGGGGTTATGCTGGTGGTAGAGTCTGATCTCAGACTGCTGCAATAACGAAAGGGAAGGGTTTTGAAGCTGTTCTAATGGGACATTCTGATTGCAAGAGAACTGCATGGACTTAGGGACTGCAGTGATGCCTGTTGCTGGTGTGAAAATTTGGCTCCCTAGGCGAGCAGAAGGTATTTTCATGTACTCTACTTTAGCTTCTCACGTTGGAAAATAATGAGACATTTCAGAAGCACAGGTGTGATCTCTGGCTTACATCCAACCAGGAGGATACTGATACCTTTCACTGTTCCAGGGGGAATCTTGGGCCAGTTCTACAAACTGATACACAGGTCAGCATTCCCACAAAAGTCAAGTAGCTTAATTACTACATAAAGGACTGCAAGGCATCTGACACACTTGTTTCTTTTCTCAAAAGCACACCATTTCTTAATCCTGTCTACTTACACTAAGTTTTAACGAGATTATAGTACAGAGTTGTAAGACTAAACAAGCTCTTGATCAAACCCAATAAGCTTATTTAGTTTCATTCTTTACTTCCCAGAAGCATATAAACAAGTGCTGTGCTAGAGACTGAAAAGGATACTGGCAGTATCAGGTTTTTTGGGTTTGTTTGTTTGTTTTTAAAAAAAGAGGATTAAGTCCTTAACCTTTTTTGTTTTACTTAAAAGCTTAAGTAAACTCTATACACCTGTACAGCTAGTTTAGAGAGGCCTAACAGCAATAATTTTAGCAGACATTCATCTGGACATAGGGGAGTATGTGGACTACAAATATAGAGCTCACTTTAGTTCGGGGTCTCTCAAAGTAACATCCACACCTTTGAACTGGCCTGCTGAGTTTAAGACTCCTCAAATGTGTTAGCACTGCAGATTCAACAGCTAAATTTAGTGCTATTGCATCCAATGAAAAATGCAGTACACATCAGGTGGTAATATTTCAAGACTTAGTCCAAGAAAGCAATCTGGGAAAAAAATGGTGTATAACTTTCCTGAACTGTAACAACAGCAAAGTTACATAAAGCAGAGATGACTTGATTTACACCAAAAGTTATTCAGAAAGAGGTAGCTCATAATTTTATGTAATTGTCTATCATATACAGTGTGTATATAAACAAGGTAAAATGTATTCATAAATGAATGCTTAAAAGCTGACAAGAGATATCAAATACCTTGTTCTGGGCCAGGCCACTATCTCTGTTGGTTTTTAAGTGCTCAGGGCATCAGAAGTCGGGACCCAGCAAGAGACTTGCACAAAACCATTCCTGAAAATGCAGTCAAAATGACTGTTTTACAGGAACAGAAGAACACATGTTTATACAACTACACCAAAATATCAGCTCTTCTTTCCCAATTTACTTCAGCTTTTATTTACGCTCCAATCTTCAAGGCATACAAGCTCAGTAAAGGCTAACTTCAACCTGTAGCAAAAAATTGTTTTGAGAAAATGGCATCTTGTGTAGTGCCATATTAACTGTGTTAAAAAGCTGCCCTAAAGCATGGCGGATGCATGGTGGATAATATTCCTCTTGTGAATACTCTTATCTGTGTTTATTATGCAGACACGAATACTTCTTCTGTCTGGATTCCAACATGCTGGGTGCTGTACAAAACTAAGAAAAACATTGTCTATCCTAAAACTTCATAAACTAAACTGATAAAGTATATACCTATTTAAGAAGCACTGTGAATGCCACTGTGAGACTGCACATGTAAATAAGCCATATATGACCCTGCCTCAGAGAACACAGCGTACTGGAAGAAAATTAAGAGAAAAACAGAAGCAAGTAGGAAGACAATGCAGCAACAAAGCTACTGTTTGCATAAATCACATGAGGGTTGTCCTTAGAAATTTGCTGTTTTGTGTGAAAATGCTGTATGTTCCCATGTATTTCTTAATCAGTATGTTCTTTCTGAAACAGAAGTAGATACATTTTGGTGTAAGTTTGTTCATTTTAAGATTTGCATAAGCATTTTGCTTCTGGCAGTTATTACGTTGATGCACACACGGTTTTGATTTGCAAGCAGATCAGCCTGGAGGCATACCTGTGTACCCTCACAGCACCTTCAAATTGCTCAAAGTACACCTTAACTAAATACAATAGAAGGATAATGCTGGATAAGACCTCTAGAAATTATACAAAATGTAACTGAAAGATATTTGTCATTAACCTGTAATTAAAAGTTCTAATGATGAATGATTTTTTCTTGGCAGCCTCTAACAATATTTAATTGTTCTTACAGAATTTCTTATTGCAACTTCTACTTTCCCTGGCGATAAATAAAGTCTATTACTACTTACTCATCCCTTCAATTGACATAAAGCAAGTTTTATTGTTTTTCTAACAATCTGCTACATACTGGAGGACACATCATCCTTTAGTCTTCACTTTTCTTCATAAAATTGACAATTATTTTGACTTTGCTTCATCAGTCATCTGTTCTTTACTGTTACAGTCTTTTATGATCGCATACGGATATTCTGTATCCATCTGAAAGCTTAGTGCCCAAATCTGGATGAAGTATTTCACCTGAGGGCTTTTATTATTTGACTCTACTCATTAGTAAATTTCCAAGTCTTAATTCCTCTTAGAACATTGTAAGTGAATGTTTGTGGTCTGCTATAAACCCCCAGGCATCCCCAGACTGCTTCTGTTGTACCAGTTATTCCAACTTTGCATTTGTGGAGGGTCTGTTCCTTTTATTTCTTTCTGAAATTTATGAAATTATGTGCTCATTCTTAAAACTTTTTTAAGTTGCATCAGCTAAGTCACTATCTTCCACCATGAGGGATTTCCACTGGCCAATTGCACTTCATTGAACAACAGAGTTCTAAGTATTTCAGTAAATTGAATCTGTTTTTATATTATAGGATGATATAAAAGTAAGATCATCCTATTCTACTGTGACCATCATAAAGACATCAAGAGAATGTCTTCTAAAACTTTTTAAACTAAACCCCTTTAAACTGTGTTTTGCAGCATCCTCTTTTTAGTCACTTTTATGTTTGTCTTTGAAACCCTACCAAGAATGAGACTGCTCAGTGTGGCTGGCACTGCTCCAACACAGAATACTAACCCTATAGAGCTTTGCAAGCAGTGTGCTTCAGAAGAGCACAGGATAGAGAAATGGGGTATAAAACAAAGGAATAGTGAACAGGCATAATGGTTCTGTGTGGAGGAAGAGAACGAGACAATGGGGGGGAAAAAAGTCTACAGTGATTATGTAGGGGGAATGGCACAGAGAAATGTAAAGGGACAGGAGTTGAAGGAAACTGAGCTGAAGAGAATATGAAAGCAGATGGGGGGGGG
>VZRW01002553.1:21697-128391 GCA_013398125.1 Aegotheles bennettii
TGCCGGGGCCGGGAGCTCGGCCTGGGAGCCCGCCGCCTCCGCGGGGCCTGGTTCGCAGGGAGCCATCCTGCGGGCTCGGGGTGTCCCGGGGGCCCGAAGGAGCCTGCGCCGCACCCGCTGCTCCCCGCAGGAAGGAGAAGCGCGGCCGCTGGGCTCCCACCCTGCTCCGGGCACGGCTCGGGCGGGCCCCGCCGTGACGGGAGAGGCCGGGGCTGCTTCCGCTGCCGGTCGGGGCAGCGGCGGTGCCAGCTCTGCGGCCTCCCGGCGAGAGGCGCATGCAGAGGCTCATGCAGAGGTTCATGCGATGTTCTGGCAGCCGTAGGGACCTGGTGGATTTCATCGCTTCGACAAAACATCCGCGTTGGGGGTTTTTAATACAAAAAGCCGTTTCTCAGAATACTCCCATCTCGACCCGCTCAGACCGTGTGCTGCAGGAACTCCTGGAGGGCTGTGAATACCGGGCGGGGGGTGGTTTTGTGTTGCTCTCTGTTTCCCAGGTTTCTAACACGCCCAGGATTCCCTTGCCCTCCTGTGTTACATCCCGCTGTCTCCTATTCTCAGTGCTGATGTGGGGAAATCGTGTAAGCACAGGTGGGTGCAGAGAACCTCGGGCCCTGGTTTACTGCTCTTCTGTTAGAGGAGAACAGGCTTTCTACTCAATGTCACGCTTGTGTCTGGGCTCAGGGTGGTAATTTGATCTTCCCTGGAATCCTGGTGTAATTCCAGGTCTTGCTGGCCTTTGAGCTGTGGCCTCTGCCAGAGAGATGCAATCTTGTCTTCCTCGGGTTGCGTTTGCATCCCGTTGTGGGAAACCAGACTGGGGAGCCAATGCGGGTTAGGTTTTTATTTCATTTTATTTTCAATGGGTTAGATTTAAATAGTTCCCTAGTCTGCTGAGAATCATGCAGGGCACGGTGGGACCTCTGCTTTCAGGATGGTGTGGCTTATGCCACTTCAAAGCACAAAACAGTCATTTACTACTGTACTTCCACAAGATCCCAGTAACTTGATCTTATTTGTGAAGTGTGTCAGACCAGGATCCATGGCTTTGACGTGTGATCTCCAAGACTGCTGTGCAGCTGGATTTACTGTTCTGTTTAAAAATGTTTCATTGGCTAAACAAGATGTTCTGTGACCATTTATTGTTATCACTTTCAGCCCTGAAATTCAACTATTTGTGAAATTCCTTTTATCTGACCAGGTCTGAATCACAAACCTAAAAGGGTTTTTTGAAGCGTTTTAGTTCTTGCAGTCACTTGAGACTTAAATTGCTACAAAACTACATCTTTTCTTTGAAAAGTCTTCATATTTAGTGTCAGCTGATAGAATCATAGTTAGTAAAAACCCTTTTTTCATAGAAAATTTGAGTAATGTGACTGCTTGCCAAGCACAAAATAACATAGCTGGACTCATTTGTTTTGTACACAGCTGATAAGTTGTGCTTTAGTTAAAACTATTGCAGACTTTCCTTCTCCAAAGTTGCTTTTCCCTTATATTGCAGCGATAATTAGCAAAATGACGTTTGGCTGCTTACGTCGATTGCTCTAAAATCCACGATACGCATTGTGTGTCCTTTGGAGGAAAAATAATCCAATTTATTTATAATAAATTTTTCAAATTTCTGATCAGTAATATTCTACCGATCCTGGGTTTTGTAGGAGAGCCATTGTCTTTGTTCTCACCCAAAGTGATAAGCTTTCTGTCCAGTTGCTGCAGTAGGTCCTCATCAGTATTTATCTTAGATGCTACAGAGCAATTTACATTTCTCTTGCAAGACGGTTGCTGCTCACACGGTGTCCTGGTTTTGCCAGGGTAGAATCAGTTTGTGTTCAGGGCGTTTTTGAGAAGACTGCAGCACCCGATTTGGCGTGAATAAAGCTGGTAAGATGCTTCGATTTAGTTTGTGGCCAGCCATGGTGTATGGGTTCCCATAGTGATCAAGGTCTTGAGCAGCTTCACGTTAGCCAGGTGCTGAAGCCTGGCCAGCCTGGCCAGCAGAAGGATTCCATGCCATAAATGTCACGCTCGCTGTAAGTTGGAGTTTGCTGGGGATGTCTCTCTTCCCTCAGTGGTCCCATCCCTGGACGGTCTTGCCCATCCTGCTCCCAAGGGCTGCTCCTGTGCTTGTTGTGACCACTGCGCTTTAGCCGGAGCTGTGGTGCTCGTGGTGTTTGACGAGTATAACTTTGTGTATTTTATGTTAGTATTGGTATTAGGGTTTATTGCCATTTTATTAAATCTGTTTCCATTTCAACCCGTGAATCTCCTTTTCCCAATTCCCCTTCTTGGGCGAGAAGGTGTTATTGGGTGATAGAACAACTGCCTAAAATGAATACACATGGGTATCCTACGCGAGATGGAGTGGAATATGGAATGTTTTAAACAGATCTCTTTTTTTCCGTATTTTTGGGTTTTTTGCAGCCCTCAGATTAAGTGGTGACCAGGTATGTGGGTGATAGGACTGACAGGAATTTCTCTAGCAGCAATGCTGCTAGAGAAAACTTATCCCATAATTGAACTGCATGTTTCTATTGTTGCTTAATTTTACTGTCAAATATGGCTAATCACCACAACTTTTAATCTCAAGTGCTGCTGTTGCAACAACAGTTGTTAAAAAGACTTGGTTTTCAGTTGTTCCAATTTTGACCTGCTTCTATATGAACTCTGATTCCCATTGCTTTCTATAAGTAATACAAACTGAAGGTCACTGTTGCTTATAACTTTAATTTCTGTGCAATTGATCCTATGCATTTTTTATTATTTCCACACAGGTGTGGAAAAATGGCAAAGAGAATTGCAGAGAAGGAACTGACTGACAGAAACTGGGATCAGGAGGATGAAGCTGAGGAGGTAAAATATACATTAGATTTCTCCCCCCCACCCCTGCAGGTAGTAAGGGAGTTACTTACATGTGCCTTTTATCTTGTGGGTGGAATCTACAGTGAAATTGGTTAAAAGTGGAGCAATTAAAGATAATTTTATATAAGTGATATTTTTCTATTTTTTTTATATGTAAAGCTTCCAATATAGGCAGACCATATGTCAAAGCAGCTTTTAACACTTAGAATTACATCAGCAGCTTAGGGGAGAGGAACTTTGCATTTCTAAAGGGAACCCCAGGCTTGTTGAAATGCATAATGCTTTCGAATTCTTCAGATGTGTGATGGAGTTCACAAGAAGATGGGCTTTGATTTCTTGAGATAGTTGGCTCTAGGCTTTTCTGACTTAACACAGTCTAGATAAGTTTTCTTCATGTCTCATGGCCTTTTTTTAAGGTCAGTAATAGTTAATTTCAGAAATAGTGAGTGCTAAGCTGGATGTCCCCATGCAGCCAGAGGAATTAAGCAAATAGTCAAATGATACATTTCATCTGGTTGTAAAAAGAGACTTTCATGTTTAGTGTCTCATATTTATGGCTCCTGTAGTATCTGTACACAAACTGCTAGTTCCTGTGCTACTAAAACATTAAATGTTTAGGCCTATAAAATATGATAAAAAAACTTGCCAGTACTCTTCCAGAAATTTGAATATAAGAAAGCTTAATTTCCTCCTTCATTGTGGGGTAGTAATTAGTCATTAGCTGCCTTTGCTAATACTTGAACTACAGTAGACTGCTGGAGTTGTGGCTAAGAAGGCCAACAGCATCTTGGCCTGCATCAAGAACAGTGGCCAGTAGGACCAGGGCAGTGATTGTCCCACTGTACTCAGCACTGTGGGACTCGAGGTCACACCTCGAGTACTGGGTTCAGTTCTGGGTCCCTCACTTCAATAAGTACATTGAGGTGCTGGAGTGTGTCTAGAGAAGGGCAACAAAACTGGTGAAAGGACTGGAAACCATGTCTTATGGGGAATGGCTGAGGGAGCTGGGGTTGTTCAGTCTGGAGAAGAGGAGGCTCAGGGGGGAACTCATTGCTTGGAGTGAGATGGGGGTCGGTCTCTTCTGCTGTGTCCATAGTGAAAGGATGAGAGGAAACGGCTTTAAATTGCAGCAGGGGAGATTCAGATTGGACATTAGGAAAAATTTCTTCCCTGTAAGGGTGATTGGGTATTGGAATAGGTTGCCCAGGGAGGTGGTGGAGTCACCAGCCTTGGAGGTGTTCAAGAGGCATCTGGATGTGGTGCTGGGTGATACGGGTTAGTGGTGATGGAGGTAGGTGGTTGGACTGGATGATCTTGAAGGTCTCTTCCAATCTCGATTCTATGATTCTATCTCGGTATATCTTCTCTAAACTGAGAATTGTTTGTAACAGTGCAATACTGACAGATTACTTCCAACAAAGAAATCTTAAATATTTAAAAAAAAAATGTGAAAAATTGTTGAATTATTTCTCATAATAAAGTTGAGATTGCATGAAGGGAAGTGTAATGCAGAACAAGAAAGAGTTTTGAAAGTATCAACTAATTTTCTAGGCAGCTGGCAAGCTAATCACAGTACTACATTTTCTGTTTTCTGAGGGGTGGTGGTGGTTGTTTTGTTTTTGTTTTTTTAAACTTCTAAGTTGGGGAGAAATGTTATGGTTGTTTTCAAAAACTTGATCTCAGCCCTCTCTTCTGACTGTGATGATTTTATCCATTCTGAGAATTTCACTAATGATTCCATAACTTCTACTTAAAGGTGGGAACCTTCTCGGTAGCTAGTGAAGAAGTCCTGAAGAACAGAGCTATTAAAAAAGCAAAGCGCCGAAATGTTGGATCAGAGGTAATGTAACCACTGAACATTAATGTTGTAGTTCAACTCGGGTGCAAAATACGGCATCTGTGCTCAGGTTTTTACTTATTTGGGCTTATAATAATACTGTATAAAGCTGTCATTTAAAAGGTATATGCAGCTAGTCCAGCTCATGCATGCAAATTAGTTTTTGCTTACTGTTCCATAGCAAGAGTAAGGCTAGAATGAAAGAAGGGTCGTGCTGGTGTTGTCCCAAAACTGGGTTCTTCACCTGGTGTGCAAAAACCCATTGACACACCGAGTGAAGATACTTGTTTTATTCCAGTTCTGTGCAGAAAAGGGTGCTAGGTGATAATTTGAAAAGGTAGCACACCTTTTGAGAAATAACCTGGGTCTTATATACAAAATAACAACAAAGAACTTTACATATGAAGGCAGAAATTTACCATTCTTTTATCTCCACACTGGTGCTGTCTTTTGTTTGAGAGTAGGTCAGGCTGCCAAGGTCCAATGACCAACACCCTCCCACCCATAATCTTTGTGACATTTAACCCTTTTCCTTTCTTCTAACCCTTCTAACCCTTTTCTTTTCCCTTCACTGGGTGAAGGGAGATGTGTATTTTTGAAGTATAAATGTGAGAGTGTTTCAAACACAATGTTTTCTGCAGACAGGTAAAGTAGCATTTGATGAACGGCTCCAGTTTCATTCTTTGCAGATGGAAGCCTGGAAATCAAAAGTTACTCGTTGTCCATAGTGGAGGGCTGGGGAATGTCTCGGGCAGGCACTATATAAGTAAAAGCCAAAATACTAAGCTGTTCTGAGATTGAAAAAGGTCTTCTGTTAAGAATGTTGCTACTTCTTTTTTTCCCCCCATGAAGAGCTTTAGTGCCACCTACTCTTCATAGTAACAAATTGAAAATTGAAAGGAAGTTGGCCTTTACAGGTTTAGTCCCTCTGAAAGCATTAACCCAGTCCAACCAATCTGTAGTCCTTTCAGAAATCCCTGACAGATGCTTTGTCAGACGTATTTCTATGAAAGTCTTTCAGCAGTGCATGTCTTGCGTTAGAAATAGCACAGAAACTTTACTCGTCACATTGATTTTGGATTGAATGGGACTAGGCACAATTACAGGCTAGATAGTTTTCTCTTGAGCTTTTGGTTTTCCTGTCCAAGCATTGTAAATGAGGAAACTGTCCTATCCCACTCTTGCCTATAGTAGTTTTAGCCACAATGTGGTAAAGGATGCAGTTGATTAAAGGAGTGTACTGGGGAAAGGTGATGCAAGAAATAAACCACAGTTGAACAGGATTGATTTGGAGGCAAATGGAATAGTAAAAATGGAACTGGCTGAGAGAGGGGACCTGATGCTTGCAGAAGAAATACTCGGGAGGCTGGACGTCAGCTGTTAAGATACCAAGGCTGGAAGAAGACCTAGGATAGGCTGGGCAAAGTTTAAAAAGCAAAAGAGGTGGCAGGACAACTGAGGTTGCATAAGAAACCTGTGAAATATTTACAGAAAGATAAACTTGAAATGTATTGAAGTCCGTAACCAGAGCAAGCAGAATGCTGTAAAGAAAAAGACTGCAGATTAACTTGAATGTCCAGAGGAAGAGCTGGGTAGGACTGATCAAAGAGAGACATAGTAAAAATAGCTACCTAGAAATGAGAAATGGAGGACTGCACTAGAAAAGGTAAAGCACAAAGAGAAACAAAAAGAGCCCATGCCCACAAGGCCAGGTACTGGAGCAGAACCTAAAATTGGTAAGTTCTGCTATTTCTTCAGTGGCAGAAGCAGATGAAGCTCAGAAGCAGTTCCCCTTTTCCTCTGATGGCTTTCCAGAGACATTGAAATCCACTTCCAGCAGTAAGTGCTCATTACCTCAAAAGACATCATGTGTAGTACCCAAAAGTGGCGGTGCCTGTTTGTGTGTTAATCACACTATATCTTTTAAAAACATGTAGAAAACGATACCATAAAATAATACGGTTAATAAAGATGCTGTTCAGAACTAGGTAACAATAAGGCTGCAGGAAGAACACACACTGCTATCAGGTACAGTCTGTCTTTGTTTCTCCCATCGGTCACGTTGGAATATTTTCGCTAAGTCACTTCAACATTACATAGGTGACTCCAAAGTATGCTGTTTTGATGACTGGCTTGAAGTGTTGGACTCTAATTGCAGTTGTAAATGCTAGAAGTTGCTGAAAATAAGCCTGCAATTATATATTGCTGTGTAATTATTTAAAGAAAATAAGATGCTATGAATTTCTAAATAGGTAGTCAAACACATCCGCTGCTCTAAACAGCTTTTGTGTATCCACGTCCTAGATCTAGTTTATTTTCATACCAAACATCTGAGTCCTTTAAAAATAGTAGCAATATGTGTCATAAGGAAGCTATTAAGTTTGTTTACATAGCTGACTTAGAGTAAGGCATGCAATGACACACTGAACCAGGGTGAAACAAACGGAATATGAAGTGGGCATAGGACTTTTGTGGAGGACATGTCTGTAACTGATTGTCTCTCTTGTTCTTTTTCTCTCCCCAGTCTGAAAGTGGAGGTGCTTTTAAAGGGTTTAAAGGCTTTATATTGCCTTCTGGCAAAGGAGGAGGTGGCTTCAGCGGGTTTGGTAATGGGGCAGGAATAAAGCCTTTAGAAGGGCTGTCTAATGGAAGCAGTACTGTCTCTAGCACTCCTTCTTTCAGCAGTCTAAAGACCACCTCCGAAACACAATCAGCATTTGGTAAGTTTTAAATAAGCATACATATTTATCAACAAATTCAGCCATAAAACCTGCAGGGTTAATTTAATAGTTAAAAAACAAATTCAAACAACCCTGTAGTTCTGTAGTTTTAATGTCTTCAGGCTTTTTAAGAAATCTTACAAAGAGGAATAAAGATTTTAGACTGGTGGAGCAATAAGTTATCAAATGCATGTGGTTTTAAGAGGTGAAATCTAAATTTCTATTTGATCTAATACTGGAGGTAAAAGCTTTATAGGCACAAATGGGAATGGAAGACACTGGCATAAGGCAGTCTCTAAATAGTATAACTAAGCCACTAGTAATATATTCCAGTTAAATAATTGTCCCAATTCTCTGAACTTAATAAGAAAAAGCTAATGGAAAAATGTCCATTTAGTCAGACTGCAGTTTCTTTGTGTTTTTTTTAAAGTTCTTGTTTCTGTATTTTTGCAGTTCTTGGTAAATATATGCTGCATAACCGAAGTCTTAACTTCCTTATTCTCTGTACATCTTCCATTGCAAATAGTCACTAGTATTTTATCTGTTACATTTATACCTATATTTTAAGATATTTGATATATTTTTGGCAAATCTAACTCTAGTCTCATGCTTTGGTGTAGTCCTTGAAGAACATTAGTTCTGTCCTTTTGTGTGGAGATGCAGAACTGTTAACCATGCCGCAGTGTTTCAGAGTCAGCCTGCCATGGAACAGAAGTGGTGGCATTTGCAGTTTTGAGTAACTTGGATTTCAGTGAGCTTATATAAATTAGGAGAAATTTAAATTTATTTAATGAGAATTCTATTAATTTCCTTATTATGGTTTTTATATGGAAACCACTCCAAAATGTGCAGAACCATGGGTTAGTGTGTTCAGAGTTTTTTAAAGCACAAGTAGCAAGAGAGAACCAAATATTTTTGTTTTAATAACTGTTACAGCTTGGTAAAACTTGAATTAAGATTTTGAGGGGTTTGGTAAAATACAAGACTTTTTTTAATGTTATTCTGTAAGATTTCTTTGTATTTTTTTATACAACTGTGTGCTTCATCTACTTTGTCTATCTCTATAGTTATCGATATATATCTATATTGAGGACGTTTAGTTTTTATGAGAACTGTGCTTTCTGGAAAAAAAAAATGTTCTAAACCATGTTTTTCTTCTAATAGGATCTGCAACGTCAAATGGTCCCACTACTCCTGCATTTACTGAGAAAAAGGCTGCAAGCCCAAAAGCTAATGGTGGCAGTCAAGTGTCTTCATCTGGCTATGCTCAGAGTAAAGTTTGTAGCTCTGGTGTTTACCACAAACAGTTAGCAGCTTTAAACTGTTCTGTTCGTGACTGGATAGTTAAGCATGTAAACACAAACCCACTATGTGACCTGACACCCATCTTCAGAGACTATGAGAAGTATTTAGCAAATATCGAGCAGCAACAGGGAAACAGTAGTGATAGTGGCTCTGAAAACGAAAGCAACAAGACACCTGGCTCTCAGGCTGTTTCTACATTTGGGAATTCAAAGCTACAGCAAGGCTCGACATTTTTGTTTAACAACAACAAAACTGAGGATACCTCGGACAAAAAACCTGAAGCTGCATCGGAAAAAAAAGACCCATCCTTAGGAGCAGCTACATCAACCGTCTCGTTTAATTTTGGCAAAAGTGTCGACAGCTCTCTTTTGGGTTCCCTTGGCTCAGGAACGCTTAGTAGTTTCTCATTTTCTCCTGGAAGTTCAGGTTTGTTTGGAAAAGATGCAAACCAGGCTAAGTCTGTCACTGCAGTATCCACCAATGTATCGGAAGGTCAGACAGAAAGTGGCAACAGCAATGACAAAGGTAAATTCTCTTTAAAATTATTATTTTCATGGTAAGCTGTGAATGTGTGTGACGATATTATCTCATCTTTTCAGTATTCCTCAGCTAAACTACATCATACTTGTTCTTGAATTTAAAAGCTGCAAAACTGTACCACTAATCTGGAAATATCTGTCCTACGTACTGCTTAAGTAACAGTGGAACTATATGGTTACCAAAACCTGTGTATTTGTTGGATTCATACTTTCTGTAGTAGAATATAATTCTTTAGCTGAACACAAGACTTCAAAAGATAAATTTTAAATCAACTAGTATGTTCACCTTGAAGCCCTGCAGGACATTTCAGTCCTGCTGCTTTTTTCCCAGTAGGTTTATCAAGAGATCCCTCGGTACAATGCAGAAGATATGGAACAATTTCATAGATCTTTCTTACAAGACTGTAAGGCCAATCAAGTTGCATACTACCTGACAGTTCTACTCTGCTATTTAGCTAAGCTGAGTAGAGTAAGATGTAGGAATCCAGCAGCTGAGGGACTGGAAAGGCATAATCCTGTCACTAGCTCTTGGCTGTCATTCCTGCAACTGATTACCCTTCTCCTAAATTAAACTTGGCTGTTGGAAGTGTTTATTACGGTTTACTTGGACCTATTTGTGGAGACTATTCTTTGAAATGTTGGAACTGTTTCCCCCTCGTCAGAAGGTTTTGACTTAAGCTTTGCTTGTTAAGCTTTTGCATTTTTTGGTTTTGTTTGTTTGGTGGGGCTTGGGTATTTTCATCTCATTTACATTGAAGATGAGCATGAAGTTGCTTGAGGTGAGGGGTATGGCTGAATGAAAAGAAAGTAAGGCTTTCTGTAGCTGAAGCTGCTTGAGCCCACGTGGATTTAAATATATTTTGGCAATCCTTGACAGGCTACACGTGTATGTCAAAGCATGCGTAAGCTAGTTCTAATACAATGCCAAAAATACCTTCCAGATTACACGCTCACAACATTAATATATGGAATGTATTAAAACTTTTTATTTAAAGGAGGAGAAGAGGAGGAAGAAGAGCCACCAAAAGTCATTGTTAATGAAATAAAAGAAGATGATGCTTTCTACTCAAAGAAGTAAGTGAAGTAGTGAATAGAATGGTAACTTTGAGACTAAAATTCATGCCTGCGTATTGCTATTCTTCACCACTGCAGTGCATAATTAATGATGTATATGTTCTTGACTTCCTAGTTAATAAAGCTTCTGAGGAAGCCATATAGAATGTGAAGTTCCATTTGTAAAAAAGTTAATTACAGACAAGAATGTATAAATCTTACTAAATTCTTGTCTATCCTGGGGACAGCGCTGGCAGCTAGTTTGTGTTTTACTTGTGATCAGTTTTGTTGAAATGTGATGTCTCTGCCTTCTTCAGGTTGTGTAAGCTTACACTGTAGGGCTTGTACCACAGAAATAACGTGCTGTACTTCTGAAAAATCAGTCAGGTGCTCAGCTGTTTGCATGGCCCAAAATAAGACTCTTCAGTTGGAAAATGCTGATTGCTGTATGAAGGAGTGAACAAGTTTGTACTTTTAAGCTCAAAATAAGACTATTTCTACTAGAAGCAGTTTTTCAAAGCATGTTCAATAGTCCAAGGAGTTTCATGTCTGCTTAACACTTAGCACAGAATTTCTCCTTCTACAAAAAGTCATTTGCTTTATCTGAGAGAAGGTACGTGCTAATTTATGGAGAATGGAATTAGGTTTATTAGTCCTTCACTTAAAAAAATGGTTTTACATGAAAGTTCTATTGTAACTTCAGAATGATACAGGAAGTTCTTGGGATTTTGTAAATCAGTGTTTTTAAGCAGTAGCTTATTGTTATTGCTCCTTCTAGACCCTGAGTATAGGTTGCTGTGCATTTTACTTTTCCCTGACAGTAATACATTTGCCATTACCATACTGAAAGAAATAATTTAGCTTTCCCTTTCTGATCTGGAAATACCATCTGTTAGGACATAAAACAAGGTCAAGAAGGGGAAACATTCACGCTACTCGCAGCATGTTAACTCCTGATTATTAATGTGTATGTCTCTGAGAGATATCTTTGTATTTAATCTCTACGTATCTGCACAGAAGGTTTGTTTTGTTCTTTTACACAGGTGCAAACTGTTCTACAAAAAGGATAATGAGTTTAAAGAAAAAGGTGTAGGAACATTACACTTAAAACCAGCAGGAAACGAGAAAACTCAACTCCTAGTCCGAGCAGATACCAATTTAGGTAAGTAAATTTCTTCTAGTAACAAATCTTGGTGTGAAATTCCCTGCTAAGCATTAGGCTTTATTTTCTTACGCAGTGTAACAGACCCGATTAGTGAAAACCTTTCTACCTTTATTGAACAAGCAATTGGATGCCTCTAAGGAGTATTACAAAATAGCACACATGAAGCAGTGCAAGAAAGTAAAAGATTATGGTGTATGTTTGGGTATCACTCCCCTTTTTAATAGCTTTTCTGCATTCCTGACTTGTAGTGTGACTTTGAAGTGTGGCTTAAGACCCACAATGAACTATACATGTATCAGGTGTGACGAATTAAGAGGAACAAGTATTGTGCCAAGATGCAGGCCAGCTGCCAGTTGTCTGCAGCTCATCCTAGATGATGTGAATAGTTGGCCATGTGTGCAGGCATCTTTTGTACCTAAGGGTAAAGGGGAAAGTTACATAGATCAAGCACGCAGGATTTTCCTATTTAATTGCTCTTAAAATGCATGCTGAAGTCCAACTGTTGAACTGTAGTTTAGCTAACTTCAGCTGGATCCCAAATGACAGACTGACTCTACAGAATTAGAGTAACCTGTAGCACGATAAAGATCAGGACATCTTTTTAGATGAAGGTTAACACATACAGCTAAAGGAAAGAAACCCCAACTGTTTCTTTGCTTTTAGAAGCTAGGGGAACTCGATGTATTAAAGTTTTTAAGGTGCAGTGTTCTGGCTGAAGTGTATTTACACACTCAAACTGTGCAAATCAATCTTTTGATACGCATTGATGAGAAACTTTGCTACACTTCAGTACCTAATTTCAACAAACTTGCACATGGGGTTGACAGTTTCTAGAAAATGGAATAAATATTATGCTTGTAGAAGACCTGAGGATGCTGCACTGTAGGGCATTGGTAAATCTCGCCTCACTCGCTCTTGGTTTGTAACACTCTCTAGCAAGTCTGCATGAAGCCTCTACAAGCCCCTTAGGGGCAGTTTTCTGATTCCTGGTGAGATTGGGATTCTGGTGTTAGAAACTTCTAAGTCATCAATGTCTTTCAGTGGAGACAAGGTTTGCCAGATAAAGAGCAGTTCTTGGGAACAAACCTGAAGGCAGATGCATGGCAGAGGTGTTAGTGCTTTCAGCATTTCCTGGGGGATTTGAATGTGTTTAACAGAGCAGATGAAAACTTGATTTCTCCCAAGTTACCTCTCTTTAATACAAGTCTTGATTTTTCACTCAGCTGATGCTAATTTTCATGATGTTGATTTACATTCCCTCTACCTTCATCTGAGGTGATGTATTAGGAAATCTTTCCTTTCTCTTCAGCTCATACACTAAGGCATTTCAGCTTGGTGTTTCCAAGAATCGGTTTCTAGAAGCTGCTGCAGTCGTAGTGATGCACACTTTCCTTTTTGCTATCTTCACACAGTGCTATAATCCTTTCCTAAAATCTCACTGTGTTGAAAAACTGAACTGGAAAGGAAGGCGGAGAGTGACTTTTCCCTAAATACTGCCGTGTTCTGAACTATTTACCAGGTTTACAAAATGTGTGCATCTTCTGTGGAAGCAGATTTGAGTTTGTTTGCAACTGTTTTAATAGACCACTAATACTGAAGCTGTCGAACGCACTACATGATTTAACAAGTTGACATAGAGCTCTTGGTAGTAACCCAGTGGTAGACCACATCAGATGTGCTGTATGATTTGAGGATACAAAGTATTTATTCTACCTTAGTTTGTCCAATTGTAGATTAACACGTCTGTCTGTGTTAAAGCTAACGTTTTGCTTCTGCTGGTGAACTGTGCTTGATGGTCAGAATGAGTAACTTGCATAAGCGTAAACTAAGCACTTGTGACTTGAGTCCTCATTTGCTGCTTCTCCCTTTCCCTTGCGTGTCCCTACTATAATTTGATATTCCTCAGACTCCTCCCTTTAAAAAAGGAGGATGCAGTATTTTCAGAGATTTCCTCATTCCTGACGAGGAAAGAAATCTGAGAACGGTGGTCACGAGCAGATGCTTAAGGAAGAATAAGACATATATATGACATTTGTGAATTGCCTTCCTTCCAAACACAAACTTAGATCCCTATTTAGTAAGTATACTAACGTCTGTATTGCAGTGAAAGCTGAAAAATTTCTAACTGTAACTTTTTTCCTCCTCATATGCAGGAAACATACTGTTGAATGTTCTAATTCCACCCAAGATGCCATGTACAAGAACCGGAAAAAACAATGTTCTTATAGTTTGTGTTCCTAATCCACCGATCGATGAGAAGAATCCAGCTGTTCCTGTCACTATGTTAATAAGGGTGAAAACAAGTGAGGATGCAGATGAGTTGCACAAAATCTTACTGGAGAAAAAGGAGGCTTAAATAAGTTGCAGTCAATGATTTGAGGAATTATTGCCAAACCGCTGCTGCTCTTTTTTTTCTTCCATAACTTCACTTGAACACTTAACTCTTTACTCTGATACTAAGAACTGTTACAGGAATTCTGGAACAATTATTCGAGGAACAGCTAAACTAGTTAATAAAAGCTTTAATAGAACTCAAGTGTTGGACTGTGCTCACTCATTTTTCAGTATCTAAATGCAGGATCTTCTGGATAAAGCACATTGATTTAAATTCAAGTGTATGTTTTTAACACGGGTCAATTTGACCGAAGGGACTGAACTCAAGAGTACAAAAATACGGTACCAGAGCTTCCTCACAGACTGTGGTGCAATGCAACAACCTCCTGTTTGGAGGAGGGAGGATGTTGAAGTTTAACTGTTGAAACTGTTCCTAGACTCCAGATTTTTAATTTTAATTGGTCTGTCATGTTCCGGTGAGACTAATTTTTCAAATAGTCGGTGACAGCAATGTACCCCAACCACAATGCTATTCTGTATTGTACTGTGTTTTAACTCTTACAGACTCGTGTGCTTTTGGGACTCAGAGACTGCATCTCCAGATATTTAAAAGAGAATTTGCTTGCGTAGTCTTGTTGACAGTAGTGTTCCTTAGAGAAGAACTGTTGGTTCTGTTCTTACTGTAGCAACAAGCTAATGATGTGCAATAGTACAAGCAGACAACTGGAAGCCTGTTTATCTTGGACCACAACCACAGCTGGCATTCGCTGACTCCTGACAACTCAGAGGCAAAGGGTTGCACTTCCATTATGGTCCCTTGGAGATATTCTTCCCTAGGCCCTTGGGCTAAAAGTGGAACCCAGCAGAGGCAGAGTTGTGAATGTTGGACTTGTCTTGCTACTAGTACTTTTCTGAAGATAGCTCTTTTCACAAACAAATTTCAGGATTTTTTTTATAGATCTTTATATTGCCTCTGGCCATCACCAAGAATACATGCATAAATGTGTGCGTGTGTGTCAGTAATTATCTTTTCTGTGTGCTAAAACTACAGTGCTTTACTACATCACCTGAAGTAAAGCAGTAGTTTGCAGCATTAGGACAAGCTCTCTGTCATCAAAGTAGGGAGCACTGGATTAATCTGTAGCTTAGTTTTCAGCTGTGTTAAAATTAACCATGTTGCAGTGACCTGTGGATCAGAACATGATTCTGTTCTCAGTTTCCATCTCAACTTCATCAGACCTCGTTTAGTTATTTAATCTTTTTCAAATATTGTTTGCTGGAAACTCCTCTAATAATTGTTTTTCTGTTTCATTTCCAGCTCTGGGAACTATCCGAGAGCTAGATGTTAATGTTGAACTTGAACTGCTCCCTGATCTGTCACACTGACCAGCTCCAGGGAGATGGAAGAAACATGCCAACCTGCCTCTGGCTAACATGGCACAAAGGAAAAAGTCCCATTCTTTAAAAAAAAGCAGCATGATGCAATTCTCACAGGGGCCCTGGAAATCCACAACAGTGGCATCCCATGGGTGGGGGAAAAGCAGAAGCACCAGTTGTGAAATGGAGCATACCTTCCCTGCTCCTGGGTGCTCTCCGTGGGGGACAGATGGCTGCCTTTAGTCCTCATTTGCTGCGCAATTCAAGTTAATGGCCTTTTTTTTTCCCCCTCTTAACTAAAAGGAGGAAAAACTTTTTAGGATCTCTTGACCAAAGTTCAGAAACAAAGGCCTTTGCTCACGTTTCAGCTACGCTGAGGTCACAGGAATTGCATATTTAACACAAGTGTAAAAGGAGCTGAGATACAATTTCAAATATTATTTGAAATATAAACTGGTGCCTTCTCTTGTTGTTTTTGCATCTGGCTCAGTACTTAACTGTTAAAAGTAAGTGACTTTACTTTCCTTAAAATACCTTTAATACCTACATTGGAGGCCAAAACCTGAAGGCTGACATGTTGTGTATGAACAAAAAGCAGAACACTGCTTGAAAGCTTATTACAGGCCCAGGCTTAGTGTTTAAGGGCTCAGTTAATTTTGCATTTGTCTTTTGACTGTGGTGTCTTAACCCTGTTGCCATGCAGGGAGGTTGGTTGGGCTGGGTGGGGCAGGCAGGGTGGTTACACATCCTGCTGGAGGAGCAGGGCTGTACAGATTGGCTCAGTGGTCTTGGGCTTGTGTTTGTTTACTTCTGAAAGCTCGTGGCTATGTAACTGTTTCCTCATCCATTGAAATGTGGACCAACTCACATAAACGAGTGAGAGACAAACTGAACTTCGTATGGATCCTTCATCATTTGCCTCTGAACTGAGGCAGCCTTGGGGATTTGCCCGCGTGCATTCAGCCCAATTCTAAAGCTGGCAAACTGGACAGTGGCTGGTGCATCTTGGTCCTGTTCTCAAGGGTGAGCACTGAGTGCAAGGGAAAATAAGTAGAATAATAATAATTTGTGTTGGAAAAATTAAACCTTACAGTGTCCGTGGCAAGTAATATCTTCTATTAGCTGTGGGAGAACTAACTGAGATGAGACACTTCAATTCTTTAGCAATGTACATATTTATCAATAAAGCTAGGGGAAGGTAAACAGTTGGAATCTCATGTTAATTAGAATGCATAAACATACAATTCTAAACATTTTACACGGGGAAAGTTGCCACTAAAAGAGTGGGGAAGAATTTTACTGCAAATTAGAGATTTTTATCAACAAAATTCTTGGTGACCCTGCAGTTACCTGGACTGTGAAGCAAATCGTATACTTTTTTACTTGGTGTTCATTTATAAAGCACAACCCTTCTGCAGTACTGTTCTAAAAACAAATCTTTTATGCTTGTTTCCAGTTAAGAAACATTAATATACAAAAATACTGTAAAAAGCCAGAGATTATTACGTAGAAATAAAGGCCTGAAAAGAGTTAAAAGCAAGAGTCAGGGGAGAGTATAGGAATCAATACACTAATGCTTTCATAGCAAAGTGGCACGTGCTACTCAAGGAAGGAATTTTGATCAGAATTCCAACTCAACGAGGCATTCCTGTATCTTTGTAGATGCTTAATGTATTTAGCAGCTGGATATCGAGATACCTGATGGTAGAGATGCAAGTTTCCACCCTATTTTGCATTAATGCCTTCGCTGTTTCAGCTGTACATAGGTGTCGGAGTGTCTTGTGGATCATGCATTCTTCCTTCTGCTGTGATTTTGAAATTTCAGCTGCTCAGAAGTCTTTCCTTTCTCTCTCTTCTCCCCAAAATAGAAAATCAAGATCTCTGCTTCTTTTAATGACCAAAATCATCTGTAAGGGAGATTATTACAGTTGGTTTGAATTTTATTTTAAAATCATAAATTGCTGTATGCAGGGGTTTGGCTTTTTTGGTAATGTACTTTAAATTATCAGGGAGCACAACAGCATGTTCCTGTAATCCCTTTTGCTTGATGGATGTGAAAGTTTTAATTAAAACTTCCAGTTCAAATGAACATATTGTAGAACGTAAACCAATTAGGAGGTACACTTTACTCTTAAGAACTTCTCCACTTTGCAGCACTGTAACCTTTGAAATGTCCTTAAAGACTTTCTTTCCGATGCCTTAACTTATCTGCATTTGCTAAAATTTTGTAGCTGGTGCCTGTGTGCAGAAATTATCGGACATTAAACAATTTGAAGTGGCATGAGCTAGTATCAATCCAATGAAAATGCTGAATGTGATGATTGTTAATTGTTAATAGAGTTCAAACTGCTCTGAATTTTTCAGTCAATAATGAAGTTTCGCATAACTCGTCATGTAACAATGTCTTCATTAGTTCTACATTGAGGAAGTGTACAAAAATCCATGGAAAATGTGAATAAATGAATGGGAGATCAGTGTCGCGTGTGCATTCCTTTCACTTTTGACTGTGTAACACTGTATTAATAAAGTTTATTTTGCAATCAGTTGCTCGCAGGTGAACTGCTACCTACAAAAACCCTGCCAAAAGAAGCAATGTCTGCCCCTACCCCTTCCTCAAATGGCTTTAAAGCCTGTCACAGTGCTGAGAGCCAGCTCAGCAAAAATGCTTTCTTCTTGCAAGGTCAGTGAGCTGAATCAGTTCCAAGGGAGGAGCCAGGGCTGCCTTTGACTGGAGAGAAAAACTAATTCTTGCATGCTAAGAGAATGACCATTGGGTTCATCCCCTAACAATCCCTCCACTTGGAATATTAAAAGATTTAAGAGCAAGATTAATCTTTTTGCCTGATGACACGTAGAATATATTTTCCAGTCTAGTCTAAAAGCACTACCCTAAAGCCAGGCCACAGCATGATTCTTCATCAGTTTTTGACAGTTTGGCAAGTAGGGGAAAAACATAAAAGAATAAAATCCAGACAGACTTGTCATCAACAGTGTAGCTCATCTTGCCAATGCCCCATGAACTGCTCGGACCATGAAAGCACCTGTCACCCAATGGCACTTTCTGCTATTAGCCCCTATCCTGCTGTTTAGCCCCATCTTAATTCTTGTTATCAATCCACTTTATGCCCACAGAGGGGAGTTACTTCATGCATGAGGACACAACTACTGGTTACCAAGAGTATCTCAACATTCCCACCCCCCAATTACAAGGACTGGGAAAACCAAGAGCGTATGTTGCAGTTTTAAGGATGCAGTTGCTATCTATAGAAGGCCACATCTCTACCTAAATTGCCCAGTACTTAAACACAACAAAAACAAAACAACAAGCAAAAATCCACCCAAAACCCAACTTGGCATGTTGGCATTATTCCACATTTTGGACACCTCTTTACTTCCTTCTTAACTAGCCCACCAGCACTGCTTGCAGAGCCTCCTTCACTGTCAGCAGCCATAAGGACACCAAAGTAACAGTTCTCAAGAGCAGAAACAAGCTGCTTACTCACTTCAGGCTGGGGCAATCTAGAGCATCTAATGCTTAATGCTTTGCTGATCACCAAAGATTTTACCACTTGCATGACAGGAAGGGGCCAAAGTAACAGTGCAGAAGACAGTAAGTCCTGAACATCCAACCTAAGAAAATGCAACATTTCAGGAACAGTCTGCATCCATCAAATTTAGCCTCTTTCCTAGTCCAGCAGGACAATGCCCCTCACAGCAGCCTCGGTACAGCAACCAAGTCATACAGAAGTCAGAACTGATTCATCTGAAAATGCAAGCTAAAGGCTACGTACGTGTCATTGGCTAGAAAAAGAGTGAAGGGGACAAGTGAACTTCAATCATGATCTGAACAACGCATCAACAGGTTACCTGCTGTAATCAATCTCCTGCTAAAGAGAGAACTGAAAGCCAAATGAAGAGCAACAGCCAAGTGATTTGGGGTAACGTGGCCTTACACAGGACACAGCTGAAGCTGTGAATGAGTTCAGACTCAAAGCGTAGCAAACAGCTTGCTTTGGTAAAATACTTGCTTCACAGAAAGGTCCTATGACAGACGGACAACTAAGGTTTAGGTGGAGAAGAGCAACAAACTTCTTTGGCCATTCAGGAGATGACAACTGGATTACAAACCTCTACACAAGTTACAGTATGTGACTGCATGAGCACCTGAAACTGACTGCTTGAAATACAGGAGGAAAGAGATAGAAGAATGATGTACATTGTTTGAAGTAGTCATCAATGTACTTACCCAAGTTTCTGTTAGGATAGCGTACAGCTCATTTTGTTTTACAGCATCATACTAATTTAGAAATTCTTGTGTCTGAGCATCCCAGGTAAGTCAGGTAAGCATTATAATAAAAATAAATATGCTTCATCATCAGCTTAGCGGGTGTTACTATTAGGAACATCAGGAACTTTACTGACAGGTAGAGACCATGCAGAAATGAATCATCTGCAGAGGCTTCAAAGACACAAATAGAACTTGCCTGATCAGGCAGTACCACCAAGTAAAAAGTCTCTGATTTTGGTTTACTACCTCATATGACGTAATGCAGTACAAAATTTTTTGTTTAAATTGTGGTCAGTGCTGGTTTTGGAGCCCAACCTGAACTGGTGGGCACTTGGGGCATTTTCCTTACCTCCCAATGGTAATTCTGTTGACTGCAACTCCAAGGAAAACTTACAGGTGGTTTCTCCATTGCAAATTCCTAACACTGAAGAGGAAACAGTGGATCATACACCAAATTTAATTACTTTGGCAGTTCATGAAGTGTTCCGTACCTTTAGAAAGAAGTCAGAAATTACAACTATGAACAGTTGCTTACATTGATCTTCTCCTTACGTGCTGGGCAGGTTAACCATGTAGGTACTTACCAGAAAGCACTGGATTCAGAATTCCTCCTGAGAAGTAAACTTAAAGAATTCAAGTTGAACTTCTTACTCCTTGATGCTACATCTATCACTCTCATTTCAAAGCAAACCCTAGTCTGACACTTGCAGTGACGAGCAGGGATGGAAGAGTGGATTCTGCCAACCTTGTCCTTCAGGAGCCAAGGGACACCTCTAGACTTGGTGCAGGCTTAAGACATCTGTTTCTAAGTGATGTGGGGTTTTGATGAACAGTGGTTGCATTGGAATTAAAGGTTGAGTATGAGCCTTTGAAGAGTCTGTAGCTACTTTTGCTGCATTTCCCCTGCAATACTGCTCCAACAGGAAAAGCAGAACCATAAACACTTTTACCTTGGGGGGAAATGGTAGGTAGAAGAGCATGGGTTGAGTAAATCACATATTGTGAAACACTAAGTTATGAATCACCAGAATCAACTGAATCTTAGCATAAAGGGGTAACAGGGAAAACACTAAAGCAGCTGGAACTAATGCTTCAAGACAAAGCTTTTTAAATGTAGGTGGTCTCCATTGATCTGTGTGGGGTGACTTGGTCTTTTTGAAAATTATCAGCCATCTCTATTAATTTCAATAGGGTTTTAAAACCTAGGTGGGAAGGCTCCCACCTTCTTTAACCAATTTCTTTGAAGTGAATTCAGAACCATGTGAGTTAACCACTTGCACACTTATTATTCACAAATTTATGCTATAGTCTGAAGTTCAGCATCTCCAGCAGTGCACTCACACCTCCACAGACAGCGGCCACCCCAGTCTGCTTTGTTTGACAGGACACCTCCTCGGCCCCTCCCACCCCTCATTCATCCTGTGATCCAGTAAGGAGGATCATTCTTTTTGCATAGGTGCCACAGGGCATGCATTGCATGCAGGTACAACGACAAGTGGCTGGCCAGTTTTATCTTCTGCAGTGGAACTGCAGTAGAAGGAAGAAGTCCACACTTACCATGCATAAGTAAATCCAATTTGTGCACACAAACACTTCTGTCTTGTCTGAACAAGAAAATGGATAATCTACCTTGGTTTTCACACCACCACCTCAATCAACATTAACCCTACTAGGAAAAGCCAACTAGCTTGACTTGGGGAAGAGTTTTCCGATTTAACCAATTATTCTGGTTTAACCATTTATGTCACAGAATTTTTCTGTGAAAATCTGTGAACCATTTATGTCCCATGATGAGATTACTAGATCCCATCCTTACTCCTGTGAGGAACCAAGCTGGGCACAGAACTTGAATTAACTCATATTTTCCCTGGTGTATTTCAATGTTTTCTTTACTAAGCAGCATCTGCAACTCCCAGATTCTCATCTACACTGCTAATGGAAAATCAGACCCACAGTCTTCCTGCATTTTACTGCTCTGCTTTCTGCAAACGTTAATTACAAGCTTCAGGAACAACATTTCTGACAGAAGTACACAAGTAAATATTTGCTAGCAAAGGTGCGTATTTTTTCTTCAATCTCTAAGGTGTGATTTTACTTTGTAAAATCAGACCTTGATGATAACCTTGTGTGTGAAGCAGTATTATGGTATTTCTTGGGAGCATCGCTCCAGATGAGGACAGGCCAGACACAAAACACTCCAAGACAAAAGGACATGAGTTAATTTGGCTCCCCAAGGCAGGAACTCTAGCATATTCATGAAATTAATTCATTGAAGTTGTGAAAGCTTTTCAAAGATGTACATGGCAGTCTCCTGTCCCACCAGCATTTGGATTAAAACACAAAACCAAAACAAGAACACCTTTTTCCTGTCACTAACCCACACTGAAAGACTAACCAAACAGGTGAGGCTTGCGACCATGACTTGAAGTTTCTACTGCTCTTTGCCTTTCTCCACTATGGCTGCTTTCAAAAGCTTTCAATTTAAGGCATTCAAGGAAAAAAATATATCACACTCTTTGTTTCTAAGCCGTATTTTGCTACTTTCCAAACAGTTAAGATCTTGTCCTGTTGCATGTGCATGCACAAGAACAGCACTGCCCACAATCTCCTGAAATATCCATATGAAAAACTAACACACTCCCTTCCCCTTCTTCATAACCTCTGGGTTTTTTGACTTTGCCTGACATGCCACACATCTCCAAGCGATCATGTATGGCTTAAGCAGACACGCTGTCACACCACACATGGGTTTGTAAACGAGTCATAGTGTGGGATACTTTGAAATGGAATCATCAGCAAGTCACCTCTTATCTATAGTTGGTAACATTTGTTTAGTAAGTATTTAATTTTAACTAATTTAGATAGAAAAAAAACCAAAGAAACCTGCTGTGAGATGTTAGTCGCAAAAATCAGGTGGAGAGGGAAGATGCAATGCCTTGCAGGTCTTTAAACCCAAACCGATTCAATGTTGGTATGCACAATTTAAGGCAGTATATGCAGTTCAAAGCTGAAGGGCAATCTCATTTTTACAACATTGCTCAAACCCATATTGAAGTTTTTCCTGAATTTATCAGGAAGAAATCATTACAGCCATCAGTCTCTCAATATTATACACTGCACAAACCTAAATATTAAACACCATATAATTAAGTTTAAAACAAAACACAAATCAGTTCAGAAGGGCTGTTCTGGGGTTGCTGGTTTTGTTTTTTTCTTTAAAGGAAATTTAAAGGAAAACCATTTAAAGGAAAAACCGTCCATAGGATTCAAACAAATGCAGAAGTATGTTGACTTTTACTTTCTTACCCCCTTATACAATGTCAAGTTGTCAGAGGCTGATCGTTGAAAGATTCAGCAAGTGGAGCCAAAAGTTGAGCTTCGCTCAAAGTGGAGTAACAGTGAAGAGTCAAGAGGCTACTTTGCCTCACAAATGTCTATTTGGCAATGCTTACCATGAGTGCCACAGTGTCATTGCACTGTTTATGCTTCCCACCAGTAAGGAATACATTCAAACTCAAACACCACTAGAAACAGTAGAGAGAAAACAGTATTAACAAAATTCATGGTCATTTAAGAGGTCTGTTTATTGGCTTCAGGGTCCAACACTTTCTTCACTGCTGCCATATGCAAAGTCAACTCCATTTTTGGTGCACAAAGGTTCTCCTTGCTCTTTGTTCAAAGGGCTCATACAGCGCCAGCATGATTTGCAACCCATCATCTTTTAATCAACACCGATGATCAATGAGGCAAAAAAAGCCCAAACCATGCAACATGTGTTAGTCTGACAAAATTAGGCTGAGAATATTTATATATTTACACAGAGAACGTTCAACGTTATAACCTGCTTGCAGCCTTGTATTATCTTGACCAAGCATCCTAACAGCTACATTCTGGTGTAAAATACTCTTTCATTTAAGGTTTGGTGTAAAAGCTACTTATTTCACAATGCCTTTAACCGGATTCTACTGCACCTATTTTTGACACAGAACTTCTACACACCAGCACCACACAGTTTCAGTCATACCTCACAAAACAAGATAAGGCATTAGCAGATATCTGACTGCTGTCATCACAAGAAATCCACTTTCCAGAACTTTCAGCCATGACCTCTGGAGACCACGAGAGTCTTTCAAACACAAAGGGCAAGTCCATAGGAGACGGCCGGTTCTTCCAAGAACTATAAACTTGTCACTTCTTGATGCTGCTACACACAACACAGAGAGAATTTAAGACTACTTCATTAATTTCCTAAATTAAAATTTGTTCTTAAACCCCACTGGGTATCAACAGGGCTTAGGCACTTCTGAAGATTTTATCTTATATCTGTCTTTAATAAGGGGAAGATTTGTACTAAAAAATACAGGATAAGCCATCATCTGAAAAGGGAAAAATTAATGACTGGGAAGAAGCAGGTCAATAGTCTAAAAGTGTAGAGTATTTATGTGGACTCCACATTCATACAGAACTTCAGTGATCAGATGGGGTTCTGTACAAGAGGGTCTGCCAGAAGAAATCTGTCTGCAGAGCCAAGGACTTCACTGTTTAAATTAAAACTTGGTGGAAGAACATACTTTGGGAAAAGCACTTTACTGCAAAAAGTCACCCGCACAAACAATTCTCTTCTGTGGAAAGCACAATGTGCCCAGAACTGGAAAACTGAGTAACAGCAATCCAGAGCCCAACATGCTCAAGCCTTGTCAACAGTGAAGACCAGAAGAACAAAGAGAGAAGGAACGTGAACCCACACAAACAAGATTAGCCAAGACAGCTGAAAGATTTGTGGCATTTCTAAAAATGTTGTCTTCTTTTACAAGGAGATTTGGACCCCAGCCTGTGCTGGTTGACAGTAAGAGAATGTGATTTCACGTATGTGGTGGTCTCTAACTAAGGCAGAGCAATAATCTGCTAATACAAAACAATTGATTTAAGAGCTTTCTTTTAAAAAGAAAAAAAAAGGCTTTTTACTTGTTAAATTGATAGCATTGAAAAACCTGTTAAGGGTGAAAAGATTTACACCTTTGCATTTGACATCACTCAATATACATCACCTATGGACAGTTCACATGATAAGCCTCGATCTCCAGAGAGAGTGAATGGGCAGAAGGATGAAAGAAGTCAACTGAGTAATGAAGTATGGCAAGATTCTGAAAATAAACAAAGCTGATCTGCAAAGCTTCCCAAATGTGTTAACCATGCTGCTTTCTCAAGCATCAACATAACTAATGAAAACCACTGTGCTCCAAGTTAAGACATCGACAGCCATACAGCCTCCATGGCATGCAGCACACACCAGTTCACTCCTCAGCAATTATTTAAATGGCTGACAGAGGCTCAGAACGGTTTACTGCTTAGGAGCTACACAATTAAAAATCCCTCCAAATTAAAAGGGTGCAAGGTTCCTATTAACATTTCCTTTTCTTTTTTGGTATAGTGCAATAGTGTGCTAAGGGCCTAGCTGTGCCACCTTGGCCCAAGGAAAACTCTGATCATTTTCCCTGTCAATCTGTCCATACAAGGACAATAAATTATGATTTTAAGGGTATGTTTAAAAGGAAAACAAAATGCAGAACTTGTTTCCAACACTTGATAACCGAAAATGGGAACCAGGGGCTATGAATAAGAAGTCTAAGCCAGTTGTTTAGAGAAGAAATAACTGAGAATCTGGCACATCTACTTTGCTTCCAATTTTTGCACTCTTGACATTCAGTAGACTTTTTGACCTCTGTTTTCTATGTCTGTCCATCTGGGCATACCTGTAGCCCTTTTCCAGTAAAAAAGATGAATCTTCAACATACCTATAGCATATCCACTAGCGGGATACAATAAATCAATTGACTTTTATTAGGATATTTACGTTGTATCCCTTCAAAGACTAGACATCAAAATCCACCCATGTACATGTAACAAAGCAGATGATACCTCCTGCATAACAGATGTGGGATCTGAACTGCACTTTCTGTAATGTCTTTATACTAATATACCAGTTTAGAATTATTCTTTACTTGCTCTGAAATCTTACACAGCAAGATTAGCTTGGGCTTTCAGACCACATGAAATTAAGCCACCTACTTGCAATACGCGATACCAATAAAGCATTACAAATTACGGTCAACTGAGTGGTACTTAGGCACCTACCACTGGCATTCCAATCCAGATACATTTCCTTTTCACGTGTGTTATTCCTCTGGCTGTTTGACTGAAAGGGTTGTCACTAGCAGTATAAATACCAACCCTCTCTCCCTTCCCTCCCCAATGAATATGTAAAGGAAAACCATGCACGATTTGCCCAGTCCAGCAGTAAGAAAGTGCAGAATAAGGTGCATCTTGAGAGGCTGCAAGTAGGACTGGTCTAGCTGAGGAGTAGTTTAATTCTCAGCACAGGCATAAGGTACCATGTGTACCAACTGTCCTCGGGATCTCAGGTAAGCACCTAGGCTGCCTAGCGATTTCCTTGAGGGCACTTCAGCTGCTGATTTAGGACTCTACCTCTGTCCCAGCTCAGGATGAAAGCCCACATTACATGCCCCAGGTTAGGTTATGTGAACACCCTCACACACAGGCACAACCTCACACTCCCACAGAGCAAAGTTCAAAGGCTGCAATGTGAAAAATGGCTGTGCTGGTTATGATGTCCAAGTGAACTTTTTTTCTAACACTGCTGCAACACGTGTGAAGCAAACTAAAAACTGGCCAGCCAGCCCTGACATGCACTCATGCTGCCGGTGTTAGAAATGCCACCTCTAAGGTGTCTGCTTCCAGGCCTAGCCTCAAATGAAGGGAAAAAAAAAAAAAGACCTCCTTACCATGCTGGATTCACCACGCTGGGCTGAATGATCAACTTAGCCTACCTTTATGCTGAAGTGGAGCTAATCCCATGGAACCTGGCCTGAGGAAAAAAAGCAGAAAGTCCTATTTGAGAGGTTAAGTCCTCAGATGCTATTGAGAGAATAATAACAAAGCACTTTGGGAAAGGCTGGCTATGAGGGAGACAAAGGTCCAGGCTCAGAGCATATGCCATTTGGTAACTGTGGCAACAGCAGCAAGTTTAGGTGCTCGGAGTCTGAAAAGTGACAAAAATGGCATTCTTCACTCTCTGTGCGTGTATTGAAGTATCACGTGCTCTAAGCGACCTGCCACCCCACCCTTTGCTGTTCCAGTTATGCAGTCACAAATAAACTGAAGTATTGACCGGCTCCCATATCAAAACAGTGAGCCAGACTGTAGCAGTCTCAGTATTCCATCATTTAGCTTTCAAATGTCAAGGACAGAGTTTTGCTATTTAGAGAAAGCTGCATTTTACCTGTAAACATAAGGCTTTTTTCCTGAGAGATCCTGACACGATATTCAGACTTTCCACTATGCTATTTTTAGCCACTTTTCAGAGCAGAATTACATTTCCATCTTTTGTCTTTCTTGAAAGCTCTCCGTGCTTCAGCATGTAACAGTACAGCAAAACAAGTACAGCAGAACACCACCAGGAGATGAAGAATCCAGGCAAGGTGCCCGACTGTTAATCAGCTCTCATGCCCTCCTTGGCTACAAACACTACTGAAAGAACAACTCTACGTACGCTGAAGTCCAGTGCATGCAGGAGAATGTTGGCTACTGGTAAGGTATTTAGGTTTTGGAGTCCAATTATGGCCTCCTGTTTTTCCACTTTAGACTCAAACTCGTACTGACTCAGTTAACAGAGATAAGCAGCATTAGTTCTGGATATGAACCTCGGCTTTACTATAGCAGCACATTTTAGCCTTCTTTTCACTGGCTCATTTTCTTAGCCAGTTGTTGAGGATGAAAATGTTGCTGTTCTTTGGTAGATACAGAAATCTGTCAGCGGAGTTCACCTGTCCTAACACTGACACACGAACAAATGGGAACATTTTCAGCCTCTTCCCAGCTCTGACCTGACCCGCTGCACATACCTAAATGGCGACGTATCTTTGTATCATCTTCTTCCTTCTTCCTCCTTCAGTAGGAAATTATTCTCCTATCCCTTCAACCCCCATACACATACACACGCTCTCACACACACATTAAGCCAAACTGACAAGGAGAGTGTATGGGCGAGAGTCAATGGAACGACGTTCATTAGTACATCATTATTAAATTCTCCGGTTGTTTCTCTCAAAGAATATAAAGTTTAACACGTTCTGTACATATTGTTGATCTCTTAGTTATAAAGTAAATACAGTAACAAACTGTCCATAAAGCGCTGACTCATTTTAAACACTGCCCCTTCTCATTTTATCTTGTTGAAAGTCCTCTTCTAGTCAGAAACACTCTAGCGATGTACTGCAAGTGTGCATACGGTGTGTGACAGCAGAGGAAGGAAGAACGAGGCACTTTTGATCGGCTGGTATTCTTGGACTTCCCTTTTTCCTGCGGAGGTTTATGTTCCTGACACTAGATGGTAGTGTTAGCACAGAAAACCGCTGTGGTTAGGCACTTGGCAACAAGGCTCCAAGGCAGTGCCCGCTCTCTGCTATGTCATCAGAATTGGTTTCTGCCGCACTTCCAGGATATCTGGGCAAGGGAGAGAAAGAGATACAGCAAACTTAGGAGGCTCCCGCAAGTAGCCACAGTACCAGAAAGTATGAAGAATCAGAGATGTAACTGTGGACTGCAGCACAGTCCCCCTGTGATGCCGCTAAAGGAATTTAAAACACGAGTACGTGACTTTGCCAATTAAAGTCCAATTTAATTCCTCCCCAGCTGCATCCTGGTTGAGAGATGGTAAGCCACAGATATAGCCCATCACACAGAGATGATGGCTGATCTACTAAGTACCATTCATAGTGGGATGAAGCAACGTGTGTCAGACACAAAGTGGTGTAATCCTCCAGAGAAACAAGTGGAAGTGTCATTACTGGAGATGCCAAGGGTCTCCCTTTCTTGAAGGGAGAAATGCACCATCCCAAGACCCTTAAAGAGACTTTTGGCTCTGAAGATGTTGGTACAAATAATTCAACTGTTTCACCCATTCTATACTCTGAAGCCTACATTTCCACACTCCACTCCTTTTGGTGGCTCCTCAGTTCCATATTGTCCAAATGTGACTGAATATGAACCTGTAAAATATCTGTCATAAGCATGGGCATCTTTCCAAATGCGGACAGTAAAACCACCACACCAGCACAGCAGCACACAGAAATATCTGGAAACTGGACAGCTGTGCCCTTTTCAAGGCTACTCAGAGAATTGAAAAAAAAAGGGGAAAGGGAGTGCACGCTTAATTAAGAGGCTGTTCACATACAGCTGCACAAAGAGGGTGACGTGACTAAAAATTGATCCACAGCTCCAGAGGGCTCTAGCTAGACTTGCAAAGACTGAAACACAGCAGAGCGAGTCTGGTGAAGGGCCACAAAGATGATTAAGGGATTGGAGCCTCTGACATACAAGGAGAGGCTGAGAGAACTGGGATTATCTAGCATGGAGAAAAGGCTCAGAGCGAAGGAAGTCTTATCAATATGTATAAACTCCAAACATTCTAAAATGTACTTTGATCACTACCACTGGGATTTTAATTTCTTACTACTGGCTTCCTAAACTACCCAAGGGAGATGAGCATCTTTCCCACTTCACCCTGCCCCACATACAACGTTCCTGCTTGCTGGAAAGCTGCCACTGGTGCAAAGGCATTCATTACGAGAAGGCGCTGGAAACGGGCTCTTCCCGATGGGCCAAGCTAAAGCAAACACGGGTAGTGAAAACCTACAGATTAAAATGCTGCCTTACAGCCCAGACATTTCACGTCCTACTTCTGTGCATCTCAAGCTATACACTAACTCAAGCAACCATATGTTAAACAAATTATGTCTCAGAAAGGATGTTCAAGCTCAAAGCAAATATTTGAGCATGGAGGCATTTATGCCACCCACTTGAGCAAGTATTAAATGCCAGCAGGAACAATACATCTTCTGTGAACTCTGAAATGCCTATGGTGAGAGTGTGAGTGAGCTTGGTAACTCCAGCTAACTAGCTGCAAGATTAAAACACAATTATCATAAGGAATAATTACGTATTTTGCTGAAATGTTGTTCAAAATCCACCCTTAATTACAGAGGATCAATTTTTACTGGAATCTGTAATTTCATCTAAACTGTAATAAATCCCTACATACAGTGAAAGGGCAAATGTAGTAACACCTCTGCTAAATATAATTTCTGCTTCTACCTTATCAGCTACAATTTTCTTCCCTGTAGAGTTAGAGCCATCCTACTTTTGCAACAGGCTCTGGGATCTCAGCCTGCCAGTGAGGACAAGACTGCAACTGCTATTATTACACTAGCATAATACAACCCATGACATTAATACCCATACTATCTTCTCATCTCTTTTAGCAGCAGATTAACCTGTTTAACAACAGATTTCCTAACTCCTTCCCTTTTAGCCACCTTTCAGGAACAGTCTGGAAATGACCACTGTGTCACAGATTGGTTTTATTTTCAGGTACGTTCCCTTTTTAGACCCAGACAAGAAAAAACAGGCACTGATCAAAAGCCCACAATCCAGAAAAACCTATTCAGAAGTCATCCCATCTGCTGGGTGGGAAGAGAAGGAAAAAGATTAAGTTCTTAGAGGAAGTAACAGCTATAAGGATCTCCCAATGTTAAGACAGGATTTCACATTGCTCTGGGATCATAACTTTATTCTGGTCTAGATTTTGGAGCTGAGCAACAGTTTTGCCTAAGATACTGTTGTGCAGCTGGATCAAACTTTCTTTCTGGCCATGACGATCAATAAGAAGGCATTTCAGGGCTTCACTCCGGAACAACAAAGATAGTGGACAGTATTGCATATATGAAAGAAACTGCCACTGCATTTTGACAGAGGAGAGAGCTCTGATGCTTTCTCAGTTTTCAAACTGATCTCAAGACTCCCATGGGCACCCTCACACTGCAGCTGTATCCCTGAAAGGCTAGCAGGCTTGTTGATGTTCAAACAGACCAGCTGCTTTCTCTAGTCAGCTTGTATTGTAAGTGACAAGAGTCATCTGGATGAAAGTCAACAACACAAAAGGCTATCTTGGAATCAAAGGACTCTCTGAGTATGCATAATATATGTAAAAATTCACCTGTTAAAATCCGATGCAATGGCAAAGTGATGTAAGTTAAGTGTGCATAGAGTAGAAAGTTTTCATCTGTTCTGTTCAGCTTCAGCCATGAACCCACCAGAGATCGTCCTGTTCCAGATAAGGACCGCGATCGCAGGTTGGTCGCATTGTGCAGATCTGTAAAGGTAGAAGACAGCCAGCTTGAAGTGATGATACTTTCTGTGTTTTATTGGAAGACCCAATGGAAGCTTCTAGAAGCCAAAAAGAGAAAAATCTACTGCTCATTGTCTAGAGAGAAATCACATGCAGGTCACTGTTATTACTATTTTTATTTTTTAAAAAGCACAGAATTCAACATTTACATTGGAGATAATGAATTATATGAGCAGCTGGAAGCAGTAGTAAACCATTATCCACTAACAGACCAGGCAGGAGAGGGAAGGTTTACTACCACACTGCACAAGCAGAATCCTAACCCAGCCTCCTCTCATACACAAAATAACAGAATATCCCCACAATTAGGTAGTTACTCCTGCAGGAATTCATGAGTGTAAGAGAAGGAAAATTGTATCTTATGAAGAAAATTGACATCTACAAGACAGGGGGAGAGTCAGCATTAATAAGCCAGTTCACTGCAGATTTCCACACATCCCCTACGTCAAACCTGAGACCCTTCAGCAGCATTCTTCCCCTAATTAGTTTAGAAGTCCACAAATAACTTAAAAGAGAAGGATGCTGAATCCCCACTGTAGGCTAGAGGCAGTTTTTATCGCTGCAGGTCTCTGCTGCAGCCAGGAATGCCCATGTCATATATTTTGAGTATTGCTAAACTTTCCCTCCATTCCCCTGTAAAACTCAGCCCTGTTCCACAGTGCTAAAAGCAGATGTTGAAGTGAACACAACAATTCTGGTCCAGAGCCATCCAAGCTCACAGTGACAGTTACCCTAGCAGGATGTCTAAAAAGGCAGGAGCTAAAACCCCTTTGTTTTCCCTCCTTTCCTGTGAATGTGTATAACCAAGAGTCTATTCCCTCTCCCCACACACTGCCACTATGCTAAGAGCCCTGCGGTGATCATGTCAGAAGGACCCAACTCCAGTACCTGGAATAAGCACAATTCTCCTGCTGTATCGTGCTTGCACACAGCAAAAGTAAGTGAAGTGGGCCCTCATGGGCTATCACAATAGGTCTGTCTGCATTGGGTGCAGGTCTGCAGCAGTCCTGGCCAGACCAAGGACACTGCTCATCATTAGACAACCAAATTTTCCTCCACCCACAAAGCCAAGATGCACCCAAATATCTCTGCTTCTACAGCTGACCCAGTCACGGGCTTTTTGAAGTCAGCTTTTTCCATCCAAAATGAAAGAATTTCACCAGTGCAGCTCCTCAGCAAACACTGGTAAGGACATTCAGGCTTCTGAAATTTGTAAAGAAATCTCATTTTAGTTACTTCTCCTTTTAGAAATCTCATCTTTGAATAAATTAAACTTGCTAGCATAAGGTGTTAAAATATTCCTCTATTTTTAGAACCAGGAACAATAAGGTCAAAATATTTACAACGAAGTGAAACCACACTTCTCGTTATTTTGTATGTGTGCTATGAAGTGTCTGAAAAACCTGGAATTTGTTTACTTCTGTAAATATATTAGAAGGAAAAGAAAATTAAAATATTACGAATGTTCATGATTATGATTAAGTATGCTAGAATCAGACCCTGCAAAACAATACTGAGCAGACACTATCACCACCCATGAGGGCTGCTGGTTAAATGCCTTGAACTCCATTCTGTCCTGTGCGATCTCCAGAAGATACCAAAAGCAGGACTCCATCTGGGAAAGTACCCTTCTCCCCAGCGTTGTGTAGTAATTGACCCAAGCCCTACCCTTTGCCTGGTAAAACATGCTAAAACACATCTCATTTGAAAGAAGAGATGTTTTGACTAGGCAGATTAAGGAAAAGGAGATGAGGAAGGGTTTCTATTGGTAGAATTCTGAATTAGTTACAACCAGTTTAAGTTGCACAGAATTTGAATTAAACATTATCACTTAAGCTTTTTTTTTCTAATATGCAATTCTTTATTAGCTAAGCTGGTCCAATACAGCTGATGGGTAGTACCTTCACTACTACAAACAGATCTCGTGATCTGGAAATTACCTTTGTGTTTATCTATTAGCACGCCAACAGACAGTTAGATTTTTTGGCTTTTCTACCAAAATTGTTTTTAAACATACGAAAAGCAGTTTTGACTTCAACATTTTTGAGTTTCCCACCTAACAAAACTGTGATAGGATTGGCTGTATACTCTATATTCTGAATCAGACCCAGTTTTTTAACTTGTTGGTTGTTTCATACTGAGTAACTAGAATTCAAAGAAAGAGTTCCACAAGGCGTCAAACCATTATATAAACAAACCAATTATGTTTTCCTCATAAAGAGTTCAAAACTGATCCAAAGCCAGTTGAAGTAAATACCTTCCCATCAACTTCAACCAATTCTGGATCAAAACAGGAAATTCAGAGAACTTATCCGTAAGAGCATGCTCTACCCCACCACATTGTAATATCTGGAAGAGTGCCACTCAAGAGTGTGGTATCTGTGAAAGGGGAAGGATCATTCCTGCTCAAGTTTCTCTCAGATGGGTCTATATAAAAGGCCAAGATTAGTTTTAAACGTGTAGGAATTGTTGGTCTCCAGTCTTCAAACAGATGCTAAGCCTGTGAATAACCTCAATTTCAGAGTGGCACTGGCGTTGGACTTTCTGTGGATCTAGGCTTTTCACATTGCAAACCTTTAGAAAAATCCAGCACTGGGATCATTAGGATCCCTTTCCAGAGCTTTGTGTCCTCCCCAGACAAGTTTGTTTAGATGACATTACTTCTCTCACCTCCACCATCGTCATCTCTGAAGAACTCCTCACTGTCATTTGCTGAGTGGGATTTTTTCATCTCAGCAATTCGATTTCGGGGCACTTTTCTCTTGAGGGATGGGGAGAAAAAGGACGGGCGATTGTTGCGTTCTGGGGTTGGCGGTGTGCTGAAAGAAGTGACCTGAAAGGAAAATAGGAGAAATGCTGGAGAAAAGTTTGTTTAAAAAGTCCTGTGCTTCTAGCAAGAAATAATCAGTCTCAAATATGTGCCATGAGGCAGTCATATGTGTAAAAATCAGAATCATGACCTGTGTCTAGCTGTCAGTTTCATCAGAGTGGCAAGAGAATGCCCATCTCAGCTTCAAGATGCTCATCAAGATGAAAATACTTTGATTCATCATCACCCTCAACTGTTATGTGAATAATGAAAAACGTCTCTCCCCAGCTGATCACTTTTAACAAGGAATTATAGTCACAAAGGAACAAAAGACAGATTAATCATTTAGGCACCAAGAATGTCAATCTTGTCTTTGCATTTGAAAACTGGAAGACTTAACAGGCTAAGAATCTATTGTACTGGGCACACTAAAACTGTGCATCTTCATTTCTTTGGCAAACTCAAGGCAGCAGTTTCCCTGCTTAGAAGGATGCCACATGGGATTACTGTGAAAGGTCACAGAGTTTCTGTGAAGAAGGGTCACAAGACAATTACCTAACCCAAGAGGCTGACGCAAAAGTGAAGTCAAGGTACAATTATATTTATATCGTATTTCAATATGGGATGGGGAAAAACAAGTTGAAAGGCCCCTGATGATTTGGCTAGTCTAAGTGATAACAAATACAAGGATAGAATCATCTATGGTGAAACACAGGTTAGGGATGAAACTGGAGACACCTGTCCTTCAGAGAGGTCATTGAACTTGCATAAACCACAATTATAGTCAACTATACCTATTTTAGAAAGAATTGGAATGCAGTGGTTATGTACTGGTTTTGCTAGTAATATTTTAGTTTCATTTAAAATAAAAAAAAAAGAAATAACTACTTTGCTACTAGAGGTGAACAACTCATCCTTTCTTCTTCACAAAGTTAATTTAATAATCCCATTACTCTTCTTGAGATGAGATCTGATATTGCTCATATCTGTCCATGAAAATAAGGAGGGAGACAACATGTGAATGAGGATGACTGACAAGCCAGGTTGGTGTTGTACTGCAGAAACACTCTATGTTGTCCTTCTATCATTAATGTAAAAAAAACCAAAACAAAACCAAAAAACTCCCCAAAAAAACCAAAACAAACAACTCCCCCTCAAAAACTTCCAAAGAAACGCCTAAACAGAAGCATTCTACCACTCAACTGATCCTCTCTTTAGTGCACTTGATCTCTTAAGTGTGCTTGTCTCTATTTTTAATTCTGAAGCCATTTCCTATCACACCTGGAGGGAAAACCAGAAACAGACAAATCACCACTAAAACCACTAGCAAAAAGCCATGACAATACATTTTCACATGTATTTTCCTATTTCCCACTTGACACTGGAAGTCCTGGAGCCAAAAGATCAGGAAGTCCCTCCAAGCCTGATTTCTCCAGGCTGTATCCCTATGGTAGAGAGCAAGGACGTACAGTTAATGAGCTCTGTGCTGGCATTTTGCCTTTTAAGAAGTACGAAACAAAAGTCACAAAGCTTGCATGGAGACCTTTAGAAGCAGTCCTGCAGACCTTTAAACTACACAGGTTAGCTATGTTATGCAGGAAACCAGACGAGAATCCATCAGGAATTTTGCAGCCTAGGTCAGGACTAGCGCATACAGCTATTTTGAAGGTACATTGCCTAATCCCCATTAACTGGGTAAAATGCCTTAATTGAAAATAAGCCTCAGGAGTGAGTAAAGGCCAAATCAGCATCTATGAACTAATTCTATTGGCATTTTACTGCACTTGCATTAAAATTAAGCATATGCATAAACATGGTACTGCATCTAGATCTGTAATCTTTGCTTTAACATTATACAGGCTTCACATTGGCAGCATTTGCAGGTGGTAATATCTCCAAACAGTAACATTTCCTATGAGCAACCTACATAATATATGAATTTCACGTTTCTAGGTAAATCCCATCTTGTACAGAAATTGAATCTATTATTTTCATAAAAAACAGGCAGAATCATCATTTTCCCTGGCATCAACACTGCTGTTGTTTCAACAAAACACTCCTCCAGAAGCATGAATCATCCAGCCATCTCTATATTCAGTATTTGCTAAAGGGAATCTACTAAAAATCCATCTGCATGTACTAAGAAATTTCAAAATACACACAGGCAAAACTAAGTTCAGAACCTTGATGTGAGTTAATTCAAGCTTCAAGCCATCTACTGACTTCGAAACAAAACATGTTCATGATTAACCGTCAGTATTTCTGTCTGCTACTTACTCTCTCATGCACTGGGGAGTCTGGATTTGAATCTTCTTCTGTCCCATACGGTGAAGTGTCACCAGTAGAAACTCTACTCACTGCCATCTCCGCATGTCCTTTCCCTTGTGGCCCTTTCATTCGGACAAACTCCATGTTGCTATATTTATAAAAGCCAAAAGACATTCTTTGAGCCATCTTAGCTGCAACACTCACCTACGAGACAGAAGAGAAAACCATGTAATATCATCATCTCCATGTTTCCAAAAAATGACATTGTCTGAAAGCAGTTATCTAAGAATGAGTAAAAAAAAATATAGCGCATAATGACCATTATCTTTATTCTTAAGAAGCATTCTAAGCCACAATTTGAAGTGATTTCCAAAAGGGAGGCAATTTTAGATACAAATACAGAGGCTCAGAGAAGAATCAACTCCTTTAGCTATCCAAAAAAGCAGCGTTACCCAGTGGCACACTGAGATAAAATAAAAGGCTTTTATTCAGACCCACAAAATGTGGCACACCACAGCACAAGCAGGCACATGTACAACTCAGTTTGGACTCAAAAGTCCAAAAAGCAATAGACAGGCACACAAGATGCCCCAAACTAGCAAAGCGCACTGCATTACTTTGTGGCAATTCAATTCAGACATTTCTGCATCCTTACTCTCAAGCCCAAAGCATAAAGAACCAGCCCCCATGTACAACTAACCTGCATCGCATTGCTCACCACAAAACCCTGACAGCTTTTAACCCTCTCAGCTTACTGAAGGGTTCAGTTTCCATTAACACCACTGAACTGAGAACTGAAAAAAGGAACAGACCGATATGAAAACAGTGAAGGTTTTGCCAAGTGAAATAAGTAGGACTTAGCCATAAGTTTAAGTGCTTTATCACAACTTTCAGCAGCTTATCGCCTGAAAGGGCCAAGATGCTCATCATGTGATGCAGCTCGGACTGCACTACTAAAATAGACACAACTGAAATCAAGTAACCTTCAAAAGCATGGAGAGCTTGCTTCTGTTCTGTTAAAAGGAAGGTCAAACTCCAAGTTTTTTCTTTGGCCATAATCAAGTTTTTGAAGATCTAACAATTTTATTTCATCTAACAAAACAATGTGAAGTAGCAGCATGGTCAAACAAGACATTCCTAAGCTACGAGGTGACATTACCACATCAAATCTTATCTTTCCACTGCAAGGCTTTCTTCTTATTTTGACTTTAGCAATTCTGCATTCCCCTATGTTTTAATAACCACCTGCTGCTTGTGAGAGGCCATAAGATGATGGTGGGACAGAGAAACAATTTCAGCTTCATATTCTCTCAATAAATTGCTTTAGGAGTATAAACTACTCACATTTAAAACAGGGAAAATGGAAATCATTCAGGACCTCTCTTGAAAAGGATGGGAAGGGAAATTAAGTTTTCAGTCACAGTAAGTATTAGTGGTGTTTTGTTGTTTGTGTTGTCTTTTTAAAACCCTCAAGACTGCCTTCATAGCAAACTGAGAGGTTTATTAGCTCTTCCACTCTCTTGACTTCAGCAGTAAGTACTGAAATTGAAACTGAAAGTGCTGGCATTTCACGTTTCCATAGGAAAGCAAAGAAAGCTTCCCTCTGTGGCAGTGAAACGAGAGTGACCTGTTGAAATACCATGAGTACAAAACGAACTAAAGAAAAACATGTTTTACATATAGCAAGGTAGCTATCAGCATTTAAGATCTCCCTGAAAGACACACTTTCTCTGAAGTAACTAGAAATATCTGTAACCTTTCAAGAAAACGAAGGGGCTCCCAGAAGTATGTTATTCAGATCCATTTCTGTGTCATGCTCTTGTCTACTTATCAACTTCTCTCATTTTGGCAAACACCAGAGTAATATATCCTGATCTGAACACTTTCAGCTGTCTGAGCCAAAAGCACTAGCTTTCAGGTAACTTTTAAAGCCACAAAAGGACAGACTATGATGCAGAAGATCTAACAGGATAGAAAAAGCTAACAGCCTCAGCAGCAAATTAAAACTGTGGTCAGAGTCTCATTGTTGCAAAGGATGTTGTCTTTTCAAAGTGCCTTACCCTGTTATCATAGACCTTCTTGAGTGCTTCATAGCGGATGGACCCCTGAAAAATCACCCCTTGAAAGGTATTGCTTTTGTCACTGGCCACCAGCTCCACACAGACCATTTCTCCTTCTCCCACAGTCATGTCACTGAAAACCTGCCAAAGATGCAAGATGAAACACTTAAAGGCAAACTGCAGCTGTTAACGTTCAAATATATTTAGATTCCCATGAGTCTCCTTAGACCCAAAGGCACTTCAAACACAAATGAGACAAAACAAGGGAGCTGCATGCTCCACCCCAGCCTTTCAAAAAACCAGACTTCAGGCAGTGCACGCTGCAAACCATGTGTTGAGATAAGCAGCTCTCACATCAGCCTGTCCTGCTTTAGCCCATCATAGACAGATACCACAATTCAGCTTTAAGCTCAGATTTAAAACAGCAAAGAAAGAGGAAGGTCCAGTAAAATAAAAACTACTGGAAGATAAACCTCCATTAGCCAAGAACATTTGTTCAAAAGATACAAGAAAACAGCTAATCAGGACGTTAGAATTGGACAAAACTGCTGCAACAAGGAACTCACCTCTTCAAAACTGTCAATCATGAAGAATATGTTGGGGTAGCTGATCTTTGACTCCTCTCCTTTGCTGTCCATTGGGTGTTTGCTAGGAGATGCAAACACTTGCTGAGAAAGATATGGGAAAACCAAACAAATATCTTCTCAGTTAAATGTGACCAGGAATGGGCGCACTGAATACAAGGCAAGCAATACATAACACCACAGTCCAACACTGCTCAGACAGCCAACATTGTCACTTCTACTAGAGACACTGAACATCCTGCACAGCAAAGCTGAGCTGGCTTCATGTTTTGCAATAATGACAATATTTGTGAAATCCTTGAATTTTCACATGCAAGTTATCAAATACCAGTTGCTCCACAGTAAATGTCTCCGTGTGTACCTGACCTCTCACCATCCTATGGTACAGCTAAGGTATCCTCCTGTTCATTAACAGAAAACCACCTTAAGCTGCCTTTAAGCTATTGCAACATACTGCAAAGTAAAAGCACACACAGCAATAAAGTTATTGTGGAGTAGCTGACCTAACATTGGTTTTTTTTCACAGTTAATTTCACTGTTCGCTTAGTACCATGAAAGATCCACATCAGTAAAGGGAAGCACTTGATTTCTCATCCTCATNTGCTTAGTACCATGAAAGATCAACATCAGTAAAGGGAAGCACAGCCCTCAGGAGAACAAGCACTTGATTTCTCATCCTCATCTTCTGCTTTTGTTTCCTTCTCTATCCACTGTGCTTCTTCTTGTACGTTCCTCCCTCTGACGCAGTTCCTAAATTCCTTTGGTCACTTTATTCCTCAAAATAACTGATGTTTAAGTAGTTAAAGGCTTTAAATTTTATAATTCCAACAAGATTAACAAGTAAGTAGGGAGAAGAATTCATATCAAGCAGCTTTCTTTGCTTCCACCTCTGTTTACAAAGCTTTGAATTAAAGAAACCTATCAAATCTTAGCCCCCTGTGAATGTGCTGAAAGCTCTGAATCTGCCCAGATTGCCAGGCTTGTGATACTCTTCCTACAAACCACTTAATATGAAACATGACTAGGAGTAGGGTATTACATATTTGTACCTATGAAGCCTGCATACACACTTACATATAGATTATGAAAAAGAAAAGTTGCTTCATGACAAGAAACAGCATTGGAAAGTAACAAGACTCCTCAAAGATGACGTGCACTAATGCCTGAAACAAGGCCATCTTCCAGGCACCCTTGTTCTCATGCCATCCAACACAAAGCAAAAAAACCCTCCAAACTCATCTCCAGACACACCCGATGAAAATACAGTTTGTAGAGATGTTATTGTCAAGCCAGCAAAGAGTCAATGTAGTCTGCAAAATAATTTAGGTCAGCCTTTTTTACACTGGTTTTGTGACTTAGGTACTACAGTGGTATGAACACAGCAGCTCTGTCTTAGCTCTGGAGTAGCACAGCAAGTTCTGTGCCTGAAGAGGGCTTCACTTCTACCTGTTCAACATCTGGCTGCACACAGGCAAGATGAAAAAGGAAGAAGCATCAGGGCAGTAATACAGATCCAAAAAAGTTGGCTTTTGTTCGTTTAAAACTAAAAGCCTCAATGGTGCATGTTACAATTAAATGCCCTACTGCAAATATGTTTTCTACAATAAACGATTGTCTTTTCTCGCTCCATAAATCAACTTCATGATGTTGAAGCATTACTGATATGTGCTGGAAAATTTTAATATGCACCAAGTTCCTCCTAGAAAAGGAGAGACAAAGAAAAACTTGCAAGCAGTCCCACAGTATGAGCCTCTAGGAATGAGGAACAGAAAGCCCCCTCTTTATTCTGAACACTGCTCACATGCAACGAGCACAGGTCTCATCCTCATCTTCCTAGTTTTCAAATCTGCACGCAATATTTACATACTTTTCTCAAAAGAATTTTGCAGAAGTTAACTTGGAGTGAAATCTGGACTAGTAAGCAGTGGAAACTGCAGTAAGAAATAAAAGGCTTACATCGGTAATGTAATATGGTGTCTCAACAGACCCAGAAGAAGTGAATTATGCACCTAACTAATGCTGATTACAAATACAATCAATAATCGGCATGATGAGTTTTGTTTGTAGGCAAAGCAACAATTGTTTTAAGATGGTAAAACAAAATTAAAGAATTAAAAAGCGTGGTTTTATTTTAGGTAAAGTCATGCAAGCAGCTGAATAAGCTAAAGGAATGGAAATGCCTCGGAAAAACAGCCTTTTAGAGGCAACAGAAGCCTTTTAAAGAAGAATTTCTGCAAACTGGGAGAAGCTGCAAGATCTGCTGGAAGCTGAGTGAAGAAGTCTGGGGTTTCTTGTTCCTATCCACTCCATACTTATTATTCAGCCTCCTCCACTACTCTAAACCCTGGATTAACTTCTGCCACACACAAGCAAGTAATAGAAGCCTTTAGTGTGCAGATGGATGGAAGGAATGAGCAGTTTAAGAGAGAAATCTAGAACCTCATAAAACAATAAAAAAGATAAATTAGTAATTGGTAAATTGTCTACCATTTCATAGCCCCACATTACAGATTTACTCTGAAGGCTTCTCATAACTCAGGTGCCATACAATTTTAGGTTCACCCTCAGATTGGTTAACAGTTGGGCACACTCCTCCCCAGCACATCCCCCACTCCCATTAATCCAGTAGGCAAAGATACAAATCTTGAAATCTACACAATTTTTTGAGAGGGACTGTGAAGGACATTTAGATTTCACATTTAGATGACTGGCAGGACATTTGACTAAACGAAGACTTGAGATGCTTCACAAGGATGCATCTGTCAAAGTGCAGCTTGACAACCACTGCCCCATTTTGATACAGATTTCAGGATTAGGCGATACTGGATGCCAAACTCTTATCCACAGTAATAACAGGGTAATCTCACCTGAGATTTCTTTTTGTGAATGTGAATATCTCCTCCATTGGAGCGTGTGCACACAGCACATGTCACCACATAATCCAGCTAAAACAGAGAAATAAAGGTTTAGGGTCAGAAAAACAAAACATTTATGTGCATGAAGCAGAACACATTGTTTAATTTTTTTTAGCTGCCTGCCTAAAAAGTAAAGATGTTTTGGTATTTCCATTTTTTAAATTCTCTTTGCTATACCAAAACTCCTACAACTTTCAAGCTTGTGTTTGTTTGTTAGCTCAGTCATGTTGACTTCTTTTGCAGAAATGCTTTCTGAGGTGCACAGCTTACAGGTAGAGAAACTCCCGTCAATATTGTTTGACACCAGCTTACTGGTCAGCTGGGGGAACAAGCACGATGCACACACATAAGCACACTTTCAGATAGAAACGGAAAAGATATCCTCCCTTCAAAAAGGGAAAAATAGAAACACTAATGAACACCAGCAACATATTAGAGAGAGGTCACAAGCCAGTAATGTAGCCTGCCAAATAATCTGAAAAAACTTGCAAGGAGCAAGCGTGATAGCTCTGGAATGCAATGCCCAGCTGTAACAGCACCTCTGAATTCTGACTGTGGTAAACGGATTGTGGCTCTATTTGGCATCAAACAAAGGCAGAAACTGCTCTCTGCAGAGTTCTGCAACAAAACTGTTCAGAGTAAGGAGAAAGAATGAAAACAATTTATTTTCCAGGATGTGTGCAATGCGTCAGCAGTCTCTCATTCCCAAATCATAATCAACAAAACTTTTAAGAGATCTCAAATGACTACAGTAGCACTCAGATTCCCTAAGCACCAATGTAACATATGAAATAACTAAACAACTTATGAGTTAAAGAAATAATTTGTGCTAGCTTCATACTTACAACAACAACAAAAAAGTTTTATTAAAGTTCTGATGTCAAGAGCAGAAAACTCCCAGTGTAATACATAACACCTTTACTGCATTTCTGCTGAGCAGTTCCCACTCTTAGCTATTTGTGAACTCTAAGGGAAACGTTGCTTGTCTAACAGTCTCATTCACTCTCAAAAACTATTAAACTTGACAAAGCCTTCCATTTTGCAAAACTTTGTTACCGAGCATAAAATTCAGCCCAGTTTCACTGGGTGTATTTAAAGTTTTTTCGACAAAAGCTATTAGGACTCTACTGAAAAATAATATAAATATTTCAGTTTATATTAATTTAAACTCTGAAAGGCAAAATTAAAACCATGTTCTCTTTTTATCCTTCATAAGCTCAAAACCCCCAGGCTAGGGAGGAAAGGGGACAAAGCCTTCCCTGAAACCTCTCTAGCATAAATAGCCCATGAAAAATAGATAAGCATCACTGTCACCTTCTGTAGGATGAGGTTCAGGTAGACGCTCTCTTCCCAGTCAATGTCGGGGTCTCCCAGGCCAGGAAGCTTCTTAGAATCTCTCCGGTAAACTTCAACTTCAATCTGCTAAGAAAACAGCACATCTCCTTGAAAAACATTACCTAAAGGTACCTATATACATACATAAAATTGACACCACAAGTAGCATGTTGCGTAGCTTCCTGCTGTATTTTTCTGTAAAGATCGGATTTTGTTGCCCATGGAAGGTTTTGCATGGAAGTGGTGAAGCTGGGAGGACAGGGGACGTGAGGAAGAACAGGTGAGGAAGGCAGGTCTGTGCAGGGGAACCTCAGTTTTGGACAGCAGCTTCCTTTATTCCTTATGATGGGTGCATTTTAGCAAAAATTAAATAAATGATATTTGCCATCCACACACATACATACTTCTCTTAACACAATCCTTTGGAACCACACATGCCTCCAGACTAATGCTCATCTCTGTTGCTTGTTCCCAGGTATGGTGGGAAACTCTAGGAAAACAAAATCCACTAATTTATGCCTCATAGAAGACATTTTGGTAACCCCTCTTCTAAATGTTTCACACTGGCAGGACCTCACTACATGTGAGATTTTCAGTGTACTATAAAAGGGCAAATTAAAAATCCCAAATAATCCCAGAAAGCAGAAACAACTCTACCAATGCTAAAATACTAAAGCAACTGAGATAAATGCAAAACTTGACTGGATGTAGGACACAGAGCTAAACAGTAGTTTGACAATTCACAAAGAAGTCTGCAGCATGGCTTAATCTCTGAACTGGTCTGCAATACAAAATACTGTGACAAGTAGGACACTTAGGTGTCAAAGCTATGTGCTACCTTGATAGAGTAGCTGGAAAAGCATTTGTTTTCTCTTTGTTTATTAAGTATCTTTTTTTGTTAACACGGTTAACATACCTTAACAGACGTTTAAGAAACATCTGGAATATTGTGACCAGTTGACACCACCACAAACAGGGCAATTCATGAACCTTTTTTTGCTTTGGTTAGGGCAGAGAAAGAAGGGTAGAGCTCATGTGTTAAAAAACAGATTGTCACAGAAGTCAGAATGAAATCAAATGGAGTAACATTAAACCCTGTAGTAGCTGTGTATTTACTTAAATGCCTCTGGGAATCATAAAGCTACGGGACCAATACAATGAACAGTGAACCAGTACATTAATTCAGGGTTGACACCATCATCAGATAACATGAAAGCTGAATGTACTGTTTTCTATCATTATTTTTGTAACTTACAAATATCTTTAAATATATAAATATTTTTTAAAAATGCCTGTAGACCCATACATCTTCATTCCCTTGTTTTGTGCTTATTCCTTCTAGAGCTCCTAACCATGAATTTTTCTGTTGGCAATATAATCACACAAACTAATGAGAGCTACTGTAAAAAACTAAGACATGAGCAGCTGAGGGAAATAATCTCATTTAAATTAATCCCTAAATAAATAAAGGTGCTACTTGCACTTTCATGCCTAAAAGCACAGAAACATCACATTCGTGAGGTTCCAGAAATACCCTGTGACACCAAAGCCATCCTGTGTCTCCAGGAAAGATGCAGCAAGAGGACCAGGTGAAGGCAGGACCAAGTGACAGCAGAGTAAAACTCCAGCTCTAACAGCAGGGTACGCAAGACCAAGTGCTTAGCAGACACCACCTCTGTCTCTTCTGCCTCCAGATCCATGGAGCTTTTATTTCAATTCAGGCAGAATTTCATTGTCTCTTAATGATAAAGTTTAAACCTCCCTTTCCAGAAGGCAGCCACTAATTTTTCCTGCTGGTGAAATTAATTCACACGATGACCTCCCAGCAATTACCAAGCCATTGCACAACTCCTTCTGAGAACACCCCCCAACACTGTCACAGATAGCCACGGAAAAAGGGCCTTTCTTTAATCACTTTTTCCCTACACACTGATTCAGGGTAGGATTCCCAGGCAATACAACCTGTGGGTTAGGGCACAGTGGATCACTGTGAACCACCCATCATGGCTGTTCCCTGAGCCAAGTGCTTAAGCCATACTGTATTCCAAAGGAAATTAACTTAGAGAATTTAAGGAATTAATTTTTTTGCCAGGCAATAAACTGCACAGGGTATGGATCTCTGTTCAACAGGTCACACCAAGCAGGGCAGAGGCGACCTCTTTGCAGGGAGAAAGGAGCTGTCAGCAGCCAGAAGTGACAGAGGCAGAAAGGCAGCACTTGTCTGACCCCAGAAAGACACAAAATGGATTTCCAGATGCTCCCCAAGGCAATGGTATCTGCTGGATGTGTTCTGCAGCTCTTGCTCGTGCCCAGGTAAGTGTCAAGGGAACGAACCAGCTCTACCCAGCACTAGGGCAGTAGTTACACCAAGAAGCCAGCATCTGCTTCAGCAGCCAGTGGTTTCAGATGCCTTACTTTCTGCACCATTGAGGAAGGACCTGCTTGATAAAACACAATGAGCCCTTGCCAGGGTGCTGCAACAAGCAGCAGAGATGCTCCCCACCTGACTGGTAATACCCTTCACTCTGTGGGTATCCAAGTTACAAGTCACTCCTGAAAAAAATCTCACCTCTTATCCCTTAAACACCTCTGTCTGCAACATTTCTTTTACTCATTTCTAAACAATTCTTCCAGAAATAGTATCCATAAGGCAACTTGGCACAAAGCAAAGTGCTAAATCTGGGTTGGCCTAAACAAACAGCACTTTCCAGGGGCTCAATTTCCCACGCAAGTGCTACAGCTCACAAATCAATCTCATCTGCCCTCTACTGCCATGGTGCCAGATGGGTGAATGTAGCCACGCGATACTACATGAAATAAATCAACAGGCTTGGTTCAATGCATAGCAAATGATCCCATTGTCACCAGCACACTGTGCTGTCTCAGGTGGGGCCAAGGATGTAGGAACACTGGGGTTGACTCCATTCAGACCCTGCAGCCACCTGGGTCAGCATTAGCTGACAAAGGAGGCATCCAAATCAATAATTCAAAAAGATTAAAAAAGCCCAAAACTCATACAATGAACTTTAAACACAAATTTTCACCACTCCATACATCCTTATGACTATTGTTTAAAATCAGCAATCTAAATTTCTTGCCAGGCTGATCTAATCTGTCCATGACTCTAGGAAGCTTGCTTAGCATCTGTACACTTATCTTCCTGGTACTATCTACAAGTAGCGCATATGCCCAGAACATAAAATCTAAACCTGAAGCCTCACAAAGCCCCACTACTCAGGCTCCTTATGTGCAAAATATTGCAGTTGTAAGATCACTACTGTAGAAGTAGCTACCTTCAACTGTCATCAAATGCTTTTCTTTATTTAGCTCCAAATAAAAAAAATCAAGGGGTAATTACTAACCTTTTATATTATAGTGAATCACTTCAAGTGAAAGTAGGCATTTGGGATTGACAGCATGGGAAACGGAAGACCAACACGTTCGCTGTTCTGACCTCTAAGTGCTCAGACATCAACAAGTAGGAGTGCAGCCAAAATCTCAACGAGTTCCCAGTAAAAAAAACCACTACATGAGTTTAGGCAAGTCAGTGTTGCCAGAACTGAACACAGTGCTTCCCGCATGAAGAGAAATACCTGCCTTACAGAACTGTTGCCTTGTATTTATATAGAAATCACATGGCAAATGTGAGTCTAATTGGTTTTTATATATATATCAATAAAACCATAATTTCTTAGGATACCTTATGCTTTTCATCACAGCACGGTTCTGTTGTCACGTTTGGCCTTCCAGAGTTTAGAAATTATACGGGCTGGAGAACATGCTGGATTTCAGACAGCTGAGGCTTCCCAAGAAAATGAGTCTATCTCAGTAGGGATTCAGGAGACACGGGGTCTTTTTCCATGTCTGCTGCTAATTCACTTGGCCACGCCTCACCTCACTGCTTGTTTATCTGGCCTTAGGTTAGATAAGCCTTCCTGCAAGCGTGAAAAGTTATTAACAAAAAGAACTACGTAAATACTAATTATTTATTCCCAATGAAATCTAAAAGCCAACCTGGATTTCTTCATTCAAGTCAAGATGATGACCCTCCTATAGTTTCAGCAAGCTGAAATCGATTATGCCACCTTTATGCAGTTTTCACAGGCTTAATGAGCTAAGGCTGTGAAGAGGAATTACATCAGCTAGGCTGACCTCCTGTGTGCCACAGGCATTTTATCCTGCTACTTCGTCACAAAATCCAGTTAATCACATTTAACTGGACAGTGCCTGGGTGTAAGGAACTGAGAGGGTTAACGTCTCAAACATCAGTTGTGGAATGAAGGGCTGCCACTGGGAATGTGGGGGAATGTAACAAAAAAGAAGAGATAGTAGGAGTGGAGTGCTGCCAACAGGGATGTGGGAGAGCGATAAAGGACATTCACCAGGGCCTCCTTCTGCAACACCTGCGTTTCTGAGGCACACAAAGAAGTTTGCTATGTGGGGTCACTGAGCAGTAATAAAATACAGGATCTTCATGACCCCCAACTCAAAATGTGGAAAGGGTTAATGCTCCCCTTCCCCCTGTGCCGCATCCGTAGTGAGTGCAGAAATGCCCACTCTCACCTACCATGCAAAGTAACTCTGGATGCAGCACCTGGGGGTGACACCTGCCCCTGAGGCACAATAAAAGGCCCAAGACTTGAGGAACTGTACCTGAAACCATGCTGAAACCAGGGGTGGTGATCCAGACCTATATCTCCCTCTCTCTCTCTCTTTCTTTTTCCCTTTTTTCCCTTTTCTTTTTATTGTTAATATAAATAACATCATATCGCCTGCTATAATTAATAGTATCCATATAATTTGCCTTAATTTGTTTTATCATAGTCAATTATCACGAGTTCAACACATTGTGAGGAGTTAATAAACCTTGTGTACAGACTTTGAGACTTGTCTCATCGTAGTCCACTCCGCTGGGGATTTACTGATCTTGGTCACTTGTCTCCCACTCCTGAGCAAGACATGACATTTTTTATTGGCATCATGGACAGGATCTCCTCAATGTTTGAGAGTCCTTGTAGGATACTGGTTCTCTATCCGACAGCTGTGGACAGAAAGAACTGGGAAGTGACCTCTCAGCTATAAGCCTGGAGAGGTTTGAGCAGTGCAAGCCATGGTGACTCAGGATATGGTTGTGCTTGACTGCTACCCGATTTCGGAGAAACTAGAGGAGTATAAGGCATGTTCTACTCCTTCAGGAATAGGTTGGGCTTACGATAACTGGCATAGCCCTGAGGCAGTGGTGAATTGTATAACTGCTCCTGCAACAGGGCAGAGGCAGTGACTGGGTAAAGGAAAAGCTCTGGTATGTGCTGTGTTGGGAGCTGCACTGATAGCAGCCCAGAGAAAAGCAGTTAATCAAACAGGCAGAGGAAGAAACAAGTAGATCTTTGCAGGACCAACTAACAGCCGTGTGAGACAAATGACAGTTCACTTAAACCGTTCAATGCTGAGCATAACAGCAGTCAGCAGCTCCAGTCAGCCTTATCAGAGGCTCTGGACCAGGAAATTTATGGTCTGAATTGGAGGAGGGAGGCAAGGATCTCCCAGCTGGACTGCCTCAGATTCAGTTCCAGACAGTGAGCCTGGATTTTCAAGTTTGGCACAGCTGACTAAAAACAAGACTTAAAATCCCTGTATGCAGTTAAGGAGTTGGAGAAAAGCTGAGAAATATTCTACCCTGAATGTGAGGAGGCAAAAATGAGACCATTGATAAAACCTGAAACCACTGATACTGGTCAGGTAGGGGGAGATCTGCAAGTTACTATCTGAATGGTGCTTTATCTGGCAACTGAACTATATAAAATCCAGGTAAAATATACCAAGTTAGCCCAGGAAACTGAGACAGATTACGTGTGGAAAATATCACCAACTGGTGGTGACTGAGTTTTGCTGTTGGAAGATGAAGCCCAGCGATGCTGGGGACCAGGAGTTTTTCTAACTACTGATGACAACAGAGAGTTATGGTCATTAACCCAGCAGGCTGTTTACTGGGCAGGGGAGCTGGACCTCCTAGAAAGAGGGGAACCACTATGTATCGAGACTCCAATTATAGAACATTTGACTGAAAGTTTTGCAGAAGGCTAACCCTGATCAAATGATGTCCTTCATCCAGGGCCTCCCTGATGCTCCTGGACCATCACAGATGCCTATGGCAGAGGGCACAAAATTAACACCAGATTGTCCCGTCTTCCTAACTGCTTCAGTCAACAAACTGAGTTTGTTCTTTTCTGTTTCCCCACAGGAAGAATAACACAATTCAGACAACCGATCACCCATTTTGTGAAGAAAGCTTACAATCATTACTGTTAGATCTACATACATACATATATATTTTTTGCAGAGCGCTGTTTCAAGACAACAAGGGATCTACGCGAGTCTTAACAATTTCAGTAGTTCCATGTATTGAATACATCCTATTAATTATTGTTTGCTTTTATGTATGTATTTTTCTGGTTGTTGGAAGATCTGTCACATTGTTTGTCTGATTTTGTTTCATATCATAACATTTCCTGTAACCAAGTCCCCTTTTGGCCAGCTTCAGTTGAAGAATCCCCGTTTGAACATCCTTACACTTGGAAATGGGAATCACCTTGGTGCATCCAAGTTCCAAACCATGTGCCTCCTCCACTCACAAGCTGTATCAGAATCACCAGTCCAGGTGACCCACCAGAAACTTGACTGATAGAAAGTATATGTGTATTTGTTAGAGATATCCCTCCTATTTTGTTCAGAACTAAGACCACAGGTAGTATAATAAAATTTATAAGGTAATGCTATAAAAAACCTACAAGTTTCCAATAATGCCTCATTGTATATTATCAAGTATGATGATACCTGGACTTTTAAGACTAAAAAGTATTGTGCCCCTTTTGGCTGGTGTGGGGTGCTCAAATTGAGAATTTTATTCTTGTTTAGACTTAGTAACGCATGCAGGACTAAGATGTGGGATGGTACTCCCTTCCTTATATCCAAACTGAATACCAAACCCACAAGTAGGCAAAAATGAAACACTGACACTGCCAAGATGCAAAAAATTGGATTACTAATATCCAGTATCCTGACTATTATATGTGGGTACAACGACTAGCACTCAATCTAGAGGCTAGCCTTCTCCCCAGTGGACTTATACGTAACTGGGCACCAAATTGTGTTAGAAAATTTGACCTGGCAAGTCCACATATTGTCCAATTGGTCTCGTCATGCATTTGGAAAAGTAAATAAGCAACTCCAGCAGGTATCAAAATTGTCATTGTAAAATTGGTTGGTCTTAGACCTGTCATTGTTGAAAGAACAGGGAGTATGTGGAATGCTAAATTTTAAGAGAGGGAGACCCAATAGATGTCCTTAAGGCTGAAATAACCATTTAAAACCTGGATGGAGGAGGTAACCCCATTAGATGCTTTGTGACTTGCTTTGGTATAGCTGGACAACATGTAGTTGAACAAGAGTAGTTCTAGAGACCCACCTGAAACTCAGTGGGTAGGAGGCAACAGAACCACTTGGCAGGAAAAAAAAAATCCATGATGAGTGTACACAGACCTGAACCATGAATGTGCCTTGCTGGGTCGGGGGCGTGGAAATCCACTTTCCTGCTGTGCCTGCAGACCCCAAGCCCAGGGAACCACAGCAGTGTGACTATCAGCCACAACGGTGACCTCGAGGGCTGCCATGGACAACCACGCGCTGGGATCCATGAGAACACAAAGTGTTTTTTTACCACCCTTTTAGTTCATTTTATAGCACTCAATCTTTTAGGTATTGCTGTTACTATCCTTTTTACACTTGTTTTTAAACCCTGTAATTGTCAGTGTAGACAATTGCCTTCCTCCCCTGATCCCCCAGAGCCGCAGGCCTCAAACTAGGCCTGAAACACATCTGGATTGTTAAAATTGTTTAGCACTAGATACCTTGTTGTTAAAGGACTGTTGACTGTTACCATTAATTGTTTATGATTGTTTAGTTACTGGGTAATGCATGCTTTTGTGTTTCTTCTCTGTCTTATCACCACCCAAAGACGAGCGTAATGCAGCATCGTACCCAGCCCCATGTGGGACATTAGGGGGATGCTACAGAACACAACTGACACCCTGGAAGAAGCGTGGAAAAGGATGAAAGTATTGAAACAAACCAGAGAACTTTTCCAAGCAATACAGCCGAAGGACTGGTTCAATGGCTGGGACCCTAAATCCTGATTTTCTTTCCTGCTGCAGTCTCTGGGACTTGGGTGAGGAAAATGGTTGGCACAAATTGTTATGACTTTGCTAATCAGATTTGGTTTTGGTAATCAGCATAGTTACAGCTAGCTGTATGATTTCTCACTATCTTCTGTTTCATCTGTCTTCTCTTTACCTGTTCACGTCATCACTTTGGAGGACAAACTGGAAAAAAATCTAGGCTGTGTGTTTTGAGCCATGGGGTGGTGCAAGGGACAATCCCCAAGTGATTGCACTGTGAGCCCTAACAGCCCTCAAGAGACAAGACAGAAGTCTCAGGAAAGAGAAGATGGCTTATAAATACTAGCATTACCGTATTAGCAATGTTTTTAGCTCTTTTTATCTCTAAACCTTTATCTTCTTTGTTTCCTTCAGTCTACTATGTCCAGAGCCCTACTCAAGATGAAGACTATGATCACCTGCACCCACCTAATCATGAGTATCTGATGTTTGAGCCACAGGGTGGTGTAAGGAACTGAGAGGGTTAATGTCTCAAACATCAGTTGTGGAGCGAAGGGCTGCTATCGGGAATGTTTGGGAATGTAACAAAAAGAAGAGAGAGTAGGAGTAGAGTGCTGCCAACAGGGATGTGCAAGAATATTGAAGGACACTCACCCAGGCATCCATCTGAAACACCTGCTTTTCTGAGGCACACAAAGAAGTTTGCTACATGAGGTCACCGAGCAGTAGTAAGATACAGGGTTGGTGCGACCCCCAACTCAAAATGTGGAAACGGTTAATGCTCCCCTTCCCCCATGTGCCGCATGTGCAGTGACTGCAGAAATGCCCACTGTCACCTACCATGCAAAGTAACTTTGGATGCAACACCTAGAGGTAACACCTGCCCCTGAGGCATAATAAAAGGACCAAGTGCCATTCATCACCTGAGGAACTGTACCTGAAACAATGCTGGAACCAGGGGTGGTGATCCAGATCTGTATCTCTGTGTCTCTCTTTTCCCCCCTTTCCTTTTTATTGTTAACATAAGTAACATCATATCATTTGCTATAATTAATTGTATCTATATCATTTGCCATAAGTAGTTGTATCCATATCGCTTGGCTGAATTTGTTTTCTCTTAATCATTTGTCGTGAGTTTAACACGTTGTGAGGAGTTAACAAACTTTGTATACAGACTTTGAGACTTGTCTCACTGTTGTCCACTCTGTTGGAGATTTACCTATCTTAGTCACTTGTCTCCCTCCCTTGAGCGAGATGTGACACTGAGAAGATACCTTATTTTCAGAACTCGTTCCAATGATTGATCATCCTCTTGGCTGAAAGCATGCAACTTCATTTAATTCATCTTGATTTGCTTTTGCAAGCTTCTGGTTCTTGTCATGCCTATTTCCACTACTATAAGAAGAACCTTAATACTTGGGGTTTGGGTTTTTTTGGCATTTGTTAATCTCTCAGATAAACCAGACAAAATTCATTTAGGAGGTCTCCATCAGGGCAGCTCTGCAGATCTTGTGCCCCTTTTGCATGCTGCCAGTGTTTCACCAGTACTGGAGTTTTCTGGTACTGGCACAGCACTGGTGTACATTCTCTTACTACTCCCTCAGGATTGCACACTTTTTCTGCACAGCAACATAATCATATGCTAAATAACTTGCATTCTGTGCCTTGCCTGTCCTTTCCAGAGCCTGCATGCACTCCTGGCACTGAAGTATTGAACTACACTAATTAATGGATCCACGTTGCCCAGACATCAGGCTGTGCAGTCTGATGTCTTCATTGTAATTTATGCAGCACCAATGTGTGTCATCTGCAAATCTGAATCCTCTGTAATTTTATAATTCCAGCCGCCAGTCCCTGCAGAGCCCCTTTACAAACACCTCCAGCTGATGTTGTTTTCCCCTTCACCCACTCCATTTTGCCACTCCTTCAAGCCAGGACCCTGCCATCATCCTGCTTTTCCTCATCCCGTTTCTTTGCCACCCGTGGCAAACGTTGTGGCTATCTTCTGACACAGCTCTCACAAGCTAGTCAAAACACAATTACTGAAACTGCTGTGGGGAGCTATCATCTGCACAAATGGAACACCCTAAGTGCAAAAGTGTCAAGGACCTATTAACATTGATGTATTTTATTCATAGAAATCTGCCTTTTGGAGATGTATATGTCGTGGACTGGTTATCCTTACAAAAGAACTCAAGTCATACAAAAATCACAGATCTTGTACTGGAAGCCAATACAACACATCTGTTAGTTGTATAGTTACAGAGAGCCAGAACATTTTTAACATAAAACCCAGAAAAAAAACATCCGAGATATCAGTCTAGGTTTACAATCTTTGTGATAAACTGGGTACTTTTTCCACCATGCCTATTTGCTCTCCAAAACTTCCTGCATGATTTTTTTAATTTATATTAATAATATGAACACTAGGACATTTAGCACCCCCCTAAAAAACAAACCAAAACACCCTCACCCGAGAGCATTAATTCTATATAGTTCCCAAGGCTTCCTCATCTTTGATGAGGCCCGTGTGAATCAGAAATCATCTTGTTTGCACAGCCCAGTGCATAAGCCTTTGAAAAACTCCTGAAAGGAAATCTACAATCAAAAATCAATACAGGCTGTCAGCTGGGCAGCACAGAAAGAATGGGATAATAAGAACAGGGATTACAAGAAGCACTGTCTTGTTGGCATTCAGAAACCATCCCCAAAAAGTAGATTCTGGTTTTCTGTTAAAAAGAAGTCTAATGGGATTACAGGTCTATCTAGTAGTAGCACCACTTTTCAGACCACATTCACTACAAAACAGTAAAGGGGAGGGGGTTGAACATGAAAAGGGAGAGGAAGAAGATGCAGTGAACGAAATTCAAGACTTTGTCCTCAATACAAGTTTAATGAGGTAATATTCCTACTGTCTCCAGAGCCAGCTGCAATACAGAGACTGAAACTTGATTTTTAGGATTTTTACATTGACAGGTTTGGTTCAAAAGATTGGGAAAAATCAGCAAAAGAGAAAAGCTTATTTCAAAAATTGGTTCATCTTCTACAAAAGCAGAATTATCCCCCAGCATGTGATCACTGCCGCACAGTTTTAAAAGCCTGCATCACATGGTGCATCCAATTATTATGAAGCCTAGTGGCTTTCAACATTGGAAGCATCTTTCTCACATTTATCCAAGTATTTTCTCTTACTGGTTCTCCCTGTATGAAAAATGTACAATTCTAAAACTGTATCTTAAATATTGACCAAATTAAATGGTCTTTCTAAATTAACTGACCAAAGGAACTAATGTCCTTCTCTCCCATTCTTCAGATCCACCCCCAAACACAGCCCTAATTTGTTCCACTCATTTCATGCTCATTATCTGACAGCCACTTGTTTTGCACCTTCCCACCTTAACCTCTTTTCAGCACTGAGGTACCTTTAAGTAAGTGGTGTAACCCAGATGGACATTAACAGAGCCAATTGGTATTACCAGTAGCACAGCACACCTCCATTTTCTCAACAACACTTTACTCTTGGACACCTAATATTTTGTACCTCCACAGGCACTTATTTAAGCACGTAATCACATAGCTGGGATTTTTGTGTGGCCTTATGTCCTGTCCCCTTACCCCAGCAACTGAACCTACAGCAGCAGGAAACGGGTAGCTTTGGTAACTGGTACCCATGTACCTGCAACAGCCCAAGCCTGGCACAAGTCAGTAGCTCCAGCTGTTAAGGCTTTCTTGTTCCATTTAAGCAGCTTCACATGCAGCAGGCACCACCACCACGGCGTGAAGGTGGAAGGAAGGAGTTGTTTCACAGTCTGCAGGCAGGTACAGACACACACGTACCCCATCCAGACCCTCTCTGAGCAGAAGTGTTGATTCTCCAGGACACAGGGCATCAGAAGAGCCCATCGGTGCAGGTGTGACACCCAGCTGCTTTCATATCACACTCCTATGTAATCAATACACACCACACTTCACACAGCACAAGGTGTTTGATTATAAATTTGGACTGTGAAAGAAGACACATTTTACCAGTATAAACAATCACAATAAAACTTCTCTTGGGGGAATAAACAATGGCTTTAAAAAAAACCCACCACAACAGAAACCCCCCCGAGAAAATAGTGAAAGTACAACAAAGAAGTGGTGCTAAATGCTAAAACCCAGCCATCAAGCAGTGTCAGGACAAAAATAAATTATAGTTAACTATAACTGCAATGTTAATGTAAATTGTAGTTATATTGCCAAGCTGAGCAGAACATTAGAACCCCTTTTCTTTCTGGATCCTTTGAACACATACAAGTAATTTGAAACATCTCATACAGCACCAATGGTGCTACAAGTAGCAGGACAGTTTATGGATGTGAAGGAGAGAGAACTTGTGACCAAAGCAGCTTTTTATTAGAATCAACTGGGTAGACAGCAAGAAAAACTTTGGGCCGTAAGCAGTCATCTTTAGCTCCTTTCACCACAAAAACTACGTAGGTTGGGGAAAAACAGGTTAAAGACATCAATTCTCATTCCCAAACTGCAGTTCTCCAGTAACCTGAAAATATAGTAACTTCAATGGATCCTTAAAACCCAATATACTTATGTATTTTGCATCATCTCCACAACTAATGTCACCAAGGCTATACCCAATACAAATGCATTTTGGAGGCAATAATCAAGCTGTAATAAGCTATTAGAATGCTTAGAAGAGTCCTAGAAAAGGCATTAAGAGAAAAATCCAGGTCCTCTGATAGAAGCGGACCTCCATTAGAATGCAAATGATAAAGTGCATTTACTTTCTATGTTTCATTTCCACTGTAGTTCTGAAACACTTCAAATCTCAATAGGCTTGCTCCTAACAGTGTTAAGAAAAAAATACACACACACCCTGTTACAACTTTCAGATTATTATTTAAAGATGTAGCAACCCTAAATTTTGAATCAGTCTCACAATTGTTTCAAGCTAATTAAAAACATTGGTAATGGGAAGAGTTACATTGATTTCTGCATCTTAAGAAAAAATAATTAAAGCCCTAACAAGCTTCATGACCCTGATTTTCTGCAGCACACACTACCCTAGTCTGAATACTTTATGGTATTTTTATCAGCAGTGTCAGGTCCAAGATTAATAGATACTAGAAGGTAGACTCAGTCCAAGCCACAGCTCCCCGGTACTAGAAGAGGGTTTGTATGCAGTGATTCCTGTTTGTCTTGCTCTTGGTGAGGGGGGGGAGGTAATTCATATAAAAAAGAAACATGGAAAATAAGATCGCTGCCTGAAACCCAGCGGCGATATAGATCTGTGTGGCAAATGCTGAAATCTTTGTAATGTCTCTGGCCTTAGCACCTCCTCCAGCTCATTGGATTAAGGCTGCCTGCACAGAGACTGACCTGACAAGACGGGTCCAGTCTTTCCCAGCAGCGTGGAGCTGCCATTGCAGCAACGTTTGCTTCTCTGGGCAAAACCTCCCCACCTCCAGCCTACTGAGACGCAGGTCACATCTTGCTTCCTTGCCTACAGACTAGAATGTATCAACAACATGATGCAATTCAGAAGGAAAAGACAGTATTCCAGGAGCTGCCAGGAACCTTTGGCACAAAAATAGGGCATTTTCTCAGAACAAGAAGCCACCATGAATGGCACAGAGGTCACTAATCTCCAAGGACTTTGGCCTCATGTATTTAATAAGCTGGGAGAAGCTGCAATAACACAGACCTGCATACGAAGCTTTGTCTCTGTGTTTTGTAATAGGCTGCCAAGCATCACTGTAGAATATAGACCCGATAAGACAACATGAACTGATCTGACCAAGTCACCCATGAAAATCCATCTGCTCACTCATCCGCTCAGCATCGACAGACCTGTCTCTATTAAATGGGAAGAAAATCAAAGTAGTCTGGTATTTTCTGGAGCGTGCACAGAAGCCCTATGGGAAGGGTGCAACCCCAGTCCTGTCGCATAGAGAAGATGCAGAAGGGACAATGACATTGACAACAGACTATTTTATAAGCCTTGCCTAGAATATTTATATCCAAGATAATATTTAAAAGGGGACAACTGTATTTAACAATGCAACAGAGTACTAAAATGAAAGATTCTTTCAGGTGTCATACTTAGGATTATGCCTACTGTAATTTCCACTGGCAGTAACCGTAAAAGGACAATGAGAAGAAAGCTCTCCAAAACTAAATTTCCATTCCCTTCTCCTGGATACTATCAATTATTTAGAAGCCGGACCTGATCCTCCTGCAACACACTCTGAAGCCTCTATAAAGGCAGCATAATGCCCAGTAGCCATGGCAACTCAACACCCACCTTAGCTATAAATCTGAAACCAAGCCCACTACAATAAAGCGACTGTAAACTGTTTTGTGCAAGAGGCAAAGTTCAGCTACAGACAAAAACATAAATTTTCTAAAAATTTGGTTCGCTATTACTTTGAATTCTCTCCCCACAACCACTTTGGTATAATGAAAAGTCAAATCAACAAAAAGAGCAGTAAACTACCTAAAAAGCTGACTGTAATTTCTAGTGTACCTGGATAAACCAGAACAGTAAGAAGATATCTCAGATGCCAGTGTCTTGCAGGGGTTCCTTCGAAGGTCCAAATGGGACAAGTTGCATGCCCAACAGCAGTTGCTTATCTTTTCTGTGATGTAATTACGCAGGAGAATCTATTCACACCTTTCAAACTCCTTCTTCCATGTGTTGCAATGAGAAATGCTGCGTGACAGTAACTTCTGCTTCTCATTCATGGCCTGCAGATGAGATGCTTTGCAGCCCAAGTCAACCCAAAAGGCAGTATTTATTCCCTACCCCTACCAACAACATGCTGACATTTAGCTTCAATGTTCAAATTAAAAGATTTACTACAAGTGCTACACGTATTTGTAGGCAAGGACGTGGGTGGGTATTTGCAGGTGGAATAAGAGCCTCGGAGAATGGCAGTGGCTAACCCTCCATCACCCAAGTTGCAGGATGGCTGATGACACATGAAAGGTGTTGCTGAAACAGACACGGTTCTTACTCCAGCCCATACTAAATCGGGCACCGGCAGTTCACAGACAGCTACAAGCAAACAGGCTTTTTAAATTGAAATGTAAACAAATGATTCACTCTGTTTTGTTACACTTATCTGTAAATGGGAGACCCATTCAAGTCAAAATCTTCCAGACTGGGTTGCAAGAACAGTTGCAATATTTCTTACCCTGGAGAAGCTGTGTTAGTTTAAATCAGCAGTTGAACTTGTTGCAGAATATCTTCTCCCTTCCTGTCCTCTTTCTCACACTGTGTATTTAGGACTTCACAACAGCAGCAACCACTTCATGTGGATGTGGGATTTCCAGACAGATGTCATCTTAGAGCAAACTGTAGGGTTAGCGACGTGATGTTGTATATAATGGGGGAAAAACCCCCACAACATCTGCTTTAAGAAAATAGGGCTTACACAACTGAGTTGCTTCCTGCTCCCAGCCATCTTTCAAATGTGTTGGCCAACTTCAGGCAAACTTGACAGAGGTCTCATGGATCATACCACTGTGACAACTGACACCCTCACGTTACTACTACAGCTGAAGGAAGCTCAGCCTTTTTCTAACTTCTCAGCCACAATTTGTCATGAACCATCCATGGCACTGGCTACCTTTTGCATTGGTAGCAACCAAAAAAAGACAGAAAAAGACCACACGTGGTAAAAGGCATGGGACATTGCTGGAAGGACACTGCAGGAAGATGAGAGGCTGTACTTCAAAGAGGCCCAGGGAACACTGCAGGAATGGAGTCACAGCAGACAAGAAGAGAACAAAGCTTAGTAAAGGTGGATTTTTACAAGATATCAGACATAGCCATAGGCCTGGCTATATTATTCTGCAACTCACTAACCAGTTTATATTTAACTTTCATATTTAATGGAAATGAAATTCTTTCCCACTGAAGTGAATGGCAAAATTCTCAGCAACTTCAGAGGAGTTGGGATTTCACCTGAAGATTTTCCAAGTATTTGTAACTCCTACACAGGTGCCTCAAGGTAAATTTGACATTGGTGTATGTAGATTGAAATGTTCAAAAACAAGGCAAACCACTTAACTATGATCAGATTCCAAAGAGGAATGACTACATATAACATTAATTAATATGAAGATTCACCACATAGTACTTTTCTTTTGGATCAAAGTAATTTGCTGGATTTTTAGACCTATTTGCAGTCCTACCATTAAAAGCCACAGACCTTGTAAGGTTTATCATTCTTCATGTAACAAATATATAAAGCAACAGTAATGATTATAAATAAGGTAATGAGTGCTGGGAAAACAAAAAACCCTCATATTTGATTGCTTAAAACATCTTTGTCTGGTACAAAACATAAAAGGAAGTAAAAAATTGCACAATAAAAACTTAATTTATATTTTATTGTCACTTAAAGGCTCCACTTCCAATTATGAAACTGGACGGATATGTTTGGAAAAGACAGACATTGCAAGGAGAGCCGTTAGCATGACTTACATGATATGTACTATTATTTTTTTATTCCTGAGGCTTGACGTTAGTTAAGAAGGTTAAAACAGCCAGTGATTTCACCACATTTGATAAGATTAAGCATGGTTCCAAATCACTTCAGTTTGGCTTTTAACAGGCAAAGAGCTAGAAGTATTCTTTCTTTTCATAGTCAGTTTGGGATTTTAAAGAGAGTAAGATAACTTCTTGTGCAAACCAAGAGCTTTTAGGGAGAAACCGTCATACACCTGTGAAGGAGAGCAAGGCAGGGCTCACTGTGCCTTGTCACATTGGTGTTTTCATTGTAGTGCTGAAGTGCTTTGTGAGACACTAGATAAAGAGAAGGTAGGAGAGAAAAACCATCATGGAGAATTTATCTTAATTCCTGAAGAGGATTCTCCTGCAACATACTTTTCTGTAAGCTGTTACGTGCCTTTTAAATATTCTGAATGAGATTTCCAGTGTTTCTGCTCGAGATTGTTCGTTGAACAAAGCTCTGAGCAAGATATGCTCAAGTCTTAATCTTGCATCACTTCATCACACAACCCTCTTGTACCTTCGATGAATTGATGTGCATTAGTGCTGAAAGGCTCAGGCTGTGGAGAACAGAGACCATACCCACATAATGGTTAACTCACTGTCTGCTCACAAACAGCAAAGTCAATTCACACATAGCCTTTATTCTCTCCCACTTCCCTTCCTCTTGATACTCAGTTCTGCAGAGCTATTCTCACTACTCACATGAGCTTCAGTGCTGCTGTAACTCCTTACAGCCTAATCTTTCTCCTGTCACTTATTGATCTGGTTGCAGCTGATGGCTTAATGACACGAGACTGCCCGAAAGTCAATATTTTAGTTTACCTTAGAGTGAGAAGTGCTCCGATTTGTGAAGTTCAGCCCTTGAAATTCAAGGTTAATTACACCGCTTATCATTTCAACCCCTTTCAGAAAGGATGAGGCATCACTGCAAACATCAACCAACTCCGCATCCTCTCCTTCCACCCAGCTGTGCTTTTCGGGGAATAGTCTTTGGTCTATTACCAGCTCTGAACTGAATGCTAAACTTTGAAGACAGACCCCATTTATCTCTAATGAGACAAGAGTAAAAGGCACACACGGCAATCTATAGCATCAGCTGGTAGCTAGAAACAGCAGCTTCCTCACTCTTCAAAGACAGAAACACCCTCCAGTAACCTTTGCACTTCAATCTGTAGTAAAAATACTGATCGGTCCCCTCATTTCAGGGCACACACCAAACACTAGTTTTTCACTGCCTTGAGATTGTATTTTCTCACCGAATTCTCGTTTTCTTTCTTCATTATTACAGATGTTTATAGCTCAATGTTAATAACTTTAAAATTAATTATAGGTCTTGCAAAAGTGATTCTTAATCACAAGGAATTCCTACCAAACTTCAGTCTGTTTTCTTCTTTTCAATAAGCACAAGACATTCCTTTCAGATTGGCAAGTCACAGTTGTAGAAAACAAAGATTTAACAAGCCTACACGTTTCCAGTATCTGCATATTGTACATGAAGAAGCAGAATCTAAAGCAGTAAGAAGAATGAGTAAATTATAAGACAAAGCTAATAGGACTCAGAGTTGAATTCAACCACCACAACTGAAATTATTTATGTGAAGCGAAACTGAAGTCTAGTTCCATTTTTGCAATTCTAGCAATAGCAGAAGAGGTATAAAAGATTAAAAATAAGAAAAGTGCAAGTTGTTCAAATTACTGGGACAGTCTGAATGCTTGATGATGCACACCAAAAAAATAAGCAGAAAACAGTAACATGTAAATCGCAAGACACACAGGGTGTGGAAACCGTTTTCCTCCGGCATAGCTCTGACACCAAAAAAACCACTGTGACTGCAGCTAAGCAAGACAAGGCTGGGATTTAAAACATGCTGATCAGAATCAGCATGGCAAGAAATCACTGTATTTGAGATGCTGACAAAGCAATCCTAGCTGCTACCTGACACTTGCATGCTGTGAATCACACCAACTTTTGTTGCCCAGTTCAAACACCCCATATATCTGCTAAATCAGCTTTCAAATATTTAGATAGAAGCACTGCTCTGAATTTAAGCACTATCAAATGTGGGTCTAGACCATAGTTACCAGTATTTTCAGGTGTAACAGGTTGCTCACTGTTATCTTACTCCTGCAATATTACTTCCCAGCCTTCCTGAACTCTCCAAACCCACTTTCCCACCCCAAAAAGCAGGAGTGCCTGAAGCAACAGGCAGTGTGCCTCCTGCAGAATAGAGTCAGCAAAACAAGGGAAGGCACGCTACGAAGTAATGAAGGCAGCAAAAACACGGGAGAAATAAGATTACAGAATGTTAATAAATCATCGTAATTCAAACCATCTCTATTGGATGTAGAAATGCATAAACTGAGTTACTGAACAGAAAACGTGGAAGGAGAAAAGCACTGGTGGATAGATTAGATATTTGAGCTCTAATTGCTAGTGTTAGAGACTTGATTATGATATTCCAGAGCTTAAATTCAATTGCATATTAATTTCAACACTGAAAACAGACATTTTCATACCTCTAATGAGCAAGCTGACACTGTGTAACCCACAGATCAAACACACCAAGCACTCGTCTGAGCTAGTAGCCTCATGAGGCTTTCAGGGAGCTCCAAGCAGACACTTTCACCTTTTCCAGGGTGTGAAGCCCAGCCTAGCAGTGCTCTTCTGTCCCTCAACCACCACCCCAAGTGACTCATATGTTGCATTTGCAATAATCAATTATTCATTACAATTCTATCAGATGGGGGAAGTGGATCTGGGCTTCTTTTCTTCCCAATGAAGTTTCTCTCTCTTCTGCAGAGAACAGAGCACTTTCTCAGCCACGACTCAGGGCTGCCATGTTTCAGTGCAATTCATATGAAATTCAGTTCTGATCCTGGCTTTCTTGTCACCCTATTTGACTGCTTAAGGAGAGTTCTTTGGAAACTGGCAGCAGTAAAAAGCAGTTCATTAAAAGTGTCCCTGCAGCCCATACCCCCTTCCTGAGCCAGGAGTTTATCGCCTGCGACACTGAGGATGTTTCAGCTGCATGCTTGCCTTGCCTCAGACACAAATTTACTCTGGAAATAGGACATAATATGGAAGTATCTCCACCCCAAATGCTCATTAGCCTGTCAGGTATATGACAAGCATATCAGAGGTCACACACTGCTGGATCCAGCTCTGTGTGGGAAAGAGATGTTCTTGTCACACCTGTGGCAGTATTCTTCTCCTGGTTTTGCCAAGCAGTGTCGCAGCACACACTGGAAATGGAGATGATCTTGCAAAAGATGCACCATGAGCACTTTTATGTTCACGTACTTAGACAACCAAACACCAGCAAAATAGCATGAGAAAGCACAGAAATTTCTGAGAATGGTAATTGTCAAAGAAAAGCCAAATCTTGGCATTTAAGATGTTGAGCTCCCTACAGAAAAATCGTAATACCGATCTGATAATGCCAGTGTTCCTTTTTCATGTTTCAAAATGAGAGCAATATGTTGATGTGGTCCTTTTCTGCAGAAGCCACTGTTCCTACTCAATGCAACACCTCCACGAATTTAGCACAATGGAAGAACGGAGGCAGAAGAGCAGTTTCTGTACTGACTTGCACATGTTGCAATCGTCGTTTGTTCCCACATACTATCCACGTTCAAGGAGAGAACTTATTTGGCAAAAAAGGATGCATTTGTTGGCCATTTGTTTCTCTGTTGCACTCAGATGGTGATGTGGAACTGCCATGAAGTAAGTGTACACAACAGCTCTTTTGGAGACATCCTGTTGGCTTACACTGTTCAAAAAAAAAAAAGCACTGCTCTGAAAGGCACAACAGAGACAGCAATGTGAGCTTTAAAACTTGCATTTCTGATAGATGCTGAGTTCAGGTTGTCAAATCTTCCAGTCAGACAGATGGTGACAGTGAATTAGAGATTCAGTTACAAAAATCCTGTGACTTTCAGTGGGAGTCATGTGCCTAAAGCAATTCAGCTTTGGAAACTAACTGGTCTCCCACCACAGTTAATATTTGTTGTGTCATAGGTCCAGATGCACATAAACAAGTAAACCATGGGTCCTGTTCAGTTCTGTTTCTGAAGCTGCAGCCACAACACCAGTAGCTTAAGCTTTTTGAAGACTTCACAGCCCGAATGACTTCCCCATGCATTTGGCAGCAACTCTACTCCTCCATATTTATAGGACACTGAAGAAAACAGGATCTACTCCAAAATCCAGGCAAGCTCAGAACATATACCAGCAGTATCTTAAAGTTCTCTCTCTTACTGCTTTGCCCTATAAATACAGCAGCTTTTTGAGATGACAAAGCATGATGCAAGGCTGAAGGGGTTAATACAACCTAGCTCTGCTGGCCTGTCACTGAGGTTTTACCCTAGTTTCCCTAGGCAGTTTTCTGTTAACACCACACTAGCATTTTCCGTAGTCCCATGAGAAAGTGAAGCTTCTCTTTACAGAAAGATTAGAAGCTTGCAGCTGTAACGAAGTATAATCCTTTATAAACACTTTTTTGCACTGGGAAGAGCCAGAGATATTAAATCTTGATCTAATACCATTTTAAAATCAGAATCCCAAGTCCAACCACTTCAGCCTTTTAAAGCTCTAGGTTTTGGCCATGTACAGGACCCTTTGTGAGTATCAGGGCTTACATCACCCAGTAGGTCACATCAGCTGGTGTGTAAGGCAGCAGCAAAAGGGTTTTTTGAGTCTTGACTTAAATTGTCCATAAAGAGCAGTAAGTCAAAGGGATCCACCTTAAAAAAGCCCACTGAATCCCTTAACCTTGAGAAAAGCTCTGCTCCTCAGTGCCCTGCCTGTGCAGATGCTGACAGATAGGGTCTGTGGTTTGCTTAAAGACACCGAGAGAAGTATCTTTAAAACTTGGCACAAAAGAAGCGTTACTGTGACATACTCGGGAAGCACGGAGTTGAATGCACTTCTCTGGGATCCAAGAGTCTGTGTAATTGATGTAGCCCAGAATTTGATAAGGCAGTTCTGCCCTGGCATAGACCATATCAAGTGCTTAATTGCTGTTTCACCCGTACATGCACAGTTTAGAAATTGGTGGAGTGGAAAAGAGAAGCAAATGGAAAGTCAGTTACGCCAAGGTGTCTACAAAATAGATAATTTCAAATGCCTTTTAAAATTAAGTTTAAGATGGTAGAGAAGTTTATCATCACCTACTGATACACTAAATTGTGAGATTTATTATTTCAAGCTGTTTGACTAAGCTGCATCCAAAGCCCTTCTCATTCAGTCTTAAAATTGATCAGAGCCTCTAATCTTGATCCTATCAGGTTTTTTCTGCTTATACTCTATCATACTTTAACTTAAAATCAAATGTTATTGCTAACACTCTTCAGTACAAGTAAGCACAGAAAAACCCCACAAGCAGAAACAACTTAACCACACAGGACATCCGTAAAAACCTGAAAATCATGTGATAAATTGACACTTGTTTATCACACCACTGCATGCAAATGATGCAAACATGCTGCATGAGCCTGTCATCTCAGAAAACAAACAGCACCATTGACAGCATTCAGACAAACAGCCCCTCCCCGCTCAATCCACTTTTGTCGTTATCATCAGTCCTACAGAAGACTGTGCTCAAAGCTGTGCAGGGCTTATTTTCATCAATATAAACTAATGCTCGAAGATGTCATAGGACAGCAATTCACCTCATGCATCTCTGTCACCATTCTTCAGTCAAGAGCTAGCAATTGCTAAGCAAATGCAGAAACACACATGTAGTGCCTATGGAAGAACTACAATGAACTTGCTTCACTGTAGACTCAGGCTAAAAAGCGATCCACTTCACTGGTTACCTAATGGTCAACTTCTGCATGGCCCATGGAGAAATCAGACTGTTCAGCACAGCCTGTGCACAAGGCAGGAGCCAATACTGTGGCTCCAGTAGCCCTTCATGGTCCCAAGCAACAAAATCTCTCTCCTTCATCTGCCTTTTTTTGGTCTACCTTTGGCTATGTAGAGGAGAGCACACAGTTTGGTGGGTAGCAGGAATGCCTGAAGTTATATTTGGCTTCCAGAAATAGTCTCTAGTTTCTTCCCCTTTTAATGACTTTGGTATTTTGACAACCATCTTTCAAGAAGAAATGGCCAGAACTGCAAATAAAAATCTGTTGAGTCATAATTCAAAGAGTAGGGGTAATTGTTTGGTGTCTCACTGCATAGGACAGGCTCAAAAATTAGATACAAGAGGAGGCAGAACTGCAAAGCAGTCAGATAAAATCAAACAGGAGGAGTGCTGCACAGATACCCAAGGATCACCAACTATGAAGTTTCACAAAGCATCTGAAGTATTTTAAAGTCACAGGAAAGGTTCATTTCTCAGAGGCTGAGCAAAATGGAAAGAGTCAAGGGGGAGTTATGAAATACCGTGTGTGCTGTAAGGCACACTCCCCATCTTAGTTACAGCAAGTGATTCACTAATGCTGATTTTGTAATAACTACCACTTACGAAACTCCCTCACAAATAAAAGATATTTATGATGCTTTTAGGAGGCTTAAATAAAGCTCTGAAAGCAATTGCAAGGGTTTATTTTACTGTCTCCTCTCCATGAGAGGTTCAAACACTTAGAACTGATTAATAAGTTAAACAGAGATTGATCAGAGGAGTCTGTGAATGAATTTAAGTGACCAGACTTCCTCTGAGGTTCACCTTCTGTGTTGGTAAAGACAAGAGGTTAAACAACCCATGCTTTTATTAGGCTGAACAAAGCCACAGTACTGTTTGATATGAAACAGGAATGCATTTGTAAGCATTTAAACAATTAGGATGAAGCTCTCTTCCAAAATCTTGAAGCTCCAAATACGCTGGCTAAAACTACTAAACCACTAATCTGACAGAGAAAGAACAGTATTTTGCCATCTTCTTTTTAGTGGTGGTCATGATGGAACTTGTAGGGCCGGGGGGAAGAGAGAAGGTAATTCTGCCTGTTTCCTGTATCTTCAGCAAAAACGTGGGAAAGTCTTCTGGGATCCTGTTCTCAAGGGAGTTGACAACTATGATACATTATGTCACCACAGTTAAACCCAGAGAACTCTGGTATTCGTGGTTAAAATTCCAGTCTTTTCTTCCTCCATTTACCTTCCTGAAGTCTTTGATCCTCTGAAGTCATCTCCTTAATTCCCCTCAAAATTCCCCCCTCCCCCTCCAATATTTCTCTTGCTTGTTTTCCCTACTTAAGATGAAAACTGCCATGAAACGCTGTGAAGTTTCTCAGATCTCTAATAGGAAAATACCTGTGCACAGCTCTAGGCTACCTGATGATGTGTTTTCAAGAAACAGTACTTCTATAGTATGGCATAGTCTTACAGGTAGATTATGAAAATACAGTAGTTTCTTCACTTTTTCTCACTACTGTATCACAGCTCCAGAAGGCTGCACGTATTCTGCTACTCAGTACCCAATAGGTGGGCATTCCTGATACTCTGGTATCTCAAGAAGGATTTTTCTAGAAATACTGGAGTGACCATCTCCATCCTCCTATTTTCCTCCCTTTCTACAGATTAAAACTTTCAATTTATAAAGTACCATTACTGAAAAGCAAAACAAAAATCAGCATGGATGTCCTCCCTTTTCCCCTAAATACAGGCTGATCAACATGAAAGCTTCCCAAAAAAGCATGCAAACTCTCTGATTTCTCCTCAAGCCTGTGACAGCAAAGCTCACTTACACTTCTGCTGATGTTCACAGCGTCAACCACAGTATTTCTCTATAGGCCAGTTTTGCACAACTTCTTGTGGTGGGGCAGAGTTGGAGATTCCTTATCTTTGGTCTGTAGCTATTCAGATGTGTCGGGTATTCCAGAACACCAAATCCCATGTTCCCTTAAATTTCCCAGGTTAGAATATATCATAACTCACCTTTTTCCCCTCTGTACTATCACCACTGACATAAGACAGTTTTCGACGGACATAGAAGAGCATATCGTCTTGCCGGGGAGCCCATTTCTCCATAAAATATGTTGAAAACATCCAAGTCCAGAATACAATACGGTCATCTTTGAAACACCCTGAGAAACATAAAAGAAAGGAGAAATCAGAACTGTGGCATTAGCATGTCACACTTCATTGTGCTTAACCTGACACCTGAACTCTTTGCAACACATGGTGCAGTTCATAGAATCATAGAATCATTATGGTTGGAAGGGACCTCCAGGGTCATCAAGTCCAACCTTTATCCCATCATATTCCTACCCATTAGACCATGGCCTCAAGTGCCTCATCAACCCGTTTTTTGAACACCCCCAGGGACAGAGACTTCACCACCTCCCCGGGCAGCCCATTCCAGTGCCCAACCCCCCTCTCAGTAAAGAACTTCTTCCTAATCTCCAACCTAAACTTCCCCTGACGTAACTTGAGGCCATTTCCTCTCGTCCTGTCATCAGCAATTTGGGAGAAGAGACCAACACCAGCCTCACTACAACCTCCTTTTAGGTAGTTGTAGAGGGCAATAAGTTGAGCCCAGCTGTGGCAGAAATACTCTTGCACAGCTCAAAGTATTTTCTACAGTGTACAGCATAGTCACCATTAAGCATGAACCCACAGGCTGTCTTTGGCCATTGTCAACCAAAACTACCTTCTGGCAACCAATCTGACCCTGTGCACAAAAACCACCTGAACAGGGTCTGTGAGTATACCCTGGCTGTGCCTGTGCCATGGAGGACAGATCCAGCACACTGAGCAATAATACATCAAAGCAGCACTCAAGGAGCAATTTCAAAGGCATGTAGTGCCAATATATGCTCCAGTTAATGACATGAAGCCATCAGCTGCCAACAGGTCTATTATATGCTCTCAGGGAGTACAGCCAATCCTTCAGAAACTAGCAGCTGGTATCTTCCTTAAACTGATACACAGGAACAAAGGACACAGACTTGCAGGGGCAACTTTAATTCACCCTCTCTCTAATAAAGAACAAAACCCAGCTCTTCCTCAAGAAGACCAGGAGTTTTAAAGTTCTGAATCCCAATTAAACAAGAAAAAGCAGGGGGAGAAGGAGAAAAAAATGGGCAGAGGAAGATGCACCAAAGTCTTGTTTGAGGAGACAGATTACCTCAGCAATAGCATGGCAGTTGGCCTCTCGCAGAGTCACAGAACGGCAAGAGTTAGAAGGGACCTCTGGAGATCATCTAGTCCAACCCCTGCTAGAGCTGGTTCACCCAGAGCACAGGATCACATCCAGACAGGTTTTGAATGTCTCCAGAAAGAGACTCCACAACCTCTCTGGGCAGCCTGTTCCTGTGCTCTGTCACCACATTAGAGGTGACAACACATTTTGTGAAACTCTTCAAAGCACTTAACTGTAATAGAACAGCAGAAGGTCCTGCATCTCCTCTGTGCCAGAATACTTGCACACTATTAAAAACCAAATTTATACAGACAAGGAGAGAAGCCATTACTGTGCCTGGTGACAAGGGAGCTGAACTTCTCCACTGCTCCCTCAGTCCTACTGGAGGCTCCTTGATGGAATAACCGCACCCCCTCCCTGAAGCCCTACTGAGAGATAACCATGGCTGTTAGCCAGATCTAGCTGGTTTAAAACCTGTAAAGAGTTTAAAAAAATAAGTTGCTGAGAAACAGCAAAAACCTGAAATGGATGATGGATGATGGTGTTATGTACAAGACAGTGAGACAGGTGGGGGAGTGTGGATGTACACAAATACAGCTGATGACCCATCCTCCGGAACATCTATCCTATACAGCGAGTGGCTTTTTTCCCTAAAAGCTATCAATTGGCTGCCAGATTTCTACACACTTCTATCCCCAGCCATCAGCTACCATTCAGGTCGGTGTGTTTCCCTCCCAGTGGTACACTACACATATGAAATAGTTCTGCAGAGAAAAGAATCTTGCATGAGACAGAAGTGACATTTATTTACAGTGCTATGTGGATTAAGCTTTAGAAGATTTTCCAGTCAATTGCCAAGAAAGCTGACACATACCATAACAATGAACATGATTTTTCTTAAGACACTGGTGGCTAACTTCAGGGCTTCATAAAGCAATCAATCTTTTAATTCACAAGTGCAACTCAGCACATTTTCCTACTTCGTTCTATGTGCAATATTTGTAAGAGAAATCTTTCTTCCAATCTTAAATTACTGTAGTGAGCAGTAGATTAGACTTTCAAATTTTTTAGCAGACAAATGGGTGATTCAAATCAAAATCTTAGGTCTCTCCAACTAAATCCAAAAGCAATATTGAAAACAAGATGAAATTCCACTGATGGACCATGCACAGAATACATTAATCAACATCAAGTGGGATGGTATTTGAAAATATGTATATAGTTGATTATATATATAAAAAATAGTGAAAAAGATGAAAGAGAACAGAAAAAGGTCTGGTGGGTAGCTCCTAGTGCAGGTTAACTCCAGGCCACACTGCAATTGCTTTAATTGCCTGGCTGCAGTGAAGTCATTTCAATTACTTAAGGCGGCGTAGAACAATGCGTAATTGTGAATAAAACCTGCAATGCACTTAAATACTACTATCCAGTTTTTCCAGGCAAGAAAGGGAATTGAGCACTGGAGAGATCAGACACAGGATGCTGGGCATCTGCATCATCTGAACCTCTTCCTTGGCACAGGTGAGCAGGACTGTATGACAAACAGCTGTGATCTGAAAGCCTACTATGTAAGACTGGATCTGAATGTGTTCAGACTCCCAGAACCAGGCTGAGAAACAACAAGATTATCATTGGTCAGTACATTCACAGATAAACACAGATAAAAGAACAACTCTTCAGGTTTAAGGATGCATTGCTGACACAAGGACAAACGGCTCTAAATTACCCACCAACACATATGTAGGCTGGAAACTCGAAGCTGATTCCTAAGCACTCAAGTCATGAAGTTCAGAGCAGCCCCCTCAGCTGGAATAGTGAAGGTAAAAATTCTTACAGCTGTAAAAATAGAGCTCAACTTGGTTAAGAAGGTTCATGTGGTACCAGTCACAGCTGAGGACACCATGACCCAGTCCCGACTCTATATTTAGCAAAGAGTAGAAAACAGGGCATGCATTCATCGTGATCCATTAAACATATTAAATGTCATGGTTTTTGAGCACCTGAATTCCCAGCCTTAATTAAATGGGGAGGGGGGAGGAAAGGGAGAAAGAGGATTGCCCTGAGTTCAGCTGGAGTTCTAGGAAAATCAAAGGAAAAAGAAAAAAAGAATCTACTTTCTGCAAGAATAATCTCTGAAAAAGTTTAGTGCTCAGAAGTACACCACTTTGGTTTTGCTTCATAAATAAGTAAATGAAATAACCCTAGCCAAGCCACTCCTGAATTTATATAAGAATGTTCTTCTAAAGGGGAAATATTTTTCCCTTATAAAGCAAAAGTCATCAAACTATCTAAACCCAGCAATATAAATGAGGGTTAAACCACTTTCAGACTTGGCAGTACCTGCAAAAATCTGAGAAGTTGTCATAGGAGCCACTTACACCACCAGATACGTTTTACGCAATAAAGAACAGGAGTTAATGTGCTCTTCTGAACTATTTATGGGTGTTTATAACAGAGAAATAATAAATGCAGGACAACAGCAGAATGGGGTAAGGTACCAGGACTTTCTGTGTGCTTTTACCCTCGCTGGGGAATGCAGGACAAAGTGATCCAATGTATTCAACATGAGTCTTAACAGAAAACCAGGAGACAGAAGTGCTGTGGCAGTGAAGCTACTTCAGCACTGCAGCATAACGCGGGGGAAAAAACCAAACAAACCTGAAAACCCTTATAGCAAATGTTGGATGGCCGTTAACTCAAAACCCCACCTGCAACAGATTAGATGTAAAATTGTCCTCCAAGCTACTTGCAGACATTGCTGTAATTAAACAAGCCTGAGGATGTTCCAACTGGTCTGACCGCAGAGGCTAAAGGACTTTTCTTGAAGCCAAAAAGAGCCAAATCACTGCAACACAGCTGCTTTTATTAGATTTTAATAGAAGCAGGAAGCATGAAGAACAGCACAAAAGAATTAGCCTTAAAAAAATCCACTATTAAATAGCATTAACTTGGAAACGAGACAAGAAAATTTGTAATTGTAATACAGATTTCTAAAAACATGAGGGGGAAAAAAAATCTATTCCAATTTCAATCCAGAAACTGTCAGATCCAATATGTCCACTCAAGCCTGCTTTCAACTATTAGATCCCCAAAAGCACAGCATACCCTCACAGTTATTTTGGTGATTTACAGCATTTCGCTGGAAGTCTTCCAGCTTTGCTGAGAAGAAACTTGGAAACTGCTTTTAAAATTGTTATGGGTAATGGTTTTGAAACTGTCAGGTTAATGGCCCGGCAGACAAAGTTATTCTTTTCAACAGACAGACTAAGGCACAAAGCCTTGGCGTCTCAGTCCTTGCCACAGCACCCTGCTGCAGGGCTTCAGCTGCACCCAAGCCAGTAGGGCTCAGAGAGATCTGCCCCCACCAAAGAAGTGGACAGATGCAGCTCGAAGTCAGATTGCTGAGGATCTTAATCCTCAATCCTGCTTCTTTCCACCTGACAAGGACTGAGATCAGAAAGAGAAGCCAATTTTTCATAGCTCAGGCAATCATGGCTTGCCAGCAGCTCTCAGTCATGTTGGACCATCACAGCTGGCACAACACTAAGATGACGTTCAGGCACACATATACACCACCATTAAGTTGGAAGGCCCTCAATAAAACACCTGGCACTTAAAAGCCCTTGAAGCTTTGACTGCAGTGTTTGGAGAGACCTCTTAAAATGCCAACAGCTTTATTTTTGCCAAAGGAGAATTTGAGCCTTCTACAATACCAAAATTAGATATTTGCAAAGGAATCAAATTCCATCTATAGTTGAGAGCATGTAGCAAGACAGCTTCCTGAAAACACTCCTCCCCTAGCAAATTCTGCTTCTAAATGAATAAAATGGAATTAAGAGTTCAGACTATAAATCTTAATACACCAAAAGTTGATTATATAATTATGAGACCTTTGTCATGAATAAATCCTAATTACAACAATTTACTGTAATGATTAATTTACATGGATTTTATCCTCATTAGAAGCAAGATTTATGCCAGCTGCTATGTAATAAATGTCTTTTTACCTATTAGTTTTTATATTGAGCATTCATTTCAGGGAACTGACTCCAGATTCACATAAGAAGTTGTGATTTTATTTTTTTTTTAATTAATGCTTTCCAAAAAAGCAGTGGATAAAGAGAAGTGTCAGCATATTATTATGCTTCAAAGGAACAGAAGAAAAGATTTCCCACTTGGTGGATAATCACTTTTTCAGCATGTACCACTCAGAGCTTAAGAGGAACAATAATTTCAGCTAGACAGGGTTTCTTCCTATGCTTTTATCCCTCCAGCCTGCCATGAGCTACTCTTAACTGTGAAACATCATAAAACTAATTTCATCCAATTTTGCCACAGTGCTATCATCTATAAAATGAGCATTCTTAGATGTTCAGGGGTTAACTAAATGCTTATGAAGATCCTTACAGCCCCAGCATGGAGAGCAAACTAGAGTTCTAAGCAATTCACAGTATTTAATTTTCATTGTGAGTTTAGCCAAGTATCCTGCAAGAACAATATGAGAAGTGCTTCGTATAAATTAAAGCTAACTTTGATATTATAAAGTTGTAATTACGGCTGCATGAAATGAGAATGGATGTTCCCTGTACAGTGATAGCTGCCAGCTAGCCAGATCATTAGAAATCTGAAGCTTGGTCTTCTTCCCATGGCTACAAAAAAGGACACCATTTAACCCCTTTAGTCTGACCTTATGCAAACACAAGACTTCACCAAACTTTCAGAAGTTCACTGGTAACCGACAACGTGAGAGCAGGCAACACAGAGGGAATGCATTAGCAGATGAGAGGCCCCCAGAGCACATCCTTCCAGCACGTTCCTCTCCCATCAATACTGGGGCTGGGAAAGGAGCACCACCACTGATGTCAGCTGTAATGACATAGCGCAGTGAGGAGTGCGCTTTTTGCAAGGATGCAAGCCCTAAATCTGTCAGAAAAGACAACATATAATTTCAGCTTAAGTTTTTCTGGCAGAACTCCAGCTAAAAAAGGCATCATAGTAACAACAGTGACAGGGACAAGACAGATGCCACAGATGATACGTCCTACTCTGCCAAAGAGACAACCCCTCCTCTTCCCCTCACACTAAAACAGAAGTAACTACTCTCCTAGCCCACCAATTGCTACCTGCACACATCCATTAATGTCATATGAAGAGGATAAGCACAATATCATTAAAGATGAGAGAACAATTTCATAACAAATACAGCACATGCTTCTTTACGAACAGACAGTAATTTACAAGGAGGATTAATGGAAGATCAATTGAAGCTGACTGAAGAGCTGTCTAAACCAAACAGAAATGTTGCTGCTCTCCCCATTCTTTCCATGGGCATTTTAAGAATACGTCCTCTAGGATGCTTTCAACCTTGCAGATATATAGTAGGCTTTTTAAAAGCAATATAACCGACTTAAACCTTGGCTTCATAACGTATCTATAAAGGAGTTGACAAAATTTGAGCTTCAAGCATTGAGTCAACGTTAAAAGGCTGAGAAAAAGGATTGGGCCAACTACTCTCACAGCTGCTGTGCCGTATTTTCTCATTTGCCAATAGATGGTATTACCTCTCATATTTATCATCTTCTCAGAGCATGACTAAGTTGTAGGCATCACTAAGATCCCCAGAATCAATATGCAGTTTCAGTAGACACCTTGAGTTTGAAGCCTGTTCTCACCTGATAATTGACTCAAAGGCCCAACAGAACATGAGCCAGAAGCTGCTGCATGGATCCAAGACAAACAGGGTCCTCTGTGTGGGGAGGGAAAGATAAACACATTTCTACATTTAGGAACAGACTATAAAGTCTTCCATGAAGGCCTGTGAACAGCTCCATTAAATAATAGGCCCAAAACACTTGGAATTCAGAGAAACTGAGCTCATTTTCAACTGATAAATTCCATTTCCTGAAACTCAGAAATGACTCAGAGCTGACTAAACACAAGTTGTGCTTAAGCTTTATGCTGAACTGAACAATAGCAGATAAAATGTAATTCTGTTCCAAGATCACAGTTTATCCTACCCAGTAAGAGTTTCCTTTCTACACCACAGATCTTTAACTTTGAAACTCTATATAAAGTTCAGCCACGGTTGTAGTGATGCAACTTCATGGTCCATACTTGTAAAGCACCTGTCAATCACATCACATACCTATCCTCTACTTGCAAAGTGATGGAATTACACCATTCTGGGAAAAAAAGAAGGAAAATGCCATAATGTAAGAACTTTTCATTCTGAGGATCAAGTATAACCTTCAAGTACACTTGATATTCACTACTGATGGCTCTCCACTGCCCCATGCTCCTCCTGACCCCTCAAGACTGTCCCCTGAATCTAATACAATGCATTTTCATTAATATAATTAAATAAATTGCCTACACCATATCCATGGGCAGGGGATAGGAAGGGGCAATTATATGCTGCTAACTGTACACCAGACGCTTCTATACCATCGACACTCTGCCAGGACAACCGTACGCGGATCAGCAGATGGTGCTCATTCAGGAGACAGAACCTCATGGAGCAGGCAGCTCTGCTCATGGGGCCCTGATTTTTGCAAGGAAACTGTGTTTATATATAGGGGAGCTCAAGTGTATGAGTCACACAATTTGTAACAGGAAAAACAAACAACGAGATGAAGGTGACTCAATCAAGCGCGAGACATTTTCTAAAAGTGATGTTAAACAAATGCAATTAAAAAACACCAAAAACATTTTCTAAAAGTAAATGTTAAAAAAATGCAATTTAAAAAACCAATTTTTTTAAAAAAGTGATGTTAAATGAATGTGATTATAAAACACCAAAAACTATTTTTAAAAATTAACATTAAACAAATGCAATTAAAAACCACTGAAATCCATTTTCTAAGAGAAACGTTTAAAAAAAAGCAATTAAAACCATCAAAACAGAGTTTTTAAAAGTGACATTTAGGACTGCATCCTGAAACGAGCTGTTCATAATACGTTTGACTGAGCTGCCTTTATCTCGTTGTTGATTTTTCATTTCTCACAGTTGATTGACTCACCTTTACCTCATCATTCATTTTTCATGTTACAAATTGTGTGGCTCATACACCTAATCTCTCCTATATTTACACAGTTTCCTTGCTCAAATCAGAGCCCCATGAGCAGAGCCACTGATCCCCAAGGTTCTGTTCCCAGTGCTGAATGTGCACCATCTGCCCATCGGCGTACGTTGTCCCAGTCCACCACACCCTTACCTAGCCACTTTCTCTTTCGTTGGATGGGATAGGTTTGTGCCATAAATGTTAAGACTGAAGGCTGTGGTTTCAATATAGCACAACTTCCAAACATCTAAACAGCAGACACTTCATGGACAGTTTATCTCGTCACCACGATTTACTACCTTCTTCAACGTAGCATGCATGTCAACAGTTTTCTGTCTCCCTGGAAAATATGAAATAGTTTGTTTATATTGAAGCATCACTTTGGGTATCATAAACAAGCTCTTCTTTTCTGCCTAGGAGAAAATAATCCCTGCAAATTAAACATTCCCAATGTCTCCCAAGATTGTTAGGAGCGCGTATCTCTCTCAACTAAGAATCATCCACAAATAACTTTGATGCCACAAAATCTACCTTATCAAAATATCTAATTAAATAGAGATAGACAAGAATCAGAAAACAAAATTTACATCCATCTATCATTTAGTTAGAAGTTCCTTCTTTTGTGAAGGGTCTACAGAAAATAGTACAAGGTGTATTATACACAGAAGACGTTTCTAATATTGACTGTGTTTGCTTGCATTCTAACTGCAAGAGAAGACAAGGATAACAATTTTCATAAAAATCTGTCCCCAGAACAACACATGCTTTGGCCTAAAATTTAGAGCAGCATCCTCCCTGTAAAACAACAAACAAAAAAAAGTTTCGTTCCTCTTTCTGACTTGCCTTTTTTTAGGAAAAGATAGTAGTTCCACCATCATCATGTCTCTGGAAAGGGCCTAGAGAAACCCAATTTTTAATAGCTATAAACTAAAGGCCAAATCCTGAATTCACTGAACTTAACTGCTAAGTTTGTAAGGGTGAAAACTTAGTGCTACTGGTCATCCATTGCCTTGGCTCTTACCCATATCAGTAAGATGTGGAGGAAATTCTGCATATTGAGGAACCAGTTCTTGGTGTTCTAATGCTACTACTTATCCCCAAATGTAAAAAAGGAACAATTAACATTATACACATCAACAATCAGATGTTCTACACTTCCTGGAAAGAAACAGTTATTGAAACTAGGCTTCAAAGTGGCACTTTCTGAGCTTTTGAGGTCAAATATTGTAGCGATTAATTTAGCAGCATATACAGGATAGAAATAGTGAAGTTACATGATGAACAGTGGTTATTTTACAGAAAAGAAGCTACAGGTCCAATCACTTGAGGATGACTGTCAACAACTTCTCTTACATTAGAAAAAATTCTAAAGAAATTAAAATGCTTCAAGACAACACACTATCAGTGAAATCGAAGATAATTACTTTCTCATACTAGCGCTAAAAAGTCCTTGTCCTCTTGCCAGCAGTACAGATATAGTATCTGTTAACACGATCAATAACATAAACCACCACCTTTTCATGTGGAGCGTTTGCTTGCTGAAGACCAAAACCACTTTCCTGTGAAGCTAAAATAAAGAAGTATCTTGAACCTACCTGAAGAGATCACAGGAAAATACTGCTAAGGGAACACATGAAGAATAAAATATAACTGCCACTCCAGCTCATGCCTGGCAGACCATGGATTGCCACATGTTGTTTCTTACAGGGACCAGGAGACTCAGAAAAAGCCAGAACCATTTCACAACAGGTAGACATGGATAACCCACTGCACACCAAAAAATAAATATCTTATGAATATAGGAACTCCTTCCTGAAACTCTGCAAGTTCTCACACTCGATTAATTAATTTTGATATAAAAGAGCAGTGTAGTTTTGGGGTTGTTTTTTTGGGGGGCAGGGAGAGGGGGGAGTTTGTTTTCTTGTGGTTTGGGGTTTTATGGGTTTTTTAATATTTCATAACATGCAGAACAATTTTGATGAGGGGAATAATAGGAAAAGTGATACTGCACATGTCAAAACTAACTTTGCCACTCTGGAGAAGACATATCACAAAACGGCCAGCTGGAGTGTTCCTAGAGGAAGATAAAATTCCTCTTGAACTTTCAGGAAAGAAGCATATTGTCATAGGAATGGATCAACAATAGTAGCTCCCGGTTACTAGCAGCAGGTGATAAGTGTATAATTTCCAGAGCAATGACCATGGACAAACACAACAATTTTATTGTACAGCCAAAAATATTCTCCAGGTGGTTTCGCTACAGATAGCCATTTCCATATTGATACAAGCAAGTACAATCTGAGCACACGCTGGGCTTCTGAAAGACAACAAAATGCACCTACCATGGGAAATGGGAATATTTTAAAACACATCTAACTTAGACATCCAGATCCCATTTCCAAGCAACTGCAAGCAACTGAAGTGTAAGTTTCATGGAAAGACTTGGGGACTTGGGTTTCTAAGTGACACTTTATTATGTGACATTATTACTGTTACTGATATTATACACATTTCCCTCTGGCTCTATCCCTTGGTATTACTTCAGAATTCCCATGTCTCCTTTTCCCTAAGATACACAACAATTACTATAAAATCAGGATATCAGAACAGCTAAGAGACAGTAGATAAATGCATAGAATCTTTTAAAACCTGAATCCATTCATCCCTGGAATCTGGAAGTGAATACTATCTCCCCTGCCAAAGCCCTAAATTTTCCCATTAAATACAATTTATTTTAAGCTTCTTTCCACAAAAAGAAATTAACAGACTTTCTTTTTTTAAAATGCAAACAAAAGCATCTGGGTTGAAAATGAAGGACTAAATCAAGAGAAGGGAAAGGTTACTGGAAGTGCTAGCAGATCTACTGAGCCAAGGCAAAGCCTACCACAAATGATGCCAAATTTTGCAAGCTGCCATCGTTACCAGAACTGGTGTAAATTCTAGCCCTATTCTCGCAGCCATGTACTTAAAATATACGTTACTTAAGAACTCAAAATAATAACAGAAATTATCAATGCAGCAAAAAATAACTCCTGCATGTATTAGATTTAATCTATCTCCTTTGGCTACAAAGCAGGAATTTCAAATAGACTGCGTTTTGTTGTAACCGCACACAGAGACCGGGAGTGACAACTGAATGCTAAATACCTACATCAGGAGATCAAACTAGCATTAAGTCTTGAATGTTTTATAAAATCCAATGCAAGAGACAAGCATAAAATAGCTCTTTCAGTAAACAGGAGTATTTCTTTAAAGTAAGTACCTGCAGGTAGCAAGCAGAAACACCCAACTGAAGGTACCAGTTATAGTTTTGCCCTCCAATGCTAACAAAAAACCACAATCTACTTTCAGATGCTAACCTTCAAATCTTACTTCCTCATTAAAACCAACCACACAGAAGGAAAGAAGAAAGAGCACTTCAAAGCAATAGGTAGCACAAGGGAGGGCTGCCATCATGGTTAGGACTGCACTGGCCACCGACGCTTTGCTTTTACTTTGGGTTCTTTCATGTGCTGTTTTGGCTACTCTGGGAAGCTGCCTGGTTTCCTTTTAGGAAAATGGGATAAGGGATGCTTTCTCTTGTGGTCAGCTTAACTTCTTTAAGTTCAAAAATGTGCTGCGTGTGTTTTTTCAAGTTTGTTTTTCCTTTTCAAGTCTTTGTACTTCTCAAGCAGTCTGAATTCTCCGGCAGTGTAATAATACAAACAATGAAAGCCATGCTGACTAAAAAAAAAGACAAAACTGAAACATGCCCCATCCCTATTTTAGTCCCATCCTGTAAGCTTTAAGATACTGTTTCAAGGCCTTATCCAGCTCTTTCTAACTGTACACTTGCACACATGTCTGTAACTGCACACCATGCCAAGGTAAGGCAGGTGTACACGTGGTGCTCGCATGCTCTGCCGCTGGCTGCTAGGACACGTGAATGCAGCTTCCCACAGTGACCCATAGTGATACCAGAATTACACGCCAGCTGAGTATCTTAAAATTCCTTACTCTCAGGCTACAAAGGATACAAAAGGATATTCTTCCTGACCTTTTTTTACACTTCTCAGCCTTCTAGCTATGAGACTGGACCAGAACCAAGCTTCCTTCCCAAACTCAGTACGTGTAACCACTCCAGTGTCAAAACCCTACTGAGATACTATTGAACACTGCTCAAGTGTTACCTGAGCACTTTTCAAGAGGAGACAAAGCAGGGCATGAATAAAATACAAACTGTGATACAACAAGTAGGGAACTGACAGGGGAGAGCCTTCAACTCCAGCCCATTTGCCAAGTAGCCCAAGTAGGCTACACAGTGCAGAGCAACATTTATTTTGTTGATAAGTTGCCATACAGACACTGTAAATCACCTTCTGGGAAAAAAGAAAGATAGGAGTACAAAAGAAACAATAAAAAGAAAAAGGAACACCATTCATCTTACATCTTCTCCCCTAATTTTGATGATTTTCTCTCCTTAAAGTCCAGATTTATGGCACCATAGCAAAGTGAAAACTGTACCCACTTATTCTCCATGCATGCCAATATACAGCTTCCTCTGGTATTAGTATCACCTGAGACCATGGACCAAACTGCAGATGTTCCTGCATGTTTTGGGGAAAATAGGGAATCTACCCTCAGGCTTTGAATATCACTTTGACACAAATACTTCCGGCTACATGGAATGAATGCAATTCTTGAGTCAATTCTTTTTAGTCGAACACCACCAAGATTCAGAACATCCGAAAGACCAAAGCAAGAAAAATAACTTCAGGAAGAGAGAATTTAGTATTGAAAAGCCATAAATACATAACAATTATTCTACAGTCTTTCAACATAGCTTAGAAGTGTCAGGTATTTCTCTGAGAGGCATATGCTGAGCATAAAAGAGAAATGATATTTCTGTTTTTCCTCACAAGGACCCCAACCTTTCTTGCTTCTGGTGAAACAAGAACTTCCTTCCATTAGAGAATACAGATAAGCAAACGTAGCTGAATGAGTGGCTGGTGTTTTGGGCACAGAGGGCAATTGGAAGAAAGAAAAGGAGTAGGGATGAACAGGAGGGAGAGAGGAAATAAGAGTTACCAATGACACCTAGCAATTGTGCCTCACAAATTCAAAACCTCAATTCGTATCTGCTGTCCCATTCGCTTTCTTTTGTGTAGGAAATCTGACATCTTGGTACCTTTGACATATGCCTTTCTTTCTGCAGGAAAAAACCTGAGCTTTCTTCACAGTGTATCAGTTGTCAAGCTGTCAAGATGACTAACGTTCACATCACTATTGTCCTGTTTAAGCATTAAAAGCAGTTGCCAGAAATTTTCTGTCAAATTAAAATAAGGAAAAGAAAACAGCAGAAACCATTGTGAAAGAGAATTCCCAGCTGGAGAAAGAAAAATAAAAATAATCACAAGCTGAATACAAAATTATCTCTCCTTCAAATATTAACATTGATAATTGTAATACATGGAACAAAGAAAAAGTTATTGCTAAACGTGATGTGTCAGGACAATAAATTGCCACGAAGAAGACACTTACATATGTTAGGATTTTGTATGGTTCGATGAATCTCTTGACTAAAATGTGTCATGAAGAAAAACACAGCCTTCCTCTGGCAGAGCACTTACTGAAAATAACCCAGTGCACTCTTTGGATCACAAATTTTCTTCTGGGGTGAACTAAAGTTCAAATCCTGAACACTAGCACAAGTAGCCTGGGGATAGGAGGGAACACATGAAAGCATCACCTTTGCACCATGGATATGCACAAGGCGACTCCAAATACACTTACACAATTTCTGCTGGAAGAAATTCAAAGGTTGTCCTCTGCGGCTGATGGTTCTTTCTTTCTCCATAAATCACTGCCCTTGTAGCAAGGGCAGCAGAACAGGTGGTTGAATTTGCACCTCAGCAGCTGTAGGTTCAGAGTATTAACATGAACTAACATTGCTTTCTTTTTTGTTAGCCTGCCAGGCTGTGAGCACCTGAGGAACAGACCCAGTGACCACTCTGCAACCTCTGCTATGGAGGCAATCATCTCCAGGACACAGCAGGGTGGACACGCTGAGGCTGGCAGCCTCTCAAGTCTTCTCAGCGTGAGTCTGCTGATCATCTACAACATGTCTTTTCACATTAGTTCCAGGTTTTGTTATCTAGAAGCCCAAGCCAGTAATCTCACAGGTAAGCAGTGCTTATAGGGAAGAACTGCCTTCTAGAGCTCACAGAAAGTACAGCAAATTAAAGGCACTGAGCTACAAAAATAATCAGACTCAATATCATCCTAGGAAGAAAAACAGATCTCTAACTTAATTGCTTATCTGGAAAACAGCTGTAGGTGATCCAAAAAAATCCATAAAAGGGTGTGTAACCTGGATGCAGTCAAGCAAGTATTGATTTCAAAGAAATCCATATCTACACACTGTGCTATAAAGCTGTGTAGTTACAAATTCAGGAAGTCATCCCTCAGCATCAGTGACCTCTTACCAAGTTTGTGGCTTGATGCCAATCAAAGTATCTGGAGTGAATCAGCATGGAAAGAAGCTGTCCCTTGTCTCCTAATAACAGAAATAAAGCAATCAGCCCCTCTTCTTCCACTTGAGTCTGGAAGAATGACCTGCTGTCCTCCTTTTCATTTCATCCTTCTCCTTCAGAGGCTAAAGAACTTCATGGAGGCAAACAGAAAGGAGATCAGCAGAAAACACCACTCAGAGAAGCAGATACCGAAGAACTGAAAGGATGGCAAAACTGTTGCAAAACCTGAGATAAGTTGCATTAAAAGCTTCATAAATAATTGCATTAAATCACTAGAAAACACAGTTGACACAGCAATGAGTAGAGTTCTATAAAAGAGTTTAAAGCAAATTTACCATTGTCATCTGCACTTGAACAAAGCAGTTTAGAAAAACGGAGCATCTCCCCCCCTTTGCCACTCTGCATTCCCAGGGAAAAGAGGGAGTAGGAAAGGCAAACACGAAAAAATCTGCCTCAAACCTGGCCAGGTACCCCCGGAGCCAGCCCTGGTTGAGGGAGGGTAGGACCCTGCGTGCCAACACCAAGAGAGATAGCACTGGGATAACCCCAGGAGAGGGAAATGGCCCATCCAGCACCCAGAATAAATCCCAGCTTCAGGAAGTGACTTCAGGTCCTCCAGCAGCCAGATAACCTGTGAGGGATTAGGGAAATGGCTCCAGCTGCTCCAGCACCAGAAGAACCCCTGGGTTAGGGAAACTTGGAAGTCTCTTGGGCTCAACTCAAAAGGAACCACCCGAAGCACACCCAGCCCAATGGAACATGCCAAGGACACTGCTTGTGTGGTACCACTGACTGCATCACAAAGCATGAAAGAGCCGTGCATTTTCAAGAGTAAAAATAACAATTTCAACCCACACGTTGATTTTAACCCACGTACATTAACTTCCATCAATAGCTGTATAAGCAAACGGGATTGCCAGGGATACTGCACTTACCTGCATTGTAACATTGTGCAGGCCTTTTGTAGAGAAATGCACATCAGGAACTCTGTTTTAGTCCCAAATGTGAAACGCAGCACCATGCAGGTTGCTGTGAAGAAAGTTATCTCCATCCGAGCCAGCCCCAGTACACCGGTGTCTGGTGAGATGACCCATGTGGCATCTAGGCCAGAGACCTCCAAAATAAGCACAAGCCAGGCAAACCACGCTGGGGGAAGGTCCTCCAAAGACACCACAGGAGACCCGCTGGTTGACCCAAGCACTCAGGAGAAGTTCAGGAAGCCCCTGCCTTCACTCTGAAGCAGATGACCTCCATGTGAGGGGGACACTGGTCCAGAGCCATAGGATAGTCCCAGCCAGCCCACCCCAACAGCAGCAAGACCTCCTTGAGTCACCAGCAGGACCCAGCGACGGAGTGCTCCCCTCTTCCTTCCTGCCCCTGAAGGACAGGCCATGCCCAGGAGCAGGAGGCACAGCTACCACACGGCTGGGCCCTTCTCAGCCTGTCATCCTTCTCTTCCACCCACCACCAACTCATCCCTCATTGTTCTCACCCGTTAATCATTAACTGGTCATTTCTCCACTACTCTGGCAGTACACATCAACTCAGAACCACCACTTAAAACAATCAGTTGCCTAAAGGTAGGCCTGCAAATGAGTCAAAACCACCATCACCACCACCACAGCTCTATTCTAAAGTTCTTGTTCCGAATATGACAGTGACTGAGTTACCACAAATAAGATCAGACTTCCCTGAAGATTGATTTTCACAAAACAACTCCCTTCAAAACCAAGCTAGGGTTACTCCCACCACTTTGTTCTTACTGTTCCTCCCTAACAGTACACCTGAACAAGCTTTGCTCTCAGTAGATGGGCTGTCACCTTCCCCCATCTTGCTCATTTTAAAGGTTTATTTGGACAGGCTTTTGGCTAAGAAATTTCTTTCATTGGTTATTTAACAAACAGATGAATACAACAGGTACTATACGAATGATTTAATAGTAGGCAAAGAAGGCTCTCTATTAATGTCACATAATAAATAGTCCTTTTTTTAAAAAAAGTGAAATTAGATAAATACAAAAACTAGAAACAAAGGGAAAAAATGAAGTCAGAACAAACAGGCTCTGCAAAAGGCATTTCCTTTGCCCAGAGGGCTGTCTTTGCCAGGTGGAATGTGTGTGCTGGGGGGTGTCTTCACTATACAGGGTTTGCTCATCCATACAGATGAGCTAAAAGTCTCCTCCACCAATTCTGCCTGACAGGTGCTCAGCTATCCTTGCCAATCCTTCCATGCTCCAAGACACATGGGGTTAATGGACCCACTGGGGCTGAAAGCTCAGTGGCAGCAGCGTCTCTCCTCTCCCACTCACACTCCTTTTGCCAGTCCCTGGGAGCTGGAACTGGACTTGTTTGGGGCAGCTGCTCCTCCACCCTTCCCTATGCAGCATGGCTACCAAAGACACTCCGAGATGCAGGCGCCGTGCCAGCAACACCACAGGACATGTGGAAGGCATGGAAGTGCTCCTCCAGCTCCTGGGGTGGGGGAACCAGAGAGCCACCTCTCACCCCCTCCCACCTCCGTGGTCACTCCCTGGTGACACATCAGCCCCACCACTGATGCGCCAGGGAGCAAGGGCTCCTGGGAAATGCCACAAGCAGCCAATGGGTTTCCACATGCAAATGAGCATGGTGACACCAGCCACCAGCATGGCCCCAGGCACGGGACCCAGAGGTCACCAGCCAGCCCATTCTCCACAGCCTCTCCTTTCAGAGCCTTCTGCTCCCATGGTCCCTTGGAGAGGCTCCCGAGAACACATCTCCCACCATCACCCTCCAACACCTCCTGAACCCCTGGGTCAGTTCCAACCACTGAGCCTGGCCAGGGAAGGGAAGTCCCACGGACAACCTCTACCCAGAATTGCCATGGAAACGGAGGCGCATTGAAGAAACTCTGTTCAAGGCCACTGGTGCAGGGCAAGGATGAAGCTTGAACTCACCTTTACAAACCACAGAACCCACCTGGAAAAACAAAGAACCCACAAGCCCAGCTGGCCCAAAAGCTAGTCCTTCATCACCAGTCAGGAGACAAGGGAAGGACCTGGCAGGTGGTGTCCCTTCTGCTCTGTCTCATACACAGGTGATTCCCACCTCGGCCTCAGTGCCACTGACCACAAGGAGTCAAACACTCAAGTGCATCAAACCAACCTGAGGAGAGATTGGGTAAAGCAGCATCACCTTCCCCTTCCGTAAGATATCACACATGGTTTCATCACACACATTTCCCTGGGCTGCCATCCTCCATCAAACCCCTTCGCCTGTTTCAGAGACACCCCTGGCTCTTGCTAGACACCTTTGGAAAAGCCCTTGCAAGTGACTGGGGGATGGCAACAACCAGCCTGGCTACCCAAGCATGACCAGAGACTCTTCTGCAGGGGAACTGCCAATGCATTGCTCCTCAACAGCTCAGCAGTCACCCAACCTGCTTCTCCTCATCCCCTTCCTGGAAGAGCTACAGGCAAGGAGGCAGGAACAAAAATCTTTACCCACGGTGGCCTTTCACTAGGGTTTTGTGGAAATTTGCCTTGATTAACAAGAAGTTTGGCTGCAGAACTGAATTACCAAAATCAAGTAATTAAAGACAAGGATAGCTGGTGCTAATCTAACACATGTACACAGACTTCCTAATAAATGTGATTATAGTATTTCTGTAATGCATTTTGGGTCTGTCTTTCTACCTCCTAATTAGCCACTGGCAAGCAGGAAGAGGCGTGCAGCCACAATCAATGCCGAGAGATCCGAGCACAGTTCCTCCATGAAGCTGCTTTCCTCTGACTCAGCACCACATGAACAAAAAGGAGACGTTTAGGTTGTTGATTTATCAGTTCTTTCTCATTTATTAACAGTATTGGTAATGATCTACCAAATACAGAGAAAGCACTGACCTCCTCCTCTTCGCAGTCTTTTGCAAAAAAAATACTTCATGCAAAGAATTGAAGAAGTGGCAGTACATTTATTCCATCACTTTCTGCTGATTTGGTCTGGAGGTGCTTAAGCGTAGGTCCAGACACCTAATTATACCTGACTATTACCAGGTATACCTAGCTATTATCCTCCCTTGTAGAACAAATTTTTTGAGGTTTTTAGTAATTATTCCCTTGAAGTGTTTATCACTAGAAATGTAATTCCTACATTCATCTCTTAGGCACTGTTTTTTGAGTTACTTTGCCTTTTATGTGTAAATAATGCTTTTTCTGAAGTTAAAGAAGTTGGTCTTGCTATCCTACAATCATATCTAAACCCTACAATCTCTCTACCTACCTTTTCCTGCAGCTCCTACTCTTTTAACCCCTTCTCCTCCTCCTAACAAAGTGCTTCCTTTCTGTGCTTCTAGACAGAAACAATACCAGACCACAGCTCCTAGATTTATTGATACCATGCAGTCTTTCTAGATACTGTACATAAGAACACAGCGATAGCACTGATACTCAAGGGTACAAACAGTCAATGCATGTCTAATAGATTTAACTTAATTCAGTCCCAGTGTTACTGCTAGGCTCAAAGACTTTTGGAAAGGGAAGAGGAGGGCACAGGGCAAAGGAAACCCTCACACACAGGTACCAGTTCTACCATTTGCAGCACTCAGTTTGGGGAAGGGAAGGTCTCAGCAGGTTTTCAACAACAAAATAAAGTACTTGGGATAAAAATAAAATAAAAAACTATAAGAGGTGGCTTTAGCTCACCTGGGAGAAAGGCCCCAAGGAAGAAAAAAGCAATCAAAAGAGGTTCTGGCCTTGCGAAACTTCCCAGGGAGGGAACAAAAAGTAGAGGACAAAGCAGAGATCAGGGCTTAACAACTTGGCAACTGAAGGGTCTTTTTCAACATCTATTTTAGGGCCCAAAAAGTTTGAGTACTTCTCCAGCAGCAAAGTGCAGGGGCAAGGCACAACACTTTGGTTCACCTAAATCATAAGAGGAAGGAGGCTAATCAGGAGAGAAGAAAGTGGGGAGCAGAATCAGATAGCTATAACCATAGAACCTGACCATTTTGGAGGAGTTCTTCCACATGTTTAGAGAGCAAGTTCAAAAAGAAGCATTCCCAACTGGTCCTGTTTTGTACAGGAGGCACGAAAACTTAGATGTCCTCACTTTCAGGATTCCTTGCATACCATTACTGAAGATTTAACTTCTGCAAAGGTGACCAAAAAAAATTAAAATAAATCTATGCACTCATACATAGTAACAAGGGGACTGAATGCAGTTTGCTGCCCTTTATATGAATCCAAGATTTCACTGAAAAGTTAGCATTCAAAAAAAAACAAACAACCAAACCTCAAGTCAAAAACCACTAAAAGAGAGAACTTCCATGGTTTGGGTAAGTCACTTAGCAGCCCCGCTTGACTCTATTTGATCTGTCAGGATAAGGCAGTATTTTCATCCTGTCATGGAGATGGATCAGTTCATAAAAAAAAATACTCCAAATATTTCTGTTTTAATTAAAGAAAAATATGCTTTAAGCTATTCTTTGTAAAAAATGTTCTAGGTTTTGTAGATTATGACTTCAAAGTAGCATAAACATAGACGAGCCTAAGAGCATCAATGGAAAGACAGGAAAGATACCCAAGATCTACTTAGACACCAGTTACCAACATAATTGTCATCAACTGTCTAGAACTACTACTTTGGGTGTATTGACAAGACACCTCAAAATTGCAGTTTAACCTCTTTCTAAACCAGCTCCATGAGAGTACATTGATCTGCCTTTGTTAATTAAACAGTGACACAAAACAGCTTATTTTTCTTATCACTTATTAGCTGCTTATGGTTAACACTGGGGTATTATTCTGCTGTACAATTTCTTACATTGGGCCTAATGATCAAAGTTATATATCCAGTAACTCTACAGAGTTACCTAGAGGACAGCTCAGAAATAGCACAAAGAAGTGAAATCCAAATAACTGAAAACTGCAAAGTATGAAATCAAAGAAACATACCAAATTATTTCTGTATTAAGTCATTACCGAGTGAAATGCTGTTATAGAGCATTTCTGACCAGGAAATCCCTTGGAGAACATTTTTCCTTTCACATCCAAGGAATACAAGACCAGTATGTAAGAACTGTGAGCCAAGACCAAAGGTTGTTTATCCTAGCATCATGCCTGAAACAGTAGACAATGTAGATGGACAGGGACGAACAGACAATGAAGGCAGGAGCAAATTACCCTAATACAGCATTGTGTGTTTTGGGGTTGGTTTGTTGGTTTTCTTTTTTGAACCTACCAATTTCCAATTTTATGCAATGTCTTTCTTCACAGGAAGACACAGTGAGCAATTACTGCCTAAACACCGTATTCATGCCACCCACTTTACAAGTCTCCATCATGCACAAGAGCTGAAGCATCCTTTTCCCAGGTTGAGAAGTCCCAGCCTATCAGTTGGACATCCCCTGTATGGAAGCTATCCCCATTAGCACCTCTGCTGCCCTTCTTCGAACCTTTTCAAGTCTATAGCATTAAAGATGAGCACATGCCATGGAATCATTCCGTGGCAAAAAGCTTATTTCTATCCTTTCCCTCCTAACTTCTAAACACTTGACTTCCTCTTTTGACTACATTGAATAGAGGAACAATTATGGAACTACTACAGCTCCAAAACCAACTTGTTGTGTGAACACAATGTTTGGAAATCAGCTAAACCCAGTGGCAGAGTTTCTAATGCAACCAGGTTTTGGGCACATACATGTTTTTCAACAAAACTGCCTCCTTGTCTTCCCTGCTTTTCAGATCTTCTCATTGCAGAGCTCTAGCATAACCAGAAGAAAGAATATACCCTCACGCACAGCCGGGAACAACAATCAAGATTTCTAATGTGGTCTTGTACAAGAGGACACATTAACAAGCCTAGAAGAGAGTAGAACAGAACCCTCACAGGCAATACTTAAAATAGAACCATAGTATGAAATTGCACAGTGTTATATTAAGGAAATTCAGCTCAGAGGTCTTTGGTTTGAACACCTCTTTATCAACAATATGTAACACAGGAAAAGAGCCCTAACAAAAAGGAACGCTCAAGATTCAATATCTTTTAATTGTCCAAGATTAAACTCATAAAATCCCATTGCATCAGCAATGGAAACAATTCCACCCACCTGAGGAATGCCCTTGGAACCAAAAAGCAATCAACCAACACAACGTATTTCTCAGTTGACTTCTCATTCTTAAGACCTTGTACACTCGTTTCTGAATTCAAACCATCCTTTTCCACTATTTTCTGTTTTATGGAATTTCACCCAAGAGAGAACTGATTCACAGAAGTTATCCTGAGTGTGGCTTTAGGCACATCTGTAATGTACAATGAAAGGAGAACAATACACAACACAAAGAGAAGTTCTTTGACTGACTGAATTGCTTTTTCTAGGTCAAACTGAAGATCTCCTTACAGAGAAAACAGCTCAAAACCAGTAGAACAACTCCCATGAAGAGCTGTTATCTTGTGAGAGAAAAGACACTGTGAATCTCAGAATCAGTAAGGTTGGAAGGAACCATAGTGGGTCATCTGGTCCAACCTCCCTGCCCACAGAGGGCCATCCTAGAGCACACGGCACAGGATTGCATCCAGATAGTTCTTGAATATCTCCAGTGAGGGAGACTCCACAGCCTCTCTGGACAACCTGCTCCAGTGTGCAGGAACTCGCACAGTAAAGAAGTTCTTTCTCATGTTTAGGTGGAACTTCCTGTGCATCAGTTTCTGTCCATTGCCTCTCATTCTATTGGTTTGCACTACCAAAAAGAGCCTGTCTCCATCTTCTTGACACCCACCTTTAGATACTTATACACATTTATTATACACTTTTATAAGGTTCCCTCTCAGTCGCCTCTTCTTGAGGTTGAACAGGCCCAGCACGCTCGTAACAGGCCCAGCCTTTCTTCAGAAGAGAGATTCTCCAGGTCCTTGATCAACTCAGTGGTGCTCTGTTGGACCTGCTCCAGGACCTCCATGTGTCTCTTGTGCTGTGGAGGCCAGAATTGCACACAGAACTCCAAATGTGGCCTCACCAGGGCAGAGTAGAGGGGCAGGATCACCTCCCTCAACCTGCTGGCAATGCTCCTTCCAATACACCCCAGGATTCCATTGGCCTTCTTAGCCACAACGGCACACTCCTGGCTCATGGACAGTTTATTGTCCACCAAGACCCCCAGGTCCCTCTCCACAGTGCTGCATTCCAACAGGTCGGCCCCCAGCCTGTACTGGTGCACGGGGTTGTTCCTTGTCAGGTGCAGGACCCTGCATTTGCCCTTGTTGAAATTCAGAAGGTTTTTCTCTGCCCATCTCTCCAACCTATCGAGGTCCCCCTGAAGGGCCTCACAACCATTTGAGCTATCGGTCACTCCTCCCAGTTTGGTATCATCAGTGAACTTGCTGAGGAGGCACTCCCTCCCCTCAACCAAGTCATTAATGAACAAATTACACAACACTGGGCCCAGTACAGAACCCCGGGGGACACCACTAGTGACAGGCCTCCAACTAGGCTCTGTACCATTGATCATGACTCTGTGGGATCTGCCACTCAGCCAGTTCTCAATCCATCCCACTGTCCACTCATCCAATCCACACTTCCCGAATCTCCCTATGAGGATTTCATGAGAGACAGTGTCAAAAGCCTTGCTTAAGTCAAGGTAGACAATATCCACTGCTCTCTATACATACATCCAGGTACTTGTCTCATAGTAGAAGGCCATCAGGTTCAAATAATAGATTTGGTAAGCAACCTTTTGTAGTTTTGGCAGTTCGTTGGTTTGTGGGGGTTTTTTCCCCTCTATTTTCTTATCAAATTAAGAATTTCTGCCCAGTACTCACCTCACCATTCTAGATACCATTAATGTATCTTATCTACATCCTTGTCTACTCTCTAAAGTACTTCTGGTCACCTCAGATAACTCCAACTTCTGGAACACCGATTTTCTTTATCATATTTGTTTTCACTTTGTTTTCTCCCTCCGAGAGGAACACAGAATGACCTTTGTAGAGGTCTAGGATGAGTTCATGCATTATTTAAGTCCAACTCCTCAAAACATTTTTGTGGAAGTCACATGAAGAAAACAACTCAGCGGATCCTACAACTCATGCTAAAGTACATTCTAAGCATATGAATACCTGTACTTGGCAACACAAGCATTATTTTTACATGACAGTCATGTAATACATACCACAGTGCTGCAATACATTTGATGCTGGCTGCCAGAATGCAATGGACAAAGTCTTTGAGCACTATTTTGAAACACCACTAAAAGTGACAGAGAAAGGTATAACTGAACATGCCCGAGTTTGAACACTAGCCACAAAGTCTGGCTGGGTTTTAGAGCTTCTTCAAATTTGGATTCTGATTCCTCCCATCCTGAAAAAAATGGAAAAAATCTTGCTTATTTGTTATTTAATTTATGCAGGTAATGAGAGTATCAAAGGAAAACAACTGTTCGCTCACACAAAAGCATCAAGAATTCTCACCAAGCTTGGACCCTGAGCACTGTTTTCTCCTTTATTTTCCTTGGGATGGTCCCTATTACACAGAAGGGGAAGGTGGGGGAGACCTTATTTGCTCTCACCCACATTTGTTTCAATTCTCCATTTCCATTTGTTCTTATCCTGCTACAGAAGATTGCTGCATATCCTCATGGCTGAGACCACAAACACAACCTCCTCTTCCTGTCAGTCTTCTCTATTACCGCATATGTTGTGGAAACCATCATTTTAGTTAACACTTAACATTGAAGCAAAGCCCACGGGATTTAAAAGCATGAACTACTGCGCACCATCTACAGATACCCACTTTGAAAACAGTGGAATGCAAGCTGAACCATAAAAAATTCAAGAAATACTTTTTGAGACAGAGCAATCCTAGATGTTAAATTTATAAAGACATGATTAAATATCATATGTCAGTATGAAATACCAAATCAAGATAGCATCTTACAGGCATCTGCCAGTTTACTTCAGGTATCTAATCACAGCAAGGGTCAACACAATTGACAGGATACAGTTATCTGCTACTGAACTTTAGTGCACAGAAATAACAAACTCCTTCTCATCCAACAGTCATCAGCTACTTTGCTGTAATCCAGACTCCTGTAGCACGTGGTAGCTCAGTCTTCCATGGGCAGTTAAGATTTATTTTACTCACAGTCTGACTCCAGGTACGCACATACCACCTATGCCAACATGTGATTACCAGTTGCTTTGAGGAACTGGAAGATTCTTTTGGACCTTTCCCAGAAGCTGCCTCCAAACCTCGCTCAATCCCATGTGCAATTCCATGAGGGACTGAAGTGTTGCTTCCTCATATTTAATTTATTCATTAGGATAACACCAGACAAATCACCTAGTTATGCCTTTCACATAAGAAACTAATACAAAAAGCTTCTGTTTCTCCTAACTGACATAACTGTGGGAATTTAATGCAGGTGTAACCATCCTCCCTTAATGGAGACATCGATTCCACTGGATGCAATCACTTTAAACCCAGTGGAAGAGCAACAAGTGGTTACACATTCCCTACTGCTGCTTCCAGGACCTATCAGCAACAGTCCCAAACTTTCCAAGACCTAAATTCAATCTGGGAAGATCACCTGGTAACTTACAAAGCACACTGGCACTGTTGGAGTGCAGAAGCTTGTCTGTAACAGGACAAACATGCATGTTCAATGCTAGACGCATACATGCTATTTTTGTCCTCTGCCAAAGCAATCACTGATCAAAGTCCTGTAAACTCATAACACCCAATGTCTCTATTTTCACACTTAATAAATACCACTATCACAGCACCATCTGAGAGATTGTTGTGGTAGATCAGGTAAAACCAGCAAATCACATTTTGGAAGAACATCAGCCTTACAAAACTACCTAGAGTGCGGTTGTTACTGATGTTTTCATGTATGTACCTCCCCTAGCATCTTACCTTTGCTGCAGGCTGCTAGCTAGCATCATGCTGTCTAGGCAGAAGGAAGGAGTAATTACAACAGCAGTTTGCAGTGAAGCAGAGCCATGTCCTACACATGCCTACTATCATGTACTGGTGTTTTCCAAATTCAGTTTCTTTGTTCTAAGTAGAAACATCAGCAGCAGCTTTCCAAGTGAGCACTTGGCAGCTTTGCGCTGTAAGATGCAATTCTCACTTACCTTCTAAACAACAAACCCACTTGCTTTTAGAAGCTGACAACCAATGCTTTCACGGCCAAGATTTTTAAAAAAACAACCTGTTTGACACTGCATCTCTCAACTGAGTGTCTAACTTGACATGCACACATAAGAAAACTAATCCACGGAAGGAAGTACTTCTTAAAAAACCAAGCCCCTTAAAAATCCCACTTTGGGTTGCATTCTAAAGTCTTCAGGCTAAAGCAAAATGGTACTTAACGTTATGTCCAGTAAATCAAATGTCTTTGCCAGAGCCTAGATATTTCAGTTAATTAGACAGCACTACCTGTAGAAGCTCATGTTAATAACAATGGAAATGCTAAGACAACAAATATAGCAGTTTAGCTAAAAATAAAAATGAAGAGCGTCTGCTCACTCATACACAATGAAACCTCTTACTGCAAAAGCAGGCCACCCTCTTTAAACAAACCACGTTCACACAAGGAAGAAAAATGTTTCCTCCAACAGCTTATCACTTCACTTTGAAACTAGCAAAGGAGCAAGAATCCACTCCAAAGCTACTGCATGTGGCTTGAAGAACTGCAGATCTGGAGACCATCAATCCCCTTGACAGCACCCCAGCCCTTTGCACTGCAGGCACCTTGTATGGGCAAGAAAAGGGATCGGTCCTTGACAGCCTCAAGTAAAGCACAGTATTTTAATTTAGTCCACAACAGAACAACTGAAAACAAGAAAAAAATTATCTCTGGGGAAACAGTCTTTATTGGTAAAGAGAGAGAAAAATGACAAATTTTAGTGACATCTGTGACACACTAACTTCAGTCAGAAAGAACCCAAAACAACTGCCCTAAAGCCAGCAGCACCCCACTCTGTAAGACAGAGAGCAACTCCTGCAGAGCTACCGTTTGGTTTAATAAATGGAGGTTTAGTCTACCATTAACATGTTAGCTGCTGAAAACATGCCATCCCTTCCCATTTGTAATCAGCACCACTATTCCAATTTCTCCTCCAAAGAAGAGACTTGCACAGCTCTGAATCCCTGTGGATGGATGTACTGCAGTGGAGTGGCCCAGGGAATACCATACTGGAATAAATATTTAGGAGACTTTCTAGCCGCCTCTGACCTGTAACAGGACATGGTTTGACACTTAGCTCTGTTTCTTCTGCCCTCTCTCCCACCCATTACAACATCACCCCCAGCCAGCCGCTCTCTCCAGAGTAAAAAACAGTTATGAAATATGGCTTATAAAACCCAAAACAGTCACATTTATCCACTGAGGAATCACTACCTCTACCTCATGACAGTTACACGGTCTCAAGTAGGAACATGTGAGTCAAGAAAGGTCTTATTTAGAAAATTCCACAGACAAAGCACAAGAGGACAATGTCTTTTTCTGCTTTTCCCCACCATTGGGCTAATGAATACCCTCCTCTGTGATTTTGATTACACAGTTTACTACCTTTTGATGTTGCCACTAGAGTTTTGAAGAATATATATCTTAATATTCTTCCATTCAACTATCCAAGCACTGAAGCATAGATCTTATACTCAAAGAGATACATAAAGGCTTCAGATATAGTCACAGAAACTTCAGTTTCCCCCATCCTTCTGATCTCTGGAAGTTTTAGAAAATGCCCTCAGCCTCAGGTTTGAGAAGCAATGACAAACAAGTACAAGGTAAGCATTACATTTTTAATTGCTGCATTTTTCACAGCATTTTGCTGATGAAGAAACAATTGTGATTCCTTTGAAAGTTTCTTGCCAGCAAAGCAGAAAGAGGAAGGACATGTGTGTGCTTGATTTTCCCCTTTCACCCCATTCAGAATACCACAGGATGAAAAACTTGAACCTGCAGTTTTCTTCATCTCTGGCAGGTATGGAGAGTAATCCAGCTTGGAAAGGACCTTGAAATTCAAGTTTTGACAATTAAACCCAGACAACTCTGTTTATGGTTTTTGTTAAAAAAGCAAAATTTATATTATTTACAATTAACACTGCAATATATGAACTGTCTGTCTTCTGTTTTCCTTACTACTCTGGTTTGCTCAATCCTTCTACCAAACCAACAAGCTCAGGACTGAAGAGAGCAGTCCGGATCCACGCTTTCCCTGGTGCACTGCACTGTGGCTATGCTGTTCCACTCCTCAACCATAGGGAAGTTTTCGCTGAGGTAATGGCTTATTATTTCCCAATACCAGATGGGGAACGCAGGTGCCAAGAACACCAGCAACTTCCCAAAATCACAGAAGAAATCTGAAGAAGGGTAGACACTACATTGAGGTCTCTGAAGTTCAGCATCAGTGGTTGGTTTATCCCTCCCTCAGTGTGCGCATGCAGAGTTAGACTTCAACTGTGTTCCAGTTCATAGAGTGACTCATTCCTCCCCCTCCTTCTGTAGTGTCAGAAACATCCAGTGAAGGGAACAATGAATGATAAAACTCAGGTTGACTAAGGACCCAAAGCCTCAAGCAAGCACCAGATGGATGACAGTCTTCTATCCCCTGGCAACAATTGGAAAGAGTTTCATGATGGTAAAATATCACCAGCTGAAGGTGATGCTCCTGGCCACACTACGGTAAGGACGTAAGGCAGACTGCCTCTCGTGCAGAGCATGGCACAGCTTCCAGGAATAGGACACCAGCCTTCTCAGAATGCAACTCCTGCATCGCTAGTACCATCTGCAAACGCCAAATAAAGCCTTAAAGCAAAATATCAGAGTAAGCTTCGAGACAGGATTCCAAACAAGTCCAAACTTTTTAACCTCTTTATATTGGAGATACCTAGAAATACTATTTTAGCAACATTTTAAAAGTAGCAAACAGCATACTTTGGATCTTACACTTTGACTGCTTTTTTACTTTTTCATGTTAGGCTCACAATGACTCCTTCCCCATCAGCTTCTAGGATCAACTAGGCACACTGAAACATGGAACAAGTACTAAAGGCATCATTCTTCCATAAAAAAATAGTTTTATCTTGTCATAGGATCAATGCATTGAATATAAATACATATGTTTATATATATATAAACAAATCAGTTAGCCTGACATCGTCAAACAGAAGAAAGTGTAAAATTTCACTAAAATTATTCTGATCCTGAAACATTTTTAAAGCCCCTGCATCTCCAGAGCACCTCATGTACACCTTTACATCTTCATTCCTTTTTTAACCAAAGGGAAAAAAAGTTGCTTATGAAACACAATCCAGTATGAATATGACGAGTCAGACCAAAGAACACAGTATAATGTAATCTATGCTTGTAATACCAAGATCAAAGAGGATTAAATTAGTTCCCCTTTATTCATGTAAAACATCACCTACTAACAATTCACATGACACTTTGACTAGACTTTAGTCACCCTTATGATGAATAACATGGGTCATCCATTCAGACCTTCACTATTTCGGCAGAATTAAACTCCCCATTAAAACCAAGGGGAGAAAAAAATATTTAAGCGTTCCTATGAAGTATACAAAAAGCTGGATCATGATTATTTGAAGAAGCCACTAGGTTCACACAGAGCTTTATCTCCATGACATGCTGTGATGAGTGTGCTGCTTTTGTTTCTGAAAAGGTAAGTTCAGGCAATAACCAAGCAGAAGTGACCCTTATGAGGAAACACGCTCAACTCCTCAAGACTGACTGTTTAAATCACACTCTGTGTCTTATTACAGAGCACTCAGTTTTATGAAAATTCAAAATCCACCTCTCCAGGTCCTTTAAGGCAAGTAAGTAAACATACTCTTTATTGAAAATATAACACTGCTGGGTGTTCAGGAGGTCCTGTATTTCTTCTCTGAAAAAGCAGAGAAAGTTTCTGGTGGAATCTTTCACAGCTCTTAGAACACTACAAATTCATTTCAAAACACTTTCCCTACCTTGATGGTGTTTTAACATCTTCAGGAAATTAAAGCAAACTCTTCATAGTGCAAAGACAGCTCAAACTTCACTGGCATTTTGATCCATCTCCCAAGTTCCTGCTGATTACATGGAGCCTTGTGAGACAGCACCAAGAACTCTCAACTCACTTCTTTTTATCTAAGCTTGGTATTTGGACACACAAACAGAGACTGGAGCTAAAACTATCCCTATTACTTCCAGATACAGATAATCAGAAGTAATACCTCTTCCACATCAATTAGATCAAAAACACCATCCAACTGTTCAAAGGCTAAGTGCTGCCAATCTTCCTACAGAAGACCATTACATGCTGTAGCCTCAATGGATTGAGAGACTGGTAGCAACACCTAATGCAAATTTTCTGAAACTGAGAATCCAGCCATGGAGGCAGCCTCTGGCAATTATTGAATATAAGGCCTCTATCCTCTGTGGTAGCTTACAAAAAACCAGGTTACTATTGAGCCATAAAGCTTTCCATCTCCCCAACACTAACAGCAAAACCAGAGGCAGCCTCAGTGCAACTCACTGAGCACACTTGGGTTAAAGGAGAGAGACAGAGAATCCAACAATGTGATTTCCCACAAGGGAAACCAGACAGAGTACAACAACGGATCAGGTGGCCTCAAATGCACTTCTGAATGTCAGACACACCCTTGTACCTGGGAACACCCTACAATGCTTCGAAATTGGTCCTAATGTGAAGGACTATTGACGTGCTATGGACTATACTGACTGCCACGTACCATGCTTCCTGACAGATCCACTTGTAAGAAAGAAAATTATACCAAAAAATGTTGAAACACCAGGTACAGCCTAAATACCAGCACCAGTAGCCATTTCCTCAATCTGCAGTGGCAGGAAGGACACAGCCCCAAAAGGAATCGCTCTTCATGTCACAACATCCATCTGCCTGTGAAACAACACATTCACCTCAAAGGGATTTAATTTTGAGATCCCTGATGAAGCATGTTTAAGGAACCCCCAGAGAGGGAAGGTAAAGAATCTTATTGTGTAGAACTGCACACAGTCATCGCTACACTAGAGACCAGGCAAACCAAAATGACAAGAACTTCAGTGTTGAAGCCTTGTTTCTAAAATGGGATTGCAGAAAACCCTTTAAATCCTTACATGCAGCATTCACGCCCGAAACAGTAAGAATTCAGGGAAAAGGATTTTTTTGGACTGTTGCTGTAGCTGATTAACTTCAGCCAACAAACTGCTGTCAAATTGTACACCAGTTACCGCAACGCCTCTACAGGAGCAGTACGATGTTCTATCTGGTGTTTCTGTAGCCTTACTCTTATTTTCTGCATAAAGAAAAGTAATTAATACATTCTTTGGGATCACACACACAAAAAGAGAGCAACACTGGTTCTCTGACATTCACCCTGTTTAGCCCAAGGGACTGCAAACAGATCAAAACCAGCTTGGTTCACATTCTTTTGAATACTGACTGGAAGAAAGTAGCTTCACATTCAGTGGGCTCCCAAGACCATGAACTGATTTTGCACAGACTTTCTCCTTACACCTTATCATTCACTTCATAGTAATACTTTCAGTGTCAGTGAGCTGCTACCCTGACCCTACTCAGCCCGTGTACCAGGATAAGTAGATGCAACAATCATTCCTAACGATTTAATTGCAGGGTTTTATTTTTCCTGAAATGTAGCCGAAACATAAGACACAGTGTGTTTCGGCTGTTGAAACGTTTACATCCTCTGAGCTTTTTCTGTGGATTAATATCCTGAACACAGATGATGACAGGGGAGACCAACATGCTTCATCCTTCAGGAAATTAATTTTTTCATTTTTTTGGAAAGAATCTAACCAGATATATTGTTAAATCCTTACCAGATCCATCCAGAACTGTAAAGGTAAACTGTATTTTAATCCCCAAGACAGACCTCCCATCCAACTTGAAGTTCAAAACAGAACCCAGATTTCAAAATGGATTTGTGACTGGATTTACAGAGTATAGTGCTAGAACAACAAATCCAAACAGTTAAAGTCTCAACTAAAATTACACTATTACATATATAAGAGACAGTTGTTTTCAAATACCCTGACTATTCCCATTGTCAGACTTACAGATTCATAACTCAGCCCTGAAGGGCTCATTTGCAAAAAATTGGGCATCCAGCAACATCTGCTAGCATCCAAAAATTAAGAGCAGCACGCCTAATTTTAAAAACTACTTATTTATTTGGGGCAACAATGTTCTGAAGTGTATTTTGTTTTGGTTTTTTGTTGGGGTGGGGTTTTTGAGATTTTTTTGTTGTTCTTGTAAAAAATCTTGCCTGCTTACTTCAGCATCCCCAGTCTGACTCATAATTTGAACATGCGTGCTCTCGAGCAGGACACAAAAATCCCGTAAAGCTTTAATCTTCATTAAAAAGAAAGAATAAACTAATAACCAAACTGCTCAAAACATACACAAAAGCGCAATAAAAAAGAAACCACATTATATTATTGATCCAGCATGATGTCTGTCGAGTTCCTGACAGAAGCCAACCTCCATAGTCAAATTACAAATCCCCTGAAACACTGGTGTGTAATGGAAAGCCTGACAGGCCATTAGTGACAACAGCGTGAACAAGGTTCTAATGAACAATGAAAATGGAATTTTAAATGAACCACCATTAAAAAAAAAAAAGGTATTTACCCCGGAGGGCTGCAGCCCTAGATTTTACCCCAGATTGCCATTCTTCTTGACTTGATCCTACACGAATATTCCTAAATATCCCGTGTTTGACTGTAGAAATGCAGGATGAAATCCTAGGGCACAAGATCTCAATACTCCTGATATCAGTTATTTTATTTTCAGCCTTAATATTAAAAATCATTATTTGATCCCACACAATCCTACCCCAACATCACAAGCTCTCCCAGTCCTAGTGTGAGACTCATTCTCTCATTTGCCCCTTTCTCAGTCCCCACCACCACAGCACAGAAACACAGCGCAGCAAAAATCACAGCCTCTCCTCTGCTCTGTGATACCAAGAGAAAGAAATCTCTTCAACAAAAAACATGCCACCTACCACAGCCCTGTCAGACAGGGAAGTTCTCAGCAGCTGCCTTCAACTACTTCGTTCCCACTACAGCAAGACATTACCTTAAAAATTGGCACTGCACCCTGGTTTTAAGATTACCCGCTCCAGCCCTGGTACGAGCATCCAGAATTACCCTCCACTGGACTTGCCCGAGTCTGATGTCTTTGGAGTACAAACATACTCCTTGCATCCTCCTATTTGCTGAGGCCCACCCCAGACCAGCACCACAAGCTTTCCATTCCACCCTCTGTTCCCCAGCACAGCCAGCCCTACTCCTCGCCCCTGGGACTTGCTGGGATAGAAAGCAAGGCAGATCTTTTGCAGGATCTGGTGAGCACATCCCTCATCCCATCGGTCCTGCACATGGGGGCTGCTGGACAAGCAGAAACACGTTCCAATCCCACCAAACTCACAGCGGCTCTCTCAGAACTGGCTCCAGCTCTGGTTTCTCTTACACCACCCAAGTACTCAACTACACATCAAATATATATATATGCATGCTTGACTTCAGAAACTTCTCCCAGTTTTCTATGCCACGGAATAAAAAAGAAAGCAGCTTTAAAATCATCTTCCCCTTCTACCTCTCAAAATAAATAAATGAATAAATCACATTATACCCATTTTCACACCGGAAATTCTTTGCTCGTCTTTCTCCATCACAGACCTGAGGTCTGATACACAGCGTGAGCTGGATAAATCACTTTGACTTCAAAGTACCTGCTTTAACTCCTATTCAAATAATCTGATCTTGCTTTGCATTTGTACTTTCTAGAACTTCACCTGGAAAGAAACAGATTCTTCCTGGCTGGAACAATGTGGCGGTTTGGGGGTTTTGGGGGGTTGTTTTTTGTTTGTTTTATTTGTTTGGGTTTTTTACTCATTAGGAAGCTTATCTAGAAACATTTTTTATTTTACTATTTGTAAATTACTTACATTAGTATCTTTTCTTTCTTCGGTATTTGACTATTCATCTTTCATTGAACATTTCATATTCATTAGCTGTAAAACATTTTATAAATATGATGAAAAGAAAGTAAATTTATTAATATATTCATGTATTTAACTCAGTACAGGGGACATTATTTGTAGTTAGTGAATTTGGTTGTACATGTCCCTCAAGTTCCCACAAGGACAATGTGATTTTCATAACTTCTTGTTATTCATAGATCAAAAGAAAACAAAGCTCCCCAGCTTTTGCAGTTTCTTACCTGTGACTGGACCGGTCACTGAACTAACTCCAGGAAGAAACATGAATGAGGAATATGTTTTGTTTCTGCATGAAAGCTACTCTGTTTATGAAGCAAATATATCCTCCTTGAATATTAGAATTTAATTAGAAGTTATTACACTACAATAAAGGCCTGAATCTGGTACTTTCAAATCCAAATTATTCATTCTTATGTTTACGTCTTCATTTTAACCTCTTTTGCTTTCCAAAAATTTCTTCCATCATTCTTCATCCTTCTCCCCACATTTTCGCACTCGGGTCTTTGTTTCCATCATGTTTTCACCACACTCACATGCACGAGCACTCGCTGTATGCCACCTCACCATTCCTTCTCTCAGGAAGGCTGCACACCTATTTATTTCCAGGATTTATTCATCAAGGTAATGTGGCACATGAATCATCCAACTGCCTTTACTCACATGACAAGCCCTGAGGTGCACTCCTGTGCAAACAAGTCCGGGTGATCCTCAGACTCTGAGGATGAACATTTCTCCTTCTGTCTCTATGCCAAGTAAACCCTCCTCTGCCCTCCTCTCAGCAACAGTCGGTCAAATACAAAACACCTCCTCTACCACCGGGAAACCAGAGGCAAGAATCACTTCATTACTATGTTTTGGGTTTGGGTGGCAAGGGGTTTCTTTGGAAGGAGCGGGGGGGGTAAGCTACAGGTGTGGCTTCAGTAAGAAGCTGCTAGAAGCTTTCCCCATCCAATGCCAGCCAGCTCCAAGACAAACCCACTGCTGGCCAAGGCTGAGCCCTTCAGTGACAGTGGTAGCACCTCTGTAATAACATATTTAAGAAGGGGTTAAAAAAAGTAAATCTCTGCAACTGCAGGCACCCAGGTCAGTGGAGAAGGAAGGGGAGGAGGTGCTCCAGGTGCCAGAGCAGAGATTCCCCTGCAGCCCGTGGTGAAGACCATGGTGAGGCAGGCTGTGCCCCTGCAGCTTGGGGAGGTTGGAGCAGATACCCATCTGCAGCCCGTGGAGGACCCCACACCAGAGCAGGTGGATGCCTGAAGGAGGCTGTGACCCCATGGAGAGCCCGCGCTGGAGCAGACTCCTGGCAGGACCTGTGAACTCATGGGGAGAGAAGCCCACACTGGAGCAGATTTGCTGGCAGGACTTGTGACCCTGTGGGGAACCCACACCAGGTCAGTCTATTCCTGAAGGACTGCACCCCATAGAAGGGACCCACACTGGAGAAGTTCATGAAGAACCATCTCCTGTGGGACGGACCCCATGCTAGAGCAGCGAAAGAGTGTGAGGAGGAAGTGGTGGCAGAGACAACGTGTAATGAACTGACCACAACCCCCATTCCCTATCCCCCTGCATTGTTTGTCAGGGAGGAGGTAGAGAAATTAGGAGTCAAGACCATGAAGAAGGGAGGAGATGGGGAAAAGGTGTTTAAGATTTGGTTTTTATTTCTCATTATCCTACTCTGATTTTATTGGTAATAAATTAAAATAACTTCCTGAGTGAAGTCTGTTTTCCTCATGACGGTAACTGGTGAGTGATCTCTCCCTGTCCTTATCTCGACCCATGAGCCTTTTGTTGTATTTTCTCTCCCCTGTACAGCTGAGGAGTGGTAGAGCAGCTTGGTGTGCACCTGGCTTCCAGCCAGGGCCAACCCACCACAACAATCAAGACTATCTGGCCTTCTGCAAGGTCCAGTCTCTCCACCAGCACCCATGATCACCACCATTACAGACCTCCAGTGCCTGGTGGCACCAGTTTCCAACTGCCTGTTTACTCCAGATGTCCTGCAGCCATCTGCTACTTGGGATCCTTATGACTTCACCTTTTGCCTGGCTTCACATCTCCATTACTGATCAGGCACAGTTCCAGACACTGTTCAGATGTACCTATTTATTTTTTCTTACCCATTATAAATTCCAGTATGCACCAAGTCACACCTCCACCCAAGCACAGGGTGCTACACTAAAGGCAGGGCAATTTCTCACCACAGGACAGAAGGACATGGGGAAATCCAGTATCTGACAATATCACACAGCAAGCTTCAGGCACAACCAAAAATAAAACCTTTTTGGCCAAATCCCTGAACCGGGGGAGTAACTTCAGAGCCCCACACACAGCCTGGCTGAGAAGACATGTCACCACCCCACCCCTCCCAGAAGAAGAACTATTTTCCCAAGGAGATGTTCCAACAGACAGCGTTTCAGACCGAGCTTTGTGCACTATGCTGGCACAACACTCTGCACAACGGGATGACACCAACATCCAGCTGAGACTTCTCGGAGTGCATCACCATTTCCCCAAGCAGCTCGGCAAGGAGTCACACACGAGTCGTTATTTTGAAGCTTGACATCAGATTTGCTATATTTTCTACATCACACTAACAGGACAATACGGAAAGTCTCATGCAAGGGAATTTACATTTTTGGACAATATATGTCCAAATGCTCATGTGATATTCCTGAAATAAAGCAATTCCTCCCACCAAAACCCAGTGTCAGCAAACAGCAGTTTCCTCCCTCGGCTGGGGAGCAGGGGCTCACCTCAAGGAAACACACAAAAGGAGCGAGGCTGCTCAAGTTGTGATCCAGCAAGTCCCATTTTGTTGTTGGGGGATTAACAGCACTCGGGGAAAACCCAGAATTTAACATGGTCAAAGTCTTTGCCAGCTGCTTTCAAGAAAACCCAGAAGAACTCACAAGAGGTAAGCCTCGCTGGCACAGCTGAAAGCTATGTGGCCCTTAGGAAAAGAAACACCACCAATATCAAACCAGCTGTGGGCACGCTCTCCTGCAGCACAACAGGTGATGTGCCAGAGCTTGGACCACCAGGGCTGTTCTGAATAACAGCACCCAGGCACAAAGGGTAGACCAAGCCTCTGTGCTGGCCACCCGAGCCCATGTGGGACTGTGACTGCTTTCGTGAGACCTGAACACAAGCAAAAGCCTTTCCATGTGCTGTGCTGCTAGCGCCCAGCAGAGCTGGGTCACAGCTACTCTGACCAAGTCGCTTGCCCTGCAACAGCATTTGCTAGCGCAGCCCAGACGTGCACAAATGCAAGCCACAGCATTACACCTGATACCTTCTGCTCATCTACAACTTCTACTGAGCACCACTCCAAAAGCACAGTGCTTTCCCTAAGAGAAGTATTAAAACTTTACTTCCCTAGTAATAAATCACAGAATTGGGAAAAACAGCACTCATTCATTGGGAGTGACAATGCCACGCAGCAGGTAACACGCGGCACACTGTGAATGAAGATCTTGGAAAATCCTTCAGTACACAGAGATTTATAACACAGAGAGATTCTGTCTCCTAGGCCTTGCAGAAGCTTCCAAATATGTTCCTCCCAAACCTTAAGTAATAATATGTATGGATTTAAAAAAGCCGGTCAGATGCTGTGACAGTTTAAATGTCCCTATGGCAACCTGAGCCTGCAACCTCTGACCCTGAGAGAGGTCCCACTGTGACTCTGTGGTGCTTGGGGGTTCGCAAGGGGAGTGCAAGAGGGAACAGACATTCAGCAGCTGTGCTCAGAAACAGCCACCACAGAACAGATTCTCTCCGCATTAGAACTGTCACCCTGTTCCACTACCACCATGGCTGAAGGTCCCTCACGCCCACAGCTGCACTGGGCAGGGAGATCTACAGCACTTCTCCACCTGCAGGACACTGGGAAAGCCATAACAGCTTGGCAAACTGCAGTATTTTCAGCTAGAAGTTCAGCTCTGTTCCCTTGATGTAAAACATTAACATCCAGGCACTGCAGTGGTGACACATAACCTATCTCCACACGGGTATGGACGTACCCATGCAAGTCTCCACAACCAGGATCAGTCCCTTAAAACAATGGCTAAGCAGTTCTCCTGAGGTTTTCCACTCAAGACTTCAGCCAGAAGGGGAGAGGTGCAATACTGTCCCATCACTTGTGTGATTATCCCAAAGTTACACAGCAGGACTTCTCGTGATGAGCTACTGTGGATGTGTTCAAACACGAGTGGAGAGGAAGCCTTTCTACGTTCTCCACAGTCACCACAGTAAAAGAAAGCAATGGTGATATTTCTATCTCTGGAAGTCTATTTTCATTTGAGTATGATGTAGCCAAACACAGCTGACAACAGCTTTTCAATGAATGCAATCTCACAGGCACTTAGATTTTGTGGGGATTTTTTCTGTATTTTACAGTTTCTTTGCCACACTTTATTTGGCCCTGGAACATTTTTAAACTACAGTAAAGCCTGGAGATCCAATTCCATTAGAAGAAAGCATAAAGAAACAGGACTCATCATTTCCCTTTGTTTGCACAAGTTTCATTAGATGCAAAGCAAAAATAAAGAAGGGAGAGCCCATTCCTTCCTATGGCAACCACAGTAAGCACTGGCACACAAACTGATGTACAAAGGTCAGATGTAGAACCGGAGGGCTTTCCCATGCCCACCCACATCACAAAGCTGGTAAAACTCAAATAAAAACTCATTCTGAGTTTTTAAGGAAGACTCAGAAAATTGAGACTTTACAAATGAGCTAAGGAAGGACGAGCCATTAATAAAGGCCATGTGGAAGAAACAAGAGAAACACTGCACATCCATGTTCATAATTTAAAGGCCTGACCCTGCATGGACCTCTGAGCATTTGTCCCGTTAGAGCACACATCCAGCCCAGGATACACAGAAAGTTCTGAATAAGGCAGAAGCCATTCCTCACATCAGACACTCCTGCCTATGCTCTCTGTTGTTGCACATGAAAATGAAATGGTTTTTATTCGCTAGCCTAGAGAGAGGTGTTCCCCGGTGCAAAGGGCTCTGGCTAAGGGAGCTGCTGCACCGCTCTGCTGCCTCAACTCAGCTCAATTTCAACTTCAAACTTTTATTTTGCAGCGCGTAGGCTCTGCCGAAAGCTAAATAAAGATGTGTCGTGTAGAGTCTGCATCGGCCGAGGTGTAAACAGACAAGATAGCCAGGAAGCTGGAGAAGACCTCCACGATTTAAGCACTAACTGAGCCCGAGGAGCCCCCGCTATGTGCGTGCCAGCCCATGGCGAGCGGCGTGAAGCCATGGGCAAGGGAGGTGTCCAGCCCGGAGGAGGCAGAAGCCTACGGAGATCATTTGAGAGCCACAGGACCGCATGCACCGGCCGGAGGGACAGAGAATTCCGCCTGTTTGTAGTCCTGAACACAGGATACATAGTTTGTACTTCAGGAAATAAACAGGAGCCAGCTGCCGTGCGCGGTGCCTCCCGGCCGCTCCCCTCCAAGGGCGTTCCAGACAATGGAGCAGGGAGCTGCTCCCGCCGGTTCCCAGGAGGACCCGGACCCAGCGCAGCCCGACCCGGCCGCACACAACAGGTCCCGGGCCCCCGCCGCCGGCCGCGCAGGGGCACCGGGAACCGGC
>VZRW01002553.1:129286-203199 GCA_013398125.1 Aegotheles bennettii
CTCCTGCCGCTGCTCAGCCCAGCCCCACCTGCAGCTCTCCCTGGCTTCCACCTGAACAGGCCCACGGACAGACCCCTCCGGTGTTTCCCTGCTCACAGGCCTCACCAGCCAGCATCACAGCTCCCATGAGAAGAGGGAGGGATGAAGCCGCTTTGCTGAAAGGGACTATTGATTGAGTACCCTCAGGGGCAGTTAGAAATCACAAATGCCGATTGATTTTGGTTTTTAAAGATCCCATGGTACATTTTCAAACAACAGTCCCTCTGCCTGGCCAGACTCGTGATGGAGAGGGGGGACTGTATTCCATCGTCACATACTGCTCCTAAAGGTCACCTTGCTGGTGCTATGATGGGTACCAGGAGCCCTGTCCTGCCCTGCGTGCTCTCACCCAACTCAATTACACACAAAATAGTAAATTCTCTATCTTGCAAAGGGGTAATGAGTGTAAAGGTCCTGGGGGCACTAATAGGCCTATATGGCCCAGACCAGACCCATCTGGGGCCTTCACACACACCCTCAGGCTGGGGACTCTCATCTCAGCCCTGATGTTCTCCCTGTGCTGTGGTAAAGGAGCACTGGTCTTTGGCTCTGCTGCAGTTGTGTCTGTCTGGCTATGGATGCTGTTGATCTGAACCCCAACCTGCAGGCTGCCTTCTCAGCTTGGCTGTAGACCTGCCTCAGCACCACGGAGGTGCCTTCTGACCTAGGCTCTGATTTACTCCCTTCCCTTCCCAGGCTCTGTAGTGCTGAGCTGTGGACCCCAAGGGCTCTGCTAGCCTGGGAGTCTCCCCCAATTCCCTGGTGCCCAGGGAACTTCCAGCCTGCAATAGATTGCCCTGACAATAGATCCCTGTGCTTTCTTATATCATAACACACTTTGTGTCTTGATGTAAAATATGTACATTGACCAATGAGCTGGAGAGGGTATGGGCCAGAGGGTAGGCTGGATGCATCTCTTCAACTGAGGATGTGTGTTCTAAACCGAAAGCAATACAAAAACTCAGGTTCATGGTAACCAGCTGAGAACATTGTGAAGTATGTCTTCTGAATTAGTCATTAACAGTCAAGCTTTGCTACATTTACGCAGTAGTCAAGCAAGTTATTTATGTAAGGTTATGTTTTCCTTACTCTGTTTATTTTAGTAGCAGCTAATAGTGATAGCCTGCAGTGCATGTTGATAAGACAATGTGGTGTGTGAATATTTAACAATTAAAATGAGTTTTCAAGTTAGCAGATATGGGCTTATTTAATGCATTTGAATGTATTTCTAATGGATGAGTCCTATACCATATACGCCTTAGAGTACCACCCCTGTCCAAATTTGTGTAGCTGTCAGAGATTGGCATTACTCCTGTGCTTCAAGCTCTGTATGTGCTTAAACTTTTGCAGGAATTGAACTGGTAATTCTGAAGCTCTGAAAGTCCTACTCAACCTATTACAAGCATGCAAAGTACCCTCATTTTTTTCTAATGTCTTTCTTTACAGATAATAACAAATCTGGATTAGTAACAGCTACGTGTGGCGAATGGATGTTTTATCCACTTTAAAGATACGGGGCACAAAATGCAGTTTTGTGCTGAAGAGATTAAGATATTTGCTAAAAAATCCTAATCATATTTTAGTCATAAATTGAGGTGACTGCATCTTCAACAGTCTACTGCTTTCTGCTGAAGGCATGCTTGTGGGTCATTGGGCCATCTAGTGAGTTTATATGTAAAAATTAATTCTGCAATTTTTACTTAATTGCCTCCCTAACTGCATCGAGGCATTTTGATTTAGGACACGGCAGTTTTGGGCCTTCCATTATAAATTGTGTTAAATTGGTCAGCTTGAAAGGTAGTTCAAAGTTACTTCTGGAACTTTCCAGTGTTCAGCAGAGGACTAATTTTGCTTCCAAGATTAAACCTACAATTAAAGCTCCTGAAATTTGTATCTATAAAACATTACAAGTTTTTTTTCAGCTAGAACTATCCTTTGTAGTTACTCCTCTGGATGCACAGCAGAGCACTGAAGGCCATGTATTTCTACAGTTAGAGGTGTTTCACCTGTTTAGATTTATTTTTGTCCTTCTCCCTTTATTTGTACTACTCTTGTCATCCCTGTCACTACTTTCACCAGTTAATTGCCATGGGATATGCTGAGTGAAAGCCAGAAATGCAGTCTCGCACTGTAGGAGCAGAAACGTACATCTGAACTTGTGTGAATCGCTTTCAGTCCAGCCTTATCCCTCTCTTCTGGAGCCAAAACCACTGAGTCTTCTGCACCTGAGCCTTTAATCCTAGGTTGCTTCTGCACTGTTCCTGAGAGTGCAATTGTCTTAATAGGATTGAGACATGAACTGTAGCCTTTATGATAACTGGCTCCTGGGTTTCATAAGCCACTTGCACAGAATCCATGTTTTATTGTTTTCCTTGAACTGTAGTTGTATTGTATCTGGAACTATTTCATCACTTATGAACCTATCCCAAGACCTCCATCGGCTCAGGAAATTTGAAGTCCAAGCGGGAATTATTTATTTTTTTTTTATTACATAGCTAAACTCTTGCCTAAGAGGATATTGGGCAGTCCCTTGGTAAAGGCAAGCCCCTTGCAGGAAGGCAGCCTCTGCCAGTCTGGGTATGGCTTTGTGTTCAGGGCTAAGGATTTTGCTGAAAAAAAACCCTGAACTGGCTGGGAAGCTGCCTCAGACAGCAGAGATAACATGGAGCTTGCATAGGCCAAGTATCTGCTGAGCTGTCTGTTCAAAGCTTTTCACTGTAGTGTTACTTAGTGCTAATATATTGCCAAGCTCCTTGAAGTGTTCACCTTCTGCTGTCTTGTCTCTATGAAGCTGCGCTCTTTAGCCTATATAGATCTATCTGCAAACTTTGAGTGCACTAGTAACAAATGAGGAAATGTTGTTCTCATCTGAGGGACACAGGATTTCTCAACTGTGAATGTGTAAATGAGTGCTCAAGTATTACCTGTATCCTCTGAGATGACAGGTCCGGTTGAAGAGAACCGGGTGGTGGTGAGTCTGCAGTGGTTCAGCAAGATGAGTCAGGAGTTGAGACCTGACCTTGTGTAACGTCAAGCTGCACCAATCTGGCTGCTGCTGCTGGGATCTTGGATGTTTGCTGTCCACTTCAGATGACTCAGAAGACTTGTGCAAGATCTGTATGTAACTACAAAGAACAGGTTTCAGCCTGCTTTCAGGAGAAAGTTAAATCCTAACAGACAGTAATAGGGGCTATAAAAGAAATTACTTGTTCAGAGAAGTGATCAAATCATGAGCAGTTGATAAAAAACATAGTGATTAACTTCTAATTCTTTTGGGAAAAGATATATGACACGTTTCCAAAAACAAACTGATTTTTCAGCAGTAATTTGTGGAGGATGGAGGCAGCAAAGTTCCCACCATGGACAGTGATATGGATATTATACAGCTGGTTGGATGGAAGCCATGGAAAAGATAAGCACAAAAAGAAAACAACTAGCCAGGAAGATAGAGTAAGGAACTGACTTGAAGAAAACAGGTGTGCGGACATTCATGTTTATAAGGCCAACAAGCGATAAGCTTGTGTTGGGAAAGAACAATGCTTTATATGAGAATAAGGGAATCAAGTACTGCTACGTGGGGCTTTGCAGGGATGGGGCATGGGCTATAAAAACCAGAGTTGTATCATAATAAAGGGTCTTCTCTTCACCCCACAAGAGGAGTCTGTGTCATCTGTCATCGCAGTAATTTCTAAATAATTATATTGGATTTTGGAAATGAGATTTTATGCTCCTTAATTTTTGTGTACACTTCTAGAAATATGGGGGCAAAATCAAATGAGAATGAGTAATAATTATATGAATGCAACTAGCAACGATTGAATATTTATTTTCAGAAACATCTAACCAAAAGGGTATTTTAAAACCTTACCATTTTTGTAATAGAACAGTATTTATTTTTTTTACTGTTTTTAATGTTATGTTGATTATACTAAATTGTATAGCTATGTTAGTATTTTAGTATTAATTTTAAAGAGCATTATTTAGTATTTTAAAGAACAGGCAAAATGAGAAAGAGCCTGTGAGTGGAAAGCAGAATAAATCATACTCTCCAGAAGATCTGCGTTGAAGGCTCGGGTTGCAGTAATAAATGGCAGAAGCAGCAGCTCTAGATAAAGAACTTGGTGTGGTGGGGTTTTTTTGGATTCACAGTTACTTAAGCAAACATTCAGAGTGAGTCAACTACATTCAAGATGATTCAGGTAACTTTCAACACTTTACCCCTAGGACAAAGGTTTTCTCCACAGATCATCTGGCTGAACCTTCTTTCACTGACATCAAATGAGAATATTTCTTCAGCTTTGCAAAATATTCTGATACTCATATAAATAATACATTATATTATATAACACATGAATTAGGGCAGTCAAATTTCAAATGAGAGAAATTCTTTACTGCCTAGGAAAAAAAATACTGTTAGGAAGATCTTGGGTGAAATTGGGCCTTACTGACTCAAGGCTGTAAAATGAAGGTGCCAGTGGGTGTCAGTGAGGTCAGGACTTCATCTTGTGATTTTTAGATTTACTCAATACTTTTTCTCTATGCCTCTGTAGACTATAGATAGTAAATGTCTCAAAAATACTTCAAGACCTTTATGTGAGCAAGGAGCTCAATCTGTAATTTTTTGATGCAGAAGTTGAGTTCATGTTGTGAAAACAAGTTGAAGGCTCAAGGTACTATTAATGCTTAAAGGAAAGTATATGAAATGCTGCCCTTTTCTCTCAAGAAACAAAACGTAATAATCTTTGTTTCAGTCAGAAACCTGTGAAAGCAGGAATTTTATTTCAAAGATGGGTCTTCAATGGTTTGTGTATGTTGGCGAACTTGTGTATCTCCTTCGTAATGACATTATGCCTTTTTCTGCATACTAGCTCAAGGGTAGATGCTAAGGTATTAAGCCCACTCAGTTATCTCCATGAGATCTTTCTTTCCTACCAGTGCTAATGATTCACCAGTGGTGAACTGCGAAAGTGTATTTAGCTAGGGTAGCTGTAGCTTTAAGCTTTGAAAATGGTCCCAATTGTTTAGTGGCTTGTAAGCCATTTCTTAGTCACCAGAGTGATTATTACGTCTGAGAACTCTTAGCCATACTCCTGTCAGTAATATGTTTTTATAGATCATGGGATCTGCTATTCTTGCAGAAAATCATAGACATTATACCTGTATGTATTTCTTAAACTGGTACAGTTTATGATCACTTCACATCATCCTAACTTTTGTTCATTCAGTTTATTTACAAACAATTGCTTCCTAAGTTCAGACTATATACATTGACAGGTTCACATCATACTTGCAGCGTATTAAACAGTAAGTTCTACGTACAGCAATGCCTTGAAAGTTATACCTTGTATTTGAATCAACTGTACCTCTGAAATTGAACAGATATATTTAATAAAATTAAACAAGTTCATCCTCACAAGGTGAAACATAAGAGACTTTCTGTCCAAGACTTAAATCCTGGTAAGGCCTGGATGTTTTAAGAAGACTCAGACCTTACTAATCCAGGCAGCGTACACACCTACAAAATGCTGGTCCTTATTAAACACAAAACTTAACAGAGTGAGAAGGGAAACTGCAGCAGAGGGAAGGACAGTGACTTTTGAGGTTAGGGAAAGTCCAGAACCAAGAACTTGCTTTGCCTGAAGGCCAGCATCTAGCTTTCTGGACCAGTACATTTCACAAATGTGTCTCTAACGATACCATGTACCAGTTCTCAAATTCCTGCTTAGCCAAGCCTCTAGCTGGTATAACATGCGGGGTTTTTTACATGGACACAGGATTTGGTACATCACTTAATCTATCTGATTAGCCTGGATTACTTTAGACTAATTTTGCCTCAGTGGTTGGCACTAAACCTATAAGGTGTGTAAGTCCAAAAAGTGTTATTCCAGCCTCAGTGTCACCAATTGCCTGTCAGTCTGATTGACTTATTCTGAGGCAGAAAGTTAGCTTATTTTGATGGGGGGAAAAAAATCTGAAATTCTAGTAATGGCTATAAAAGAAACCTAGAGTAAAAGTTAGTTCAGCCTTTATGAAGACCACCTGCATGTAGTAAAAGAAATCTAAAAATTAGCAGGTGTAGTAGCAGGTGTATTTCAGTACAGACATTAATTATTTACACAGGTGTAATTAGTGACATGAAGGACATAAACTTTACGAAAGGGCTAGAGCAGTAGACTAGGAGGCTAAAAGTGTAAGGACTCTTGCATTTTGTCACTGACTTGCTACATATCTGCACAAGTGTGTTAAGTGCTACCTACCTTTCTTGAAGCTCTGGGTTCCCCATCCATGTAAGAGTGTGGTGTTGCTATTTGAATACTTCATTAGTAGTTGCTGGCATTTTGAAATTCTCAGCAAAAGCAGGCTATTGAGAGAAAGGAATACTTTTAAAAAAATAATTCTGAACTTAGCAGAAGCAAAGTGTCAATTGAACTCAGTTTCCATGATCTGTTCTGACCTGTTAACTTTTCCCAGCCTATTGATATGAACATATCTAAGCTAAGTTCCTAGTATTTGCTATTGGCCTGGTATTTACAGCTGGGGGCAACACTAAGCTCAGATTTTCCGAAACAGCTTATCTTTTAGTATGTGCTGCACATGCAGCTAAACTCCTCAGTGGAGTTGCAGTGGAACTAATGTTTTCAGGATTTATTAAAATATCTGGTTTTCAACATCTTCATGTTCAATAAATGTCCAGACTGCTTAAAAAATGTTATCCTAAATCATGAAGATTAGAGTAATTAAATTAATGGCTAGCTTATATCTTTGTCACCTTTCTTTGTCTACTGATGTTTCAGGGGAGCCTAAAGGAAAGTGCCTTTAAATATCAAGATAACAGCTTTGGTTTAATTTCTTCCTCTCACTCCCTATGCTTCTCTTGAGCCATCAATGAAATCCATCTTCCTTATGGTCTTCAATTTGCTACTTTTACCCTATCATTTCCTTTTACTCTTTGGTAATATTGCTCCCTCTTTCAAAAGCCACGTTCTTCCAACTCCTCAAACCTCACATCTTCTATCAGTGAATCATTTCTTTCTTTCCAAGGTGCTGTTCTTTCCTCATTCCCTTTCCTTAAATGTGACCATCTTGGGTCCCTTGGCCCTAGGGCCCCTGTTCTGAATACGCTTCCCAGGTGCTTAACTTTAATCATCAAGTACTAAACAATGACCAGACTGAAGTGGCAAATTTTGAGTAACATTGACTTATTTCATCTACTTATGGTGCACGTTACTTATGGTAAGCATGTTCACCACAAGGATGCTTTGATGGGAAGGATAAAGGCTAAAACTGGAGATACAAATAACTGGTATCTGCTGAACAATCAGAGAACTTGCTGCACATATTTGTTCAGCTCACTGTTCTATAGTCATAGGTTTAGTAACATAGAGAGCTTTAAGGACAAAATGGGCTAATAGTTCATATACTTTAATTGTCTATACATCACAGGCCATGATGCTTCATGCAACAAACCCTGTACTAAGCTCAGTAAAACCTAAGAAGGATGTTAATCATTTCAACAGACTTTTTTAAAAGCAAGTTGATAGAAGCATAAGTCTGAGATACATAATGTATTATCCAAGGGTGTCCACCAATCTGAACTGTAGTGAAATTAGTTTAGTTTTCCACTTTTCTATAGGCATGTTGGTCATTTACATAAACCGGAATTTATTTGAAATACAGCAGAGCTTTCTGTGGCTGAACATTATGGTTTTACTTCTGAAGGGTGTATATGTGTTTTCCTACATTGTTTAGACATTGTGTTCCGTTAAAGGCAATTTATTTATATGTATAGGTCTTAAATGGCCTTGTAGCCTCCTTTCACAATGCATAAAGAATTCCTAAAATGGCATTTTGGAGGCATTGTGTGTTTTACAAGTAAAAGTTTCTCTACTGTTTGTAGACAAGCTTACTCTTTGATATAAGACATCTGGGTCACACCAGGAGTAAAGAGTTGAAACATTTGAAGACTTGAGGTGTCTAGTGCTCAGCCAGGGCAGGTTGTTCACTGGCCAGCTGTACTTTCCTACGGAATGTTGGATTTGAATAAATTGTCCTATTCTAGGAATTATGTATTAAGACTATTTTGCCAGGGTTAATAGCAAAAGCAAATAACCCTAAGTTGATTGCTATCAGAGATGAGATGCCCTGCTCTTCCACAACTATGACTCTTGTGAAGCTTTAACAGTTTGTGTCCATCTCTGCATGCTACTAGAGCTGAGGAGTGAGGCTGATGTCAGACTGGAGCAGTCAGAACAGGAAGAGATCATTTATGCCATCAGCGGAGTCTAAAGCCACTCATGGTTTCTGGGTTTCCCCCAGCACAGCATTCTTTCATGTAGTGGTGCTCTTCCTTAGCTAAATATTTTGTATTTAAAAAAAAAAAGTGTTCCCTGCATCAGCTCCAAAGGTAGAGACATCTGTTAGATTTAGGAAGCTTATGTTCTTCTCTTGGGCAGAAGTCTATGGGATTTCTTTTCCTGATGCAGTGTAATGGAAAAAACAGGCAATTAAAGAGCTTCAGGAGATGAGATGCATCTTCCCACGGAATAAAGGCTTCTTTTAGCATATTTAACATACATAAGCTGAAGAACATCAATTTGAATTTCATAGTTGTAAGTACTTGTAGAGGATTGAATGATTGCTTGATGTCATGAATTCAGGCAGAAACTTTTCACTCTTGAAACACGAATTTGATTCCTAAGATCAAAAGCAACAGGGTATTGCAAATGTCTCTTCCTCTTTCACAGATAGCTTTTTCAATCCACCCAAAGCGTGGTTGTTAGTTTGTCCCCGGAAAATCCTTTATCTAATAAGTGTTGCATGTCAGGAGTGCCAAGGCTATGGCTGCTTTGAGTCAGACTTTACTGTGTGTGCCAATTCTTATGTCTAGTCCTAGCTGCTTACAGGGACAGCTGAAATTTTATGAATGTCACATGCCAAATGCACACAAGTATTTCCTCTATCTTACTTGCTCTTTGTGGAAACATTAAGAGAGAAAAGCAATTTACTGTCAGGAAGAGCTAATGTCTCTAAGTGCAAGTATCAAGTCCCTGCAGTATGGTGGTTTCATGTGCTGTATCTACTTGCCAAACTCAATCAAATAAATGAAAGGTCTTGGTAGGTAATTAGCTAGTGCTTCATTGTCTGTTCATGCATGCCTGGCTGTATATTAACTCTGACAAAATGCTTTCATTCAACAGCATAATTGATAACTGCCAGAGTTTCTCTTAACAAGCTGGTTTGATGTCATGCTTTATTATAGTGGCTTGCTCTCACCTCTGCAGATAAGCTTGGGTCAGGACTCCCGTTGCAAGACCCGTATATTCAGAGGTGTAAACACAGCTGGAAGTGTTTGCAATAGGTAGAAAGAGATAATTCCACTTAGGAAATCATATTCATTTGTTGGGCAGTATGAAAAGAATAAGGGTGGTATCTGCAAATTAAGCTAAAGGAAAAATGCCATCCATGTAGCTTTGAATGCTTGAGTCTCGCATGCAGAATCTAGAGGCTCTAAATTATGCTGGGTCTAATTATTATGCACGCTCAAAGGAAGAGAGAGTCCTTGTCCTGAAGAGATTAAACAGACTAGTTATTTCTTATGCATAAAACCTTAGAAATTAGATGTTAGAAGGCTTTCAAAAATCAGACATGGCAGCAATCAAGATAAAGAAATTGTCATAACAAAAGCATCATGTCAGGTCTTTGCTGTAACTTGGATGTCACCCGACATTTCATCCATAAAAATCTATCTTCCATATAGCTGGCTGCAAGAATCACTCGCATTTCTTCTTTTGTGTTTTTTGGCCATTCTCAGGCCTTTTTGTCAAACCTATATGAATCCTGCAATCCACGAGAGAAATAAAACCTGTTTACAGCTCAGTTTGCTCACTCTTGAAATGTTTTACCGCATCTGTGCTAGCAACCCAAGCAGATGTGAGACTGCTCCGGGACCATGGCATACAACACTTCCATACTGGTAAGTCACCAGTGCAGCTTTGATCTGGGAAGAAGCAGCAGTGCTCATGGCTGTGTGGTGCCCTCGGACTCCTCTACCTCCTGCTGACAGCTGGTGAGCGTGCAGCGGCAGCTGAGGGATGGGGGTGCTGTGAGCTGGGGGGTCCCAGCCCTCAAGGCGGGTTGGTGGCCTCCACTATCTCCTTCTGAGGCAGCTTTGAGGGCTCCTGCTGGCCTCCTCTGCAGCCAGGGCTGCATCCCCTAAGGACGCCCTGCCGAAGCCCCAAGCATGGGGGAGCCCCTGGCTGAGAGCAGAGGCTGTGAGCCCAGCTGCCCAAGCAGAGACAGGTGCCTTGTGCTCATGAAGGCCAATGCTGGGGCCAGGGTGTGTGATTTTGGGGCACGAGCCAGGAGGGCCATGCTGGGTGGGCAGGCAGAGCCCACGTTGCTGGCAGATGGGCGGTGGTGCTGACTGGGCTGGGCCAGGCCACCCTCCTGGGGGGCAGGAGCAGAGGCCCCTGGTCCTGGAGGTGGATGTGAACTTCCTCTGGGGAAACTGGGCAGGCTGCAGGCCCCATGTTGCAAGCAGGAGCAATCTCAGGCTGGAGCAGCTGCTGCCCTCAAGCAGTGGGGAGCTGTGGGACAGCCATGGTGTGCCATTGATGGGAATGCTGGTCTCTGGTCCAAGGAAGCCGTGGAACAGCCCTAATGCCATGTGGCTACCAGTGCTGGGGCTGCTGGTCCTGGGTCCTGGGGAGCTGTGGAACAGCCCCAGTGCTGCCTGGCTGGGGGTGCTGCTCTCAGTACTTGGTGCTGGTGCCCAACTCCCGCCATGGTGTCTGCTGGGCTGGCTGTAGGGATTTGGGGCCCAGTGTTGCAAGTGGGAGCAGCCTCACATCCACAAGGGCCCAGGGGGGCTGGAGTGCCTGCGGCTTTCGAGTGCTGGGGAGCCACAGGAGAACCTTGGTGCCGTCAAGATGCCGGTGCTGGGGCTGCTGGTGTGTGGTACCAGCGAGCTGTGGGGATAGCCCCAGTGCTGCCTGGCTGGGCGTGCTGCTCTCCGCACTCGATGCTGGCACACAGCCGTGTCTTATGGGCCAGCAGTATGGATTCTGGGCCCGATGCTGCAAGTGTGGGCCCAGGGGGGCTGGAGTGGCTGCTGCCTTGAAGTGCAGGAGAGGACCCTGATGCCGCCTGACTGGAGGTGCTGGAGCTGCCGAGCTTCAAGCTGGCACTGGAGTCTGTAAGGGGAAGCAGGAAGGTCAAGAGCATGGCCTCCCAGGCCTGGAGCAGGATAGGCCAGAGTGATATCCCCAGCCCTTCTGAAGCAGAGAGGCTCTGCCAAACCCACCCTGAGCACCCACTGCCAGGCCTTGGCTGGCCCTTGGTCCCAGCCCAGGGACACTGGTGCCCAGGCCAGCACGGCTGTTGCATTCCGAGCTGGCTGTGCTGTTCTTCAAGTTGGAGCAGCACCAGTGGGTTCCCTCGGCAGCGCAGGAGCAGCACAGGAGCAGCTCCCAGGGCCTGTGGAAGAAAATGGGTTCATGGCTGTGAGGTCAAAGTGACCAGAGCACGGGATTGTCCAGCAGAGTTTTTTCTCAGCCTTTCTGCTTCCAGCCCTTGGCTGGACAGAGGCCCTGTGCAGAGCCTCAGGGTGCAGCTCTGTCACTGACCTCTCTTCCTCTGCCTGCTCCCTGCCCCTGGACAGAGGCAGTCACTGGCATCGCAATGGCTGTGCCTTTCACTTAGCCCTTCACATTCATGGCTGTTCTCCCATGATGGCAGTCTGATGGAGACAGGAAAATCTGTGAGCCTCTGCTGCCCCGGCACAAGGCAGGTGTAAGACATCCCTGCTCTTCCCACCCTGCCCTGTTCCCAATTCCCTGGTGAAACTGGTGCTCAGACTCACGGGACAGCGGAGGGCCAGGTCTGCTGGGGCAGGCCCTGCCGGGGCACAGCGCTTGCACCCTACTGTCTTGTGAACTGAGCAGGACACCAACCTGAAGGCATTCAGATCCCCATGGTGAGTGTTTCCAAGGGAAATGCAACCCAATCTCTACAGAACAGGCACTGGAAGCAAGAAATGCCAGTGTGCAAAGCCTGTCCCTGCAGGAGAAAGTCAAGGAGCACAGGTGAGTCCTTGATGCTGCTGGGCATCTGCCATGCCCCGGGGGCAAGGGAACAGCTCCTGCCTGGATGCTGCCCCTGTGGAACCAGGCGTGTTTGCATGCTGGGCACACCATGGTGCCATAGGACTTTCTGTCCCCCACAGGGTCCAGGCAGATGAGGCAGGTGGTGTTCTCCTCCAGAGCCACCAATACTGCCTGCTCTGGGCGATGGTCTCAGCAGAAGGACCTGGGGGGAAGAGGAAAGGGAGGAGTGAGGTGAGAAGTGCTGGGTCCTTCCCCAGTGGTGGTGAGGAGAGGAGAGGAGGTACCAGTACTGGGGAAGGAACTGGCTGACACATTCGCCCTCCACGTCACAGGGGAGATGGAAGCTGCAGTCACAGCCCATCTCCCGGCAGGTGATGGTGGCCCTGCTCTTGCCACAGATGGAGCAGTGCTGGAAAGAGCACAGCAGCCCCCACCAGCGGCAGCCTCACGGGCAGCCCCACACCTCCGGACACAGCACAGGATGTGGCTGCTGCTGGGTCATGCAGATCTGCCTGGTGAACATGGCTCCTGTGCTGGAGTGTCTGTGAAGCTGCTGGGAGCAAGACTTCTGTCCCAGAGCTGGTTGGAAGGGCTAAGATTCCTTTCTCAGGGTCTGTGTTAAGCTCCTGCAAACCTCTCCTGACACATATCTCCCTGTTCTTGTCAGGTCCTCACCTTCTGTGCTGCCTGGTCAATTGTATGTAGAATATCCTCATGGTGAAATCCCACTAGACCAACTCTCTTCATCATCTGCTGAAAAAGGTCGTTGGCAAAAATCTGCAGAGGAGAGAAGGCAAGGAGCTGATGAGGAGAGTGTGGCAGGGACTGCCTGTTGGAAAGCTGGAGGGAGCCCTGAAGTAGCTCACTACACAAAACTCATGGGCACAGAGCCCTTTGTTCTCCTGTTCGTACCTGCAGATATCTGGGTCAGTCTCTGCCCGGCGGCACAGCCTGTGTCCTGGAGGGGAGAGAGCAAATGCCACTGGGAATGAGCACCTCTGCAGTGCTGGAGCCAGGGGAAGCATCCTGAGGGATGGCCCCTGGGGCCTCCTCTGTCCCTGCCTAGGTGTCTGATGGGCAGGGCTGGAGGTCTTGGAGAGGAGGGGGGCATTGCAGGCACGGGCATCCCAGCAGGTGCCTACTGCCCAGCCTGGGCCCTGCTTGCTGAGGACAAGAGGGCCTCTGCCCCAGGGCGGCTGGGGAGCTCCTGCCTCCCCCTGCCACCTCTCTCGGCCCCATGTTGACTGCCCTGACAACCCCTCTGCCAGGCTGCAGGGGGGATACTTTTCTCTCACCCTGGTCCATCGAGTCAGAGACCTTCTCCTTCCTTGTGGACCTGGCGCACATGGACAGTGAGTGCCTGGAGAGTCTCGGTCCCAGCAGCACTAGGGTGTCTCCTCCAAATACTTCTCTGCTGACTCTGAGGGAGAAGTGAGACGTGGGTGAGTGTGCAGCACAGCCCCAGAGCCCTGAGGTGTGGGGTCCCCCTCCTCCCTCAGCAGCCCCACACGAGCCCCGTCTCTCCCCTGTGCTCTCCTCACCTCACCAGGTCGCACTGGCGCTGGGTCTGTGCCCACTATTCCTTTTGTGGGCTTGGCTCCATGGGCACCGCTGGCCTGCGTGCACCCTAAATATGCACAGGGATGAACTTGGCCACCTGCCACCCACTCTGAGATGGCCACAGGGGTAGGTGTGAAGTGGCAAGATGGGGGCCTGAGCCCTCAGCACCAGCACAACCAGGGTGGCTGCTCCTGCAGCAAGCACAGAGTGGAATGTCAGGTCCCTTGGAGCAGCCATCACGGGTGGCACTGCTGGCTGACGGGTGCTGTTCAGGCAGCGCAACTGCAGGGCTCCAGCTCTGGCCAAGGCAAATCTCTGCTGCTGCCACCTGCATGGGCAGTGCTGCCAGCGGGTCAGGGAATGTGGTGCTGCCTCTCTGCACCCCACCAGTAAGGCTGCATGGTCAGGACTGCCTCTCGTTCTGGGCTCTGTGGTACAGGGGACAGAAGTGACCTTTGAGCCTGGCCTGGGCTCACATGTCCCATCCGCTCAGACACAGTGGGTGGCCAGGGCACAGGACCTCAGGATGACACCTAAATGTCACAAATGGCCCAACATCTTTCCCCTGAACAGCTCAGTACTTTGGTGATGTGCTGCCTCCAGAACAAAAAGCTGTGGGAGTGCAAGCTGAGGAGTCACGGTGGAAATGGACTTCTTCTATGACAATAAACTGCCTTTCAGTGTCAGCCTGAGTCTTTCCTTGTTAGGAAGCTGCAACTGGCTCTGGGGCAGCTTTGGAGCTGGTGGGTGGGAGTGTTGATCTGTTTGATGGTAGAAGGGCTCTACCGAAGGATCTGGACAGGCTGGATTGAGGGGCCAAGGGTTGCCAGGCCCTGAAACAGGCTGCCCAGGGAACTGATGGAGTCACCATCCCTGGAGGGATTTAAAAGATGCCTAGACATGGTGCTTAGGGACAGGGTTTAGTGGCAGACTTGGCAATGCTAAGTTAACAGCTGGACTTGATGATCTGAAGGGTCTTTTCCAACCTAAATGGTTCTGTGATTCTGTGTTTCCCAGCTGTGTTTGGGGGGCTTGCACACAACAGTGACCTGCGGTGACACCTTGCCCTGCAGGATAAGGGAGTTCAGCTGTCTGGATGTCAGTTGTGCCAGATTGTCTAGGGGACAGAGAAGGGTCTCGGTCCTGCTTTATATGCTGAAGCTGCAGGAGAGTTCAAAAAGAATTCAGGGTAAAAAGTTTAGCAGGGAAAATTTAAACTAGAGAGCAATGAGACCAGTTTTTTGAGTCTCCCAAGGCTCTTCACTAAAATGTCCTCAATCAGGAAAATATGAGGGGATCACATCTTCAGGCTGGGGAACTTGCTGTCGTTGAATTCAAGCACCATGTACCACATCCTCAAACATTAAAGAGGTGTAATAAAAATGTAAACAGACTTAACAGTGCACAAAGGAACAAAATATGACTAAGCAGAGCCTTGAAAAGAGGCAGAGAGCTGAACTGGCATTAAAATGTTGAAAAGCTGTTCGAGAGAGCTGTCAGAGCCCTGGGGCTTTGTGTGCCTGGGCTCAAGGCCAGCCCAGAGTTGATGTAGCTGATATCCTTGAAAGAAAGATAAGGAGCATCAGCAGAGGTTCCCCTGAACACCTTTGAGAAACCTTGGTGGGGGGTCCTCAAACTACTTTTGGGAGTTGCTTTCAATTTGAGGCTCACACCTTTGATATCTTGAGCTTTGCTGCAGCTATGCCTGTGCCTGGCAGGGTACCCCACTGATCTGAACACTTGCCCAGACCTGTGGTATGGACTTTCCAGCCTGTTACCATGACCTTGCCTGATGCTCTGGGATAGGGACCGCTTCTGGGCATCCTCCAGATCTGTTCTGCTCCTTGGCTGGAGGTGGTGGGACAGGCTTGGAGTGGTGGGACAAACTCTAGCTGGTGAGAACCCTGCACTGCTAGCCCCATGGGGATCCCCAGCAGCTCATGGCTCTCCTCTTGCAGAGCAACCAGCTGTCTCAGCACCCTGACAAGAGCTACTTCTGGTAGTTATTCACCAGGGTGAGACCCTGAGGAGGTTTTCAATCGTGAGGAACATGTGCCAATGTAAAGAAGTTCTGGTGCAATGTTCCCTTAGCCCTCTGGAGCACATGGGTCTGATGTCATTACAACATATGTCATCTTGCATTATAATAGCAATTATTGCATGTGGTAGGTATATGTAACAATCTAATATTGCTGGTTGGATAATGACAGCAGGTTGCCACAGTAAGTGTTGATTGGTTTGGGGTTTTTTGACGCTAAAATACATCAGCCTGAAAGTAGAACACTGTTCTACTAAAGAACTAACACTGCTGTAGACGAGTTTGGGTCTGCTGCTCAAATGGTCCAGCACCATGTATCATGATAGTGTGGGCTAATTGAAATATTTGTTACCAATTCCATAGAAGGTTTTGTTTTCAAAATAAATATATTCCTTTTTAGATATAAAGAGATCTTGAGTTAAAAATATATATAGCAGCACTGGACTGTTGGGACAGCTGAGACTTCAAAGAAACTCCCTTATTTCTTTCCTCTCCTTCTTTCTCCAGAGGAGGGAGAATCAACAAAACAACTTTGTGCTGGAGAACCATTCAGCATTTTTCTGCCATGGTGATAACTCCATCACATGTCTTTCAACACATCCTGAACATGCACCAGGGGTTAAGGAGCACTCTGAAAACATGTGTCTTCATCTCACAGTTTGTCCTCCTCTCACAGATTGTGATAATACATGAAAAAATGAAGTGAGAGAACCTGAGCTCTCTTATAAGCAGCTAAAATGGGTGACTATGTAAGGAGAATGAGATGATGAAGGAAAGGAAGAAAAAGAAAAAGATGGTTTTATGAGTGACACCAGGCAATTTCCTGGTTATAATGGAAAAATGCTGTTATTTTTACCGTAATAATGGTAATTATTATTTCCAGATCCTTTTTGTGCTAAGTATGGTACAAACAGAACAGAAATACAAACTCTTCTTCAGAAAATGTATGATCCAGCCATAAAACAAGAGAAAATTAACAGATACAGATGAAAAGAACACAGCAAAATACAAAACAGTAGCATATCACTACAGAAACACTTCAAATGCCTTCTGAAGTGTCTACAATAGAATTTGCAGTTGCTATCAGGTCTCTTCTGGTCATTAGCATAGGCTGAAAAACAAACATTAAGGGCAGATGAATTCACAGGTTGTTCCTCGTTAGATCTGCAGAAACTCCACCTTCCACACAACCATACCTGATGCTGCCACTTTTTGCAGCAACAGAGAATTTCCTAGTCCTCAAAGGTATTACTGGCTACCCACCAGCATGTGCTGTTCTGCTGGGTGTTTTGATTGCTACTTTTCATTACAGCAAGGTAATAAGGCTCTGCAATCCATCCATGGCAAAGACAAGAAATACCTCCACAATCTAGGAATGTGGGAAATCTGGATTCTGCTCCTGCCTGTGCCACTGACACGTTGGTCAATCCTGAATGAGTCAGTCTAGGCCAGTGTGCCTCTGTTTCCTGGCCAAGCTCTTCTGTGCCAAACTTACATAGACAGTAGGGAGTGATTTTTATTACCTGTCACCCTTTCAAGAGACTCATATGGGGCCTAGCATAGTGGATCATTTAGCATGATGCATCCCTTAGGTAGTGCCATAACAATGATACTAAAAAGGAGGAAGCCCCCTATTTAAGCAGCGAGTGATGTATATGAGGGAACTTCAATACAAGCTTTCCCCTATTTGTCCTACTAATATATCTGTGTCTTGGTCTGGAAGGACAAATCTAATGTTAGGAAATAATCTAGCTTTTCGGCTCAGCAGCAGAGCAGGACTTGGCTCCTTACTTTGCCAGTAGGAATGTGATTTGGAACTGCACTGTCAAAAGCGTATAAAAAATAGCTTTGCATTATGCTAGGTCTTTATGATCTGGTCAAAATGACAAGTGATGCTAATGATATTAGGCATCTGCTTCCAGATGTCTCATGCCATTTCTAGAGCCAAGAATTGATCACATTAATGATATTTCCACTTGCTTCCAAAACAATTGACAGAGAAGTGCTGTTCTGAGGTAGAAAACCTTGGAGTTATTTACTATTCATTAGTATCCACTTCTGCAATGAGGAAGACTTTAGAAACAGAAGAAATGAGCCCAGCAGTTGTGATGTTAATTTTATTGAAATGTCTTAGGTATTCAGGAGTAATCCATGAGGCATGACTATTCAGGTTCCCCATGTTGGCCCACTACCAAGCACATAATATTTGAGAGGAAGGAAAGAAAGAACTGATAATTCTAGCAAGGTTATGTTTGAGAAACAGTGTGGTATTGGAATTAATTTTACCTAACAGGCCTATGAAGATCCAGCATCTTTAATCCATAGTATCTACTATATTTAAGAAATCAAGCCAGTCATAGGACCACTTTAAAGGTGAGATTAAACAACAGAGAATTTCATGTGGCTCTGTGCACGTGAAATTCTATAGACAGCAGAAACGGTCCTCAGCTCTTACCTTGTCAAATGTACATTGCCATAATCAACTGGGTCTAAGCAGAGTAATGCTAGATGTAGACCTTTCAACAGACATTGCAGTTTTAATTTAATGCTTCAGTGTTTTAAATGAGTGATTGAACCTGTTGCAAATCCTAAAAGTTAAAGGGATAGAAAGAGGCTAAGAGCAGGAGAACTTGTTGACTGTGTGCATATGAAACCAGAAACCCCGAGTCTGTTAATAGGATGACAGTAATTAGAATAAAGTGGTAGAAAAAGCCACAGAAGAGCAGCTGTTTATTTTCCCCTCATACAAGAAAAAGCAGCAAGGACTAGAATTCACCTGGCTCTGATCAAAGAAAAGTGAACATCTCCTTTCGTGTCCTTCAAAGATTCAACCAAGAACCCTTGTCAGTGGTGGTGTTAGTCTGAATAAAGCCTTTAATGCACAACTACAAAATTGCCATTCAAACACCTGGGAATTTAGTGGTGTTTAAGGACATTGGTTTCCTGGTTTCCCCATGAAAAAGGCCAGAGAATATACGCAATACCACAGGATGATTCCTGAAAGTGAGCAAAAATCCTCCTGTGCTTCTAACTTGAAATGCTTGGTTTGTATCAAGAAAAAGAAACATATCATGAAATACTTGTCTACATTCAACTGAGTACTTTGTGAAGTTTTGCCTGTGTTTCTTTGTTTTATTTTCTGATTTTAAGTAGGATCAAAAAAGGTTGCCCGAAGCTACTTAGGGAAAAAAGCAAACTTGATCGATCAAGATGGTTCAACAGCCAAGAGCAACATCCAAAATTTTGAACCTAGGCTATGACAATTTAGAGTTTATTCTCCCTTTAAATTCTTTGTACAGAAAGACTTTTAGATTCTGGGGCTTACTGTCTATGCCTATACTAGTAAATAACACAGCCAGGGTCTATTTTGGGTAATTGTTATGACAGTCTGCACTCAAAGCTAAATACTCTTGACATTCAAATATGAGCACTTACAGATTTCCATACTAGGAATGGTCTCTGAGCTGTGTTAACTTGCTCATGATGTCTGAGAGACTGCTGTTGGTCTGGGCTGAAAGCATGCAAATGGCTGTACTAACAAATTAATTGTATGGACAATTGCACACCAGCGCTCAGGGCTACATCCTCACCCTATATACTTAGTCTCCATACAAATGTTACTTTTGTTCCTAGCCAGTCCATGCTATGGATTTCTGTGCCTGTTCAGTATGTTTCTGTGGAAATATGAGGTGTAGAAGGAGAAGTAAGAATTAGGTAGGACAACCGACGTCCTAAACTTGGGAGGAAATCAAGTTTCTGACAGGTTGTGATTTGTAGGTGAAATTCACACCAGTATGGACAGCCATGGCACAGCACACTGCTTAAACCATAATCTGGCCAGGATGTTCAAAGTAACTTACTGCCCACCGCTAAATGGGGTTTCCAGAAGTATTCCATACATCTGACAGTGATTTCTTTTGAAAAAATGGTGACAAATATATTGTGTTTGTTTTGGTTGCTGAACTCTGAAAAATCTAAAGAGTTGCTGGTGGTGGTCAGATAAAACTCTGATCTTCAGCATTTTTGAAAACCTGATTAAATATTGAAGGGCTTACTGAGACTTGTACTGACCCAGAGGTATAAGAACCTTTCTGCATACAAGTAAATATCCTGTGTGCAATAATATGAAGTAATTGGTTTTCTGTTCTTCAGTGAAATGGTAAAGTATATATATATATATATATATGTTTCTTAGACTCTATGTATACTCATGCATTTCATTATGGTAATGAAATAAATTACAAAGATGCTAATAGCTGCCATTAGGTGAATCTGATGCAAAGATTGTAGCAAACCTAATCAAAGTAGATGGATATACCAAGAGGCAAAAAGAAATAAAGGGTATTTCCTTCCCTGTGGTAGACCGTTGCACACAGTGGAAAGTCTGCTGAAGACAGTGTTGTGTGGATTGTGGAAAATGTGAAGCTACTTTGCAGCAGATTGTACATAAAATATGCTATGAAAGTCAACAGAAAGCTTGGGAAAGTATTGGTAACAGCATGAGGAACCATGGAGGAGCACATTTTATGTTCTTCCTGATCAAAGAAATGGTTAACTATTGTTTCCTTTCACAGACTTTTAGATTAGTTTTTGTGAATAAACAAAATTCCTCAGAAATATACATTCCTTATCAATATTTGATTCAAATGTAAATAAACCTGCAGCTCTGAAGTTTGACTCTTTGGGCAACAGTAATTTCCTGTATGTTGCGAGAGAAATGCATCATGGTTTGTGGTTTCAAAACAACTGAAAGAAACCACAACATAACTTATCTTTGTGCATGTTTTTTCTTTAAGGAAGGTCGACAGAAAATAGCAACAAATCAGAAATGGCTGCATTATTTATACTGCACTGGTTAAATAACTGTACAAGAATCGTGTTGAATCTGACTTACAATTCTAGCTCCAAGAATTCCATATGTCTACTGTGTACAATGTGTAGAAATATCACAAGTAGCTTGAAATAAGCTAGCTCAGACTTGACAACTTTAGCAGGAAACTCTGCCTAGGCAAGTTCACCCAAAGGTTATGCTAGGTTGGAAGCTGCTCTGCCATGTGTTTCACTGAAAAATGTAGCCAGACCTGTACAACTGAGAACTATTGAGACTTGAACAGCATTTAGTTTGCTAAAGGGAACAATGGCTCTGCACATTTTCTCATATTAGCTGCTTATAAAACCAGAACTTACAACATGGCAAGATCACCAAGAATTGAGATCAAGACTTGACCAAACTTACTGTCTGAATAATCACGTTTTAAAAGGATAACTTTCATCTTTCCCTACTCTGTTTCAGTCAAAGAAAACTGAAGTTACTGTGCTCTCCTGGCGCTGAAGTTGAACTCAGAACACTAACTCTTCCACTGTCATCTGTATCCAGCTTCCATGTGTGGCTGCCTTCCAGTGATGGTTCAGCATTTGTCTTGCATCTTGCAGGATATTATAAGCTTAGCCCGTGGGCAGCACAGGAAGTGCTTCTTCCTGCTCTGATACCACCGGTATGATAAGCAGCCCAGAGCAGTATATAATTGCCTAATGACACGCGTACTACACTCTGAGCATGTCTTTAAAGGAATTACAGTTCATAGCTCTGCAGCAGTTCAGCTATTACTAGTCTGACATAATTAAGGCAGAAAATTAGTCATGCTGGGCTTTGTTCTTGTGGTTTTTTTATTTGCCCGTGCAACACAATGAACCTTAACAAAAAAGACAGGGCTTTTCACTTCAGAGGTATTAAAATTGTTCAGTGGCAAGATGCCATATGTATTCCTGTACCTTCTTTTTACTGACACTGATTTTAATTTTAGAACAGTCAGTACCTTATCTGGACAGTAGAAAAAAGGTAAATTATTTAATGCAATGTCTTTGAAATGACAGCTTTAAGGTTATAATGTAACTTGTAGAAAGACTGATTTTCAGGAAAAGTCAATAAAAAGATACAAAAATCTTTTAAACTTATACTCACACATCTACATGCACACATGCACACTCATTCCTTGTTGTCTTTGGTGTTACTCAGCTTAAGGTTTCTCTCCTACTTCTCCTTGGCTTCCTGGCTATACATGCATTTTCTTAGTAGTAGATGACTCTCAAAAACCTTAGCTGTTCAATTTGGGTAATAACCCTAAAGCTGACATAATGCTTTTGTTTAAAGGTGACAACAATTTTCCTAAGCTTTGGAAAGTGGGCTGCAGTTTGAGTAGTGACAGACCTCGGGCGGATCAGGGTTCCACCTAAGTGCCAAAATGGGCTGGAAGGTACAGACATCACACAGATGTAGTGATTGTCAGTATCTTTGCCTGCTAGCTTCCTGGCTTGCATCAGTGTGGCCAGCAGGACCAGGGCAGTGATCGTCCTCCTGTACCCAGCACTGGTGAGGCTGCACCTCAAATACTGTGTTCAGTTCTGGGCCACTCACTACAAGAAGGACATTGAGGTGCTGGAGCGGGTCCAAAGAAGGAAAACAAAGCTGGTGAAGGGCCTGGAGCACAGGGCTTATGAGGAGCGGCTGAGGAAGCTGGGGTTGTTTAGCCTGAAGAAGAGGAGGCTGAGGAGAGACCTTATGGCCCTCTACAACTGCCTGAAAGGAGACTGGAGCGAAGTAGATGTTGGTCTCTTCTCCAGAGTAACTAGGGATAGGACAAGAGGAAATGGCCTCACGTTGTGCCAGGGGAGGTTTAGATTGGATATTACAAAAAACATCTTCACCAGAAGAGTTGTCAGGCATTGGAACAGGCTACTCAGGGAAGTGGTGGAGTCATCAGCCCTGGAGGTATTTAAAAGATGTGTAGATGTGGTGCTTAGGGACATGTTTTAGTGGTGGACTTGGCAGTGCTGGGTTAACAGTAGGACCTGATGATTTTAATGATCTTTCTCAACCAAAACAATTCTATGATTCTTTTCTATAGTAACTGCCTTTGTCGTTTTGTGGTTTTCTGATCCATGTCACTCCTAATAGGACCCCCCACACTGTAATCCTGTACTGCAATCTGCCTGTACCATAGTAAAACTCAGCAAGTATAAATCAAAGTAACGTCTACTGAGGAGTGCGCATGTGCACACACAAACACACTGGTTGTGAAAACTAGGTGAGGTAACTTCTCTCAGCCAGTCCCTTGCTTTACATTTCCCCAGAAAGCTCATGCAGGACTTGGCTTCTGAGGTGCTTTCCAATTAGCAAAGTGGTTTGTATAATTCAGCCTTCCCACAGGCTGAGGTACCCAGTGTGGGAAGCCCTCCCCTCCCTGCTGGCTCAGAGCCCACGCTGCTGCAGGATGGCTAAGGACAGTCGGGTCTCCTGGTGCAGCTTGTCCCACTGGTTACTCATTCATGGGTCACAGTGGAACACAGCTTCCAAGCCGTGAAGCAGGTTGAGATCCCCTGAAATGGATGTGGCCAGGGAGCTGTACGGACTCCGGCAGCACAGTATGTGTCCTTGTACTGTGTTTTTTAAATGTCACAATCTAGGCTCATTAATGACCAAGAGAAATGCTTCCTTATAGCTTTTACCCTACGTGGCCATCTTATTTTCTTTGTTCCTCAGGGAATCTGTGACTAAGAGAGAGGTGGGATCCAGACCCAAGCCATTGCACACCAAAGCAGTGCTTTATCTCCTTGCCCCTCTACTGCAAGTAAAGAGCTTCGCAGACCTTCAGTGCATCCCACTCTCTCCAATCCTACTTACACCATGTATTAAAATCCTGTTTGAACACTGTCCTCTGAAATGGCATGGGGAAGCACTGGGGTCTGATAAACGAGGACACCAGACTGTCAGTCTGGAAAGACAGACCTGATCTCTGACTGCCACTGGTGCAACACGTATCACTTCTCTGTGAGCTTTCAATAAGATTTAAGGACTGTTTCTCCTCTGCTAGGGCAAAGCTACAGTGTATGAAACCAGTCAAAGACAAACCACACAATATATTCAGTTCTTGCATGAAGCTCCTAAACCTCTGCTAAAATTAGGAACGACAAGAAAAGCTGATTCTAGCATGGCTCATGCTAAGCAATGCAAGGTACAGAACAGTCGGAAACAGTGATGTCGCTCAGCTTTCAATATGTGTGGTTAAATGTAGGCATTACTTTGATTTATGGATACACCTGTAATACACTAATTTTAGAATGCATTATTGGACTTTTTACAGGGGACAAGCCATGACTTCAAACATGCCCTGTGGTGTTATCATTGCTATTGCAGGAATCCTAGTTCTGGCCTCTGCTTGGCCGTACTCAACCCACTAATATCTGTATTTGTATCTATACACGAGTTTACGTGTGTGCTTGCAGGGGGAGGGCAAGGTCTTTTTTACAAACAATGTTCACTCTTTTTCTTATGTACCTATCTGATAATGAACAGTATTAGGATACTTTTCTATGTGGGCTTTATTACTTTATCTTGATGGCCAGTAATAGCTCCATAACTGCAACAGACTTTTTCCTTTCTCAGCTAAGATTCAAAGTATTATAATGATTTCTCAGTCCTACCCAGTGGAAAAAAGAAAGACCTAGTTTTCATTTCCATGACTGTAAGGCTGGAATTAAAAGACTGGAGAAGCAATAACAAAAAATCAGTCAAACCCTCAGTTTCCTCCAAGAAATAAAAGCAGTGTCTAGAATTTATATTCCAAGACAAGATCTGGCTGAGTATGTCCTCCCTTTTCATTTGGAAAGAAATTCCCAGATACTGCTCTTTCCATGCAGCTTGAGAAATGCACTCAGCCTGCTGCTGTGCAGCTTTTGGATGATTTCAGCTTCTATAAAAAGAAGATGATCTCATCTTCAGTACTTAAAGATGTATCACCCTGGCTTTTCCCCTTGCCCAGCACGAAGGGGAATTTGAATTTATCAAACCTAGTGTGACTATAAAAGGACTGATCTGAAAGACAGAAAGATAGTAGCTTTAACCCCTTCCCCACTGCAGCCTGTACATGCTTGTGTCCTAGCAGGAAGAACAGTCACTTAAAGCAGCCGGGAACTGAGATCCACGCAAAGCTTGTGTGATGGGCTCCAGAGATGCTGCATTGCTCCCTCTGAGCTACGGGATCGCTGACTCATGGCAATACCTGGGATCAGGATAGACTGCCCAGTGCATTCCCTGGATGGACTGTGAGAGCACTGGTAGCCTCCCAGAAGAGAGGTATTATATATTACAGGCATTTTTCAACATTTTCAAAACTACGAAAGTACAGTCTGAACCTTGTAGTCCTATTTTGGCATGCCCACTATGATTTTCCAAAGACCTATGGCACTTAAGTCAATGAGAAATGCTTACAGTGCTTAGACTTTCAAGGACCAAGCTATTCACTTAGGAGCCAGATATTAAAAGGTATTTAGGCTCCAGAAACCTCTTGATGCTAAATTTAAACTGAGGATTTACGAACCTAACTCAAAACATTTTGGCCTGAGTGGTTTTTTTTGGCCCATGTGTATGCAATATGGCTGATTGCAGAGTAGCCATTTCACCTTAGCTACCAGCTTGCATTTTCATAACACAAGGGTGTTTTCTTGCAGGGTCATTTTGTAAACTTAGTCTAATTCCAAAAATAATTAAAAAAACAACATAGAAGGGACATATAACTGTGTTGAGAAAAAAATTCTTGTGGAATACCTCTTGCATCCAACATTCAGACCTTTGTGTATTCCACAGTAGTTTCCCATGAAGACAAAGCCCAAGAAGAAGTGAAGTGTAACACAGAAATTGTCAACAGTTCTGTACTTGTTGCATTTCCTAGCTAAATATTCAACTCTTAATACCTTATCACTCCTTTGTTCCTGGCTACCACTGACAGCACATACCTCAAACTGCAATCCAGCCCTAGTTTGCATTTCAATTCCTTCTATTGCATTTTCTTAAGAAACTCCTTAATATCTTCATCCAGTAGGTTTAAAAAGGGCCAAAACAGATGCTGAATTGTCCTGAACACAATAGGTGTACTAACAAGAAAGAAATACTTCCAGTACCCCAAAGTGTCTTTTTTTCTTTGTTTTTCTTCTGAAAAAGAGGAGTCTTTCAGACTGGTTCTAATCAATACACTTTAGCCATCTCAATTTACTGCAGCCAGCAGCACACTCAGAGAGGTTCTTCTTTCTCAAAATTAATTTTCTACTGCGTTCAAGCCAAGACTAAGATCTCACTGCCATGTGCAGCACTTCTCATTAGGAGTGTGTCACTGCTGATTTATTACAACAGGAAGACAGCACACGTGGAAGCACTGTGGAAAAGAAATTTCAAAAGATATAATTTTGTGCTGTGAACAGTAGCTGTGCTGATGTTATGATTTTGTTAGGAGGGGAAAGCAAGAAGCTATGGATCGCTCTTGCACAAAGCCTGTTTCCCCTTAGGTTTCTCATCACCCATTCCTCAGTCCTGTCACAAGTACAGTTCAGAAGCTTTCCAAACACTCTATAGATGATGGAATTTCATGTATTAAAGACATACGTAGAACAATAAAAAGATACTCAAGCAGCAACAATTATGAATAAAAATGCTTCACAATTTTATGTCTTTCAACAAGACCTTTCAAAAAACCTTTTTTGACATTAATGAAGTCTTGAATATCTCTTAAAGGAAGATTAAAACCTTTTCACCAGTATGGAGTTTGTTGGTAAAATTCAGCTGCTGTCACGGTGCAAAAAAGCAGCTATGTAATGGCTTACTGTAACATTACAGTTCAGAAGGGGAGGTGTAGTGATTCTGCAACTGAAAACATAGGCTGAATTACTAGGAGTAAAGTACAGAATTATCTCAGCTGAAACTTGGCCAGAGCTCCAGAAATTACAGTTCTGTGAGGTCTTCAGTGACTGGCAACAGTAAACAGGCAGGAGTTCTGTGTTCCAGCCTAACTGGGACATTGCTAACACTACAATCAAACAACAGAGCCCTTCAGATTCTGAGAAATGGGTTCCTACTGAACCCTTTCTAACAACAATACCATCACTGGAAGGGAACAGATACTTTATGAAAATATAGCTAAACATTTCCTTTTACAACAAAAAGGTATGTTTATGGAGAATAAACCTATCGTTTGACCCTACTTTTGGGCTTGAAGTCTGAAAGTTTGTTTTTTTCCATGACTTTTGCTACAAACAGCAAAATCCAAACTAAAAATCAATTCTTCCCCCACATGTCTTTTAGGAATTTTGCTTTGGGGATAACTGGCAAAAGATTACTAAAGAATAAACTTTGAAGAGTCAAACTTTGTTCAAGTTTGAAAAAAGATGTAGAAATGAGTAAAAAATCCTAAAGAATAGTCAAAATTTTCATTTGCAGTAAACTGTCCAAATTAGAATGTTCTATTACTTATATATCACTCATTGAATGTTGTTTTCTGAAGAAATGATTTGACCTATAAAGAATTGGGCCTTCATTTGCAAATGGATCTTCTCCTTTTATACTAAAGCCAAAACCTCTGTTCAGGACACTTCTTACTTAAAAATTGCTAAAAATCTAGATGCAGATACCTCGAGACAGGATGCCCCTCAAAACTGGCATCTCGTTTTACTGTACAAAGGTGGTCTCTCCAAAATGTCAGTAAATCAGAAGGTGACTGAAACTGTTACATTAAAAATACCCACATTTATCATGGGATTTATAAAATATATTAGAGTAAGTCTATTACTCAAAAGAATTCTTAAAAGACAAGATAAACATGAGAAGAGGAATAGGCTTCCTGAATTATCCCTTTACCTTTCAAATGCAGCCATTCCCAGGTAAGCTTAAGGGCATTCTGGCAGCAATCTCTCAGATGCAAGGTCCTCTGAAAATAGAGGATTTTTGTGGTGGACTTTGAAGCATCATTGACATTCAAGAGCAATCAGGAAACTTGGGATATAAATGGAGATGGAAAGACAACCTTGGGCAGCATCCTCAAAGCTGAGTTCTGTTGAGTCAAGCCTTGGTGACTGTAGCTTGAAAGTGCCTTGGACAACCCTAGACCAAAGCCTAAAGCTATGCATACTGGAGGTCTGTGTTCCTTACTCTTATGCGTTTATTTCCAGTTTTAGATGAAAATTCAACTCTATTTTGTTGGAATAAACCTCACTGTTTTATTTTTGGCCATTTAAATTGAGTTCACCTGAGCCTGACAAATTAGGGAAGCTTTTGATTTCTCTAGAGGTACATACTCAAATGAATGGCTGCTATACTAGAGGGTCATGCTGCATCCAGGGGGACCTTGACAGGCTGGAGAAATGGGCCAACAGGAACTTCATGAAGTTCAACAAGAAGTGCAAAGACCTGCACCAGGGGAGGAGCAACCCCAGGCACTATTATGGAGGCCACCTAGCTGGAAAGCAGCTTGTCAGAAAAGGACCTTCTGTGTGCCCTGGTTGACACCAAGCTGAGCATGAGCCAGCAGTGTCTCTGCCAGCCTTAACCACTCTGTGATTCTGTGTTAATATTGGGTAGAAAGTTTTAAAAAAATACTTTCACATTTCAAGCCCACTGACTGCTAGCGATTAATTCCAGGAATCTCACAGAACTGATTCCCTGTTCATGGACTGTCCAAGTTCATCTTGGCTATCCAACAGAATTAGAAGAAGCCATTCTGTGTTTGTTTTCTAGGGACAAAGTATGTGACAACCCTTTCCTGAAAGATGAAATCAAGTCTTTTGCTTATTTTCTACCACTGCAAAATCAAAGTCTACACTCACCACGTGTGATATTGACCTAGAAAAAATATTAGTTGACTTTCACATTCAAAGCTTGATTTCTCTTCTGTTAAAATCAGAAGCAGTAGAGAGCACCATGAGTACCCTAGTGTGACACTAGAGGTCCAAGGCTGTTCTTAGTCCAACTCTCCTACTACCCACACTATTTGCATGGAGGAGTGCAAATATGCTTAACACCTACTAGAGCCCTAACCTCTCCTTGATGTAGTCTCAACAGTTGTGTTCATATGTTCACATAAATACTAAGGGAACAGGTGATGTTTTGGTTTTAAAGTATATTGTAGACCTAGCTATGACAATGTGTATATAATGCATTATTAAACAAACAAATAATTATTTGCTTACCAAATTAAGGGATGTTCCTAAGATAATAAGATGCAAAAGTGTCTTGCCTTCCAGGTCCTCTTCTCTAGCCCTTTCTCAGTTTCATTTAGCTCAGAGTACTTACAAAGTCAATGCATGACTCTTCAGGTGGAATGTATTTCTCAAGCCTGTAAATATGTTATTTTACTGTAATGAATATGAAATGCATGTTCTTAATTCAGTATGCAATGTACCTATCATAATGATACCCAGAGATTAATAGGTTTTATTGGGCAGATAGAGCTCTGAATGGAGACTGCTTTTGATATGTCTGCAAGTCCGAGCAGTGTTAAGCTGTAAGTGTTTAAGCTGGGGAAAGCTGTTGTTGTCTTGTCTAATTAAACCTCTTATGTTACCACCTTTATCACTGTTGATGATATCTTTCAGAAAATTTGAACTGAAAGTTGGTGAGTTCTCCCTAGATTTTTGTCATTGCTAATTATTAAGGCTATCTTTTTGCTTCATGGTGGACAAGCTCTTTTATAACCATGTTGGTAGGGTAGTCACAGTATCATCAGCAAAATCTAGATCAAACTTGCAGTTGTTAAGCTACCTGGTGCTATATAAAACAAATGTTAAATACTTTCTCATATTACCCATTCTCATAATGAAGCAAGCAATTCCATAAAGGTGACACAAGAGAATACATTTTCATTTGACACCGAGTTCCATGTTAAACTGTTCACTGAAACTATATTTACTTATAATATAAAGCTAATCCTTGCTGTAAAAGCTTTGATGTCTATTATTTTCTGTGGATAACATAACATTTCAAGAAGATCCAGAATGACATTGATGCTGAAGCCTGTCAAAGGCTTTCTTAAAATATATGAAGTTTTTGAGTGGCTTTTGCTAGTCAATTTTCTCTTTGATGACTATTCTTAGGGTAAAAATCTGGTGGGCACATGGTTTTCTGGAAAGAAATAGGTCTTTCTATTACTTTACTTCTGTCTTATTTTTTAAATTCTGTTTAAGTCAGTACTGTCTTTGTCTGCAGAGGACCAAAGGACCCTAAAGCCTGCGTAGTTGTTGCATATGCTTAGGTCATCTTTGGCATTTTGAATGAAATGCTGTTTTCACATTTATTTTACATTTTCCTGATCTCAAGTTTTTTTAACAGTTTGGTGATTTTACTGATACCCTCACAAATTCCAGCTTTTTGTGACTGATTCCTTTTACAGCTTTTCATCTTTACCTGAAACTACATCAGTTTTACATTTTAGATAGCTTTTTCACAGCTTTGTTTGTGATGTGAAATGATTCAGGCTTTGGCTCTGACTGTTTAATCTCTTTGTCTACATCATTCATTTTCTGTGCTGCTTGCCAATGTTCCATCTCTTAAGTGTGATTTGTCTATAGGCTTGGGTTTTTTTTCTGTTTCTAAATTTTTTCTCTGTTTATTCATAACAGGTCTTCCAGTTGATATAAACTTGCCAGTCGGAACTCCACTTTCCTTAATTAAGTGATTTACATTGTTGCCTGTCAGAAGGTTTTTCAGCTTTTGTGATAATGTTAACTCATATATTTGCTTGCTTCTCTTAGCACTGCGTTTCCATGGTATGTCATACAGGGGGTTTTTGACATTTCTTTTTCCAAAGGCATTTTTGAGACATGGATGCGAGCTTCAGCTTGCAGCTCTTCTTTCACACAGCTTTATGTGTCTTCAGTCATCAGACTTCAGATTTGCTTGTCTAGAAAACAATTGCAATTGTTAAGGCTTCCTCAGTATTGGCACAGTAAAAATGCCATGTCAAATTCTTGTATTGATCTAACCATCTCAGAGCTTATCTCGTTCTTTGGTTCAATTTGATATTCCTTTTGTTATGCTTGTACGTTAACTTTTTGCCCTCTGAAAAACAGTAAAGCTTTGAAGATTATATATATATTTTAATTTCATCTCAAATCTTACCATATATGGACTACTTTCACATTCCACATCAGCACCTGTGTATGCTCAGACATTCCTGAAAGATTTTCCAAGGAACCTTTTCAGGGAAGTTCTCTGGATTAATTACAGTCTTTTGTTTTCAGGGGGCTGATTTTGACAAGATCAGTTCACTGTTCACCTTCACAAATATTTATGCAGTCACAAGAGATGACAGGCATGCAGTGAGAGGAACAGAGAGTATGTAGGTTGGGAACACCTCTTTAAGATCCAGCACTGGTTTATGCCAGTTTGAACTGTTAGTGGAGCTCCAGCACGAGGAGATGGTCTTCTCAGCCACATCATCAGTCAGGATCTGAAGACAACTCTGCCACTGAGCTGTACCTCAGCTGTACCCTCTGTGAGTGTTCAACACTGCACAAGTTGTCTTGCATGTGTCGCGGCTGGCGTTTCGTCAGTTCTAATCAGCTGTTAGCTGGCTTCTGGATCAGAAACACTTCTCTGTTCTGAAAGACATCATTAAAGCTAGTCCTTCCAAGTTTTGCCTCCCTTAAAATTTACAACTGTATCATCACCTGCCAATGACTTTTATCATCTCCTGAACACTGATGTTAGCTTCCTTCAATGGTCTTGAAACGACATTGTACATTTTTTGCCACCTCATAAATTTCACTGTTGCACCCAGTTTTCTAAATGCCTCAAATCTACTTTGCTTTGTCTTTAAAATGAAGGTTTCCCAATGCTGCAGTAACCTAGTAGCTTTTGCAGGCTTATCAAGCTGCCAAGAGAAAACCCATTATTTTAGCAGGCTGCTTGCCAGAACGGCTGTCTTATTGTGTTCCTGCATCTTAATTTGTTTCTAGTGGAATAGTCTGTGAGCCTATGATTGAGCTTATGATGACTTTAACAACCACTGCATTTGCGGTCCTTAGTCTCATTATCCAGTTTGTGTGACTCTGTCTAAGCTAAATGTCCTGCTGTCACAGGAACCAGTAAACATTTTCACTTAAGGTATTATAGTACCTTATCTTAAACAAAAAAATACACTGAACAAACACTTTTCCACAAAACCTGATTTTGACAGGAAATGTTTAGCAGCCTTTGTGTAGGCAAATGACTCTCTTGTAACAACTCCCACCTCCTGCCCACTGCCTCATCTGCTGCCTGCTCACGTGGGAGCCTGCTAGGACCATGTTCAGAGCACAGGATGCTAACTGAAGGCAGTAGAGGGCAAGTGAGCAGTGCAGGACTCTTCCTCCTTAGGAGAGGTCTTATTTTACCTTGACAATTGTATTGATTCAGAAAGGAGGCAGTGAGGCTTAGTTTAGAAGACCATATAATGCCCTCCTGTCCCTTCTTCTTCTGGCATTAAAGAGGCTGATCTCACACACAAAATGCAGAAATGCAGTAGAAGCAGTTAGTCTGGAGTTACAGTACACTGAAAAACTTCAAGAAAGGGCTGTTTATGGGAGCTCCACAGTGAACTTTTATATGCTGCATAAAACAATAAACTATAGCTTTATAACTGCTTGAGATGAGAATATTCTCAAAGTGCAACCTGCTCATGGGCCTCTTCCCCCAGGCCTTTTCAGAGGAATTAGTTGGCAAATAGATATGGACAAAGTCACAGGCACAAGTCTGCTCAAGAAAACACTGACCAGGAAAAGATATGCAGTGGTAGTACCAGTGGCTGAAACCTCCTTACAAACCAAACTCAGTCATTACTCTTGACATGGCAGTATACCAAGTAAGTGAAGAGGGCAGCCTCCGTGGCAGATAGACCTTCCCTACAATGACAGCACATTTCACCAGCCGCTTCAGGGATTAGAGGACAAGAACAGTTTGGCAAGATACACATACACAGAATAGTTACCAAATGCCAACTCAGCTATGAGAACAAGGCAAAAACCACCCTCCCTTAATTCTTTGGGGGAAGCTGATAGAAATATCGTAACAGCTGTTTTGAGCAACAGTACAGTCATCCAGCTGTGCCAGAAACATGTGTCTCCACGACAAGATGTGAATGGGCTGAGATGTTCCATTACTGAGATTCCAATTAGATAAAATGGGGATAAAATTGGTTAATACTTAAGTTGATTCAACCAGTTGTCTTTAAATTTTAAAGCCAGAATGGTAATCATTTCAAGCATATTCTCAGCCACACAATCATGACAGCCTGAGGATGAGCCAATTCAGAAGATGCATCCAGTGAAGCTTATCAAGAGCTGGTTGACACACATAATTTGATTTCTATTCTGGCTTTTCTCTTTTGCATCAACTATTTCTGTGCTGAGAATTTACAGTGATATACCCATCAAAGCACTGACTACCATTAACACACATTAAGATACCAACATAACAACAAAACTTTTTTATTTTTTCAATTTAGTAGGACACTAGAAATCTAGGCATGCGTCCTCTCTTCCAATTTTTGTAGCTAGTTCACTGTGGTTATGAATACATACAGCTGTGTGGTTTTTTAACCTCCTCTCCAAGTCACCCAGAAGATGAGCCAGCTCCCATCTGGCAGCCAACTCATAGTATTAGCATGATACAGTGCCTGAGCTCATCTGCCGGGTTCTCTGCAAGCCCTCCCCTTAAACTCATCATTGCATTAACAGAAACTTCTTTGGATACTAGTCATTTGTTGAACACAGGCAACGTCCTTGTTCTGAATACAAACTGGAAATATTTCCCACTGTTTACATTTGTGTACAAGGCACTTGGAGCACCTCAGACAGCACACACACCGGGAATTGTCCACTCAGTTCACACCACCAGTGTCCTCAGAAATTTAGTCTGGCTTTACAGAACCAGTCTGAAGAAACTGGGAAAAAGCCCACTTAAAAAAATTACAAATAACCTGTCCATCAGAAGACTTCCTGTCTAAACCAACAGATTTGTGATTGCTTTGTGTCTTTTACCTCTCTGTTCAGTTGCTGCTGTTTCATTATGCAGTTTATAGCTGCAAGAGGGCCAAAACCAAAAAGAAATTTGCAGGCTGACAAAACACTCTCTTCATACCTAAAATAATACAAATCCTCCTCTTCAAAATATCCCTTGCTTACTGCAGATGGTTTGTACATTATAAGAACATGTATTGTGTTCTTAGTAATATCTTTGACATCCTCCTGCAGTTAGCATCTGTGTTTACTTTTTGAACCAATTGATGTTTTATAGAAATGCACTGAATCTTTTTAATGTGCCATTACCATTGAGAAATATTTCATGTTTATTGCCCCGATTAAGCTTTGAGAAATGATTAAAGGTGACATACATTACTTTATTGTTCAATTCCTCAACAACTATTCTTCACTCATCTGAAACTATGGCTTGCTGTTGTACATGTCTACCTGCTCTAGAAGCTGTTAGAGCTATTTTAAGAAGTATATATGTCATGCAAAGCACTAGCTATTATGTTTCCACTGATATTTTTATTTATATATTCATTTATGTATTCATTCTGAAGTTTCAAATCCATGACTAATATCCCTGTGGTATTGCACAATGCTATCAAACATAGATCAAGTACCTTTCATTCTACATTCTAAATTATCTGATTGCTCTCCGATACATCTTCCTAAATTCTCTTTAAACTAGAAAGTGTCAGGTACAACATGGAAGATGAAGCTTCTTTCTGTCTGCCACAGCACAATTCCCTTGAGCAAATCACTTATCAAAAGCCATTTCCTGTTTTTTTATTTAATTGCATTTGCTTTCTCTATTAAGGATGAAACGTCCCATTTTAAAGAGCAGTGCTGTGCAATGCAGAGAATACTTTGCTGGAAGATCTGCAGTTCTGAATCCAGTATCTGACTCTTCTAGTGTCTTCCTTTGTCTGCTGGGATTTTTTTTCTTTTTTAGGTCTTACTCAGATTTTATGTTAAAACAGACTTAATCTGTGCATCTATGATAATTGAAAATAGGTTCTCAGGAAGTGATGAGTAAAGACCTTTGCATGCTTTACATGCACTGAAAGACAGGAGAACACAACCAGTACTACACAATATCACCATACAAAATCTGACTATTCTGTTCCTTCTTCACCCCCCACACAATCCTGTGGCACACAGAAATAGATGATATTATTTTAATTCACAAACCAGCCAAGTTTTACTTGCATTAATAGATTTTGCTTGTCCTTTGGAAAACCTGGATACTGTATTCACTTCTTGTTAGTTCCTTCTGTGTTTTGCTATTAAAAGATTTCTCCATGGCAGAAATCAGACTGCTAATCTTCAAACTTCAATTACAAGTTCTTTTGCATTTCCCTAAGACACTCCTGATAATTTTAATAGGTCAAATTACAGTAAAATGTATGACTTGTCCTAACCCAGATGCTTCACGTTCTCATGTGACTTCTGGGAGCAACAGCTTGGGAAGTGTCAGAGCTGAGTAAGAACATGTGAAAACAAAGGGATAAAAATAANAATACTTGAGTGTTTTTAATCACAAAGAAATAAAAGGCAAAGTAATACAGCAATCACTACTAACTCACTCTTTTCATAAGGTTTCCCTTATAACCACAACTCACAATTTTAAGGTGTAAAAGTTGGCCATATAGAAGTGTCAGGTAAAATACTAGTCAAAAACTACAACTGGATAGGCTGCCCAAGATGAAAATATGTGAAGTTATCATGATGTGCAAAGCACCCGTAACCATAACTAAACATCCAGGAGCAATTGAGCTGAGCTTGGCTAGTTGCAAAAACAAGATAGCTGTTATGATTTTCCCCTTGCATTGCCAGCTGTGGAAATGGTTTGAGATACTGCTAGAGACAGGATGGACTACCAGAGGAAGCTCTAGAGGAAGCATTCAAAATTACTTTGAACCTGAACGATCAAGTAGTTTTTCTCAAACAATGTCACCTCTAATGATTCCTATTGGAAATAATTTCCCCAGATAATGCTTTCTTAATTCAAAATCAAAGCTATTGCAGATCTCTACTTGTTGAAATGTGGTCAGTAAAACTAGAAGGACACTATTAGTCCATTTTTCTCCAGCCTGATGAATATCGCTAAGGTCATGAACAAGATTTTTCCATCCCTGTTAATCCTGGGGCAAGCTGTACATATTTTCCGGATTAAAATCAATACACTTTGCCTTCCTCAGTATCATTCAGCAGAAGGATTGTTTTGATTGATCTCTTTCCTTTTATTCTTGGACTGCCCAAAGGTATGCTTGTCACAGTAGTTACTTTGGCTTCTCTTCCTTTGTGTCTTGCATAGTTATCCATCTTCTCTGGATAAAGCTGATGAGTTACATGTCAATCTCAACATTTACTAAGAATTCATTATATACATTAACAAATGTTTTCCTGAGGTACTTGTCTTCAAAAGGCATTCTGAGATTTTTCAGAATGTTGGTGGATTTCCAGGTTTCATAGTCAAAGACAACGAGCAAAATAACATTTGAATTGAAGATTTATAATTCAGTTTTTCCTTTGAAGTCCCTGTAGTCTTTTTGAAGTTGATGACAGCACCGCTTGCTTTGCCTGCTCATAAAATGATTTCTTTCCCTCCTCACTAGCTTTAATGCAAGCTTGTTTACTACCCAGTTCAAGGCAAAAGATGTTACTTTACACGTGCACTAAGAATATGACCAAGTTTATGGTGGATTTAATTCACTGTCAGTTTAACATTAACTACGTAATCTAGACCAACACTTTCTGGAACCTCAGCTCTCAGATTCCCTTCCACCACTCCTAGGTGACTTCCTCAGCCCATAGTGGGTCAGGCAGCCCAGGAAACTTTAATTTTCAGCTTTCTAAATTCTATCCAATGCCACACAGGAAGGATATGTGAAGCTTGTTATATGCCCATAGTCACATTTACTCTCCCAGTTGTGCAGCACTTATGAAAGATGGCCATAAAATCATTTGTTGAACGGTGCTTGTTGACAGTAAAGACATTTATACTTCTCTCTCGCAGGAAGATTGGAATTACATTGTTATTCTAAGAGATCACAGGAATTAAGTTGTAGGAATATTATTTCCAGTTCAGCTACTGTTTCATTCTGTTCCACTGTCAGGGAATACTTGCTTTCCATGACTGCTTTACATGGAGCATGTCATTCAGCCCCTTGCAGGCTGCAATCTTAATTAATTCATATCAATTCAGAAGGGCAAAGCAATAAAATAGCTAGGTGACAAGAAAATATTTCTGTATTTATAGCTGCACTAAAAGCTGTTGCAAGGGGTTTATGCAGCACAAATAGTCATAACCATGAAGACATGGTTCATATCTCAGTGTTTAGAATGACTAGTGTTTCTTTTCAGGAGTTTGTTTTATCTTGAAGGACAGACAGAAACACCAGTTCTCTTCTGTTACTGTTGTATCTGTCATTTGCAGAAACGGAGTGAATGGAGCAAGGTGAGGCTCAGGGCTTGGAAAGAGAAATTAAAAAAAGATGCAATGTTAGCTGGCATGAGAAAACAGCTTGTTCACTGGAAATGAACAACCTGAAAGGAGGAGGAGTATTTAAGATGCTGATGGTTAGGCATGGCCTCTGATAAAGACATTTTCCTCCATACTTCTCTTAGAACTTCTGTTTCTCCTTCTCCTTGCCAGAGAAGGAGAAACGGAAACTGAGGTCCCTTGCGCTTCACTCTCTGTTGTTTGTGAGAGAGGACAAAATAGGAGCTTAACTGGAGCACCCACAGACTCCTCCTCAACCACATTCTTATCAGCATAAGTCCAAGAAGCCTGATGGTTTCTCATCCTGGCTGTAGAAGAATGGTTTGGTTGACTGGCTGGTACAGAATATAGACTACAGCTTCATACAGTCAGATACAGATGCATTCTAAGCTTTTCTAAAGTCCCAGGGATTCAGATCCGAGTGCTTTGCAATTAGTATGCAATAGTACTGAATCTGAAAGAGTTTTGGGGAAGTCCTGGCAGAAAAAATAGGAGTGTGTGTGTCCCCCCAGGAGTTGCACACCGACGTGTTTGCGGGAGAGCAATTCACTAGAGGGAGCCATTGCCATTTCATTGCAGATAGCAGCTCCTTCACCAAAACCAGCCAGACAGGAAAGCAAATTCCTGGTGCGGAATATTTCTGGTACAGAACTGTCTCCTGGTGTCCTTTCAGTCACGAATTTTCTTCTATATGACATAGAGTTCCCCTGCTTTTGGAAGAAAGATAGGATGAAAGGCAGAAAGATCTTCTGAGAGGCCGGCAGTCAGCTGAATACTGGATCCAGGAGTAAGAGCTAGACTCTTCTGTGCTTAGACTGTTCACCTCACTCCCATTTGAGACTTGTATTCTCTTTCCATCTATTTTAAGCCCATTTCTACTTGTAATGCATTAAATATGCAGAGTATTCCCTTTCTTCCCATAAAAATACTTTAGAACCTTATCTAGAAGAACTCTCCTACAATGAAAGGCGGTATATTTTGAAAACTCAGATAAATAGTAATTTATTTTGTTAGGCAATATTTAAACCTCCAAAAATTTTTAATTAGGGGATAATAAAAATGTCTACAATTAAAAGCCAACTATTGCCTGCCTCAGAATTAACTCAGTTACGGTAATGGATGTGTAATGAAATAAATCCCCTAAGTAAAAACAGAATCGGATCCTACATTATGAAGGCATAAATTCTGAATATTAACGTTTAAAGCCTGAAGAATAATATTGATATTAGTAAAAAATCTGCTTTTGTAATTCTTCCAACACAGGGAAGTGTCTGGAAAAGTGATGATGCTGGTTTAGATGCTACTGTTCTCAGGAAATCTGAAAATTATTCTTGTTCAGAATGAGCAATTTAAACCCAGAAGAAAGCACAAAATGATTCAGCCATGTCTGCGTGTAACAGAACATGGCTTTTGAATCACTGCTGCATTATCCATGTAGCTTCTGCTTTCTAGCTTACAGTTATCCAACAATCATTTGAATTCACCAATGATTCATTAGTGCATCACTTTTCAATTAGTTCATATTTATGTTTAAAACATCACTCTCAGGTTTTCATGGACAAGACTTTGACAGGCTTTGTGTTTGCCAGGCTTCATTTTCCTTCCTTGCTTCTCCCTGCCCTTCTCTTAGATGAAAGTAAGAGATTAGAGTACCTGGGCATTTCTTCCTTTAGAGGGTCTCTTGTGGTGTAACCAAGTTCTCTCTTTATGTATTATTTTTGGACAAAGTTAAATCTTTGTCATAAGAAATTTATGGAATTTTGTACAGACATTATTGCTTCAAGTGATTGTCATCATGTGGTATTAATATTAGTCTTAGTAAAAATATCTACCGACTTCCACTCACAAAAAATTACATGAGTCATTTTTATTTCAGCATCCCAACAACAGTTTCCTTCCTTGTGATTTTTCATTCCCTCTCAGATTGACTGATTTGAAGCTTTGGGTTCCCCTACCCATAGACAAGATTTTTCATTCCTTGTTCAGATGTGTAACATTTGCAACTGGCTGTGCATTTTACTGGGCTCTCAACATCAGGGTTTGTGTTGCTTTACCTCTGTCATTTACACACCTTTTTGCCAATTTTAGTATCACCTGCAATTTTATCAGCAGTCTCCATTCCCTGCCATAAATGACAGTTTTCTGCTACTTTCATTTACACTACTGTCAGCAGTACTTAGGCACCACTGGGGAAGAAATTCCTATGTGCAAATGAAATAATAGAACAATTATATTCTTCTTGGTAATAACTACTTACGCATAACTGGAACACTCCTGTATGTAGATACATAATTTCTTACCTTATATACCCTTTTCTGAAGCTGAAGTTGTTCCAGGATATTTTTTATATGTGACACATACAACAGTGACACAACTATGAGTAAGTGTTGAGGTTGGAAGTCTTTAGCCATGAAATGCGTTGGAACTCCAAAGTTTGAAAACACCTATTATTTTTCTGACCTCATCTAATAAATTCTCTTGACCTTAGATTCTATTCCAGAAATACTATTCTCCTAAAATAAATGTGTGGTTTCTTTGAGGAAAATGATCTTTTCATTTTACTGGCTTTTCTGATCAAGCCAAACCTATCCCCTCCAAAGGTACGGTTAAATCAGTGTTTGATGTTTCCAAGTGGTGATTATTTGTGCTTCTGAGATTTTCATGAGTTTCATTCCCATAATTTATTACTTCATTTAGTATTAAATTTAACAAGGGATGTTTATTTGAGGCATTACAAAATCCCAGAATAGCTTGAGTTGGAAGGGACCTTAAAGGTCATCTAATCCAACCCTCTCTGCCATGCGCAGGGACATCCTCCACTAGACCAGGTTGCTCCAAGTCCCATCCAACCTGGCCTTGAACACTTCCAGGGAGGGGGCAGCCACCACCTCCCTGGGCAACCTGTGCCAGTGTTTCTTACCTTGTTGAGATCTTTCTTTTGTTGATCAAATTACTAACGTGTAAAACACAATGTCTCTCAAAGAAACTCTTAGGTGCTGATGCAAATCAATAAGGTTTCTATTTGCAACAGCAATGTTGTCAAACTATGATGAGTTTTTCACTCTTACTTTATTTAGGGGCAGAAATGCAGAGTTTTTTACTTACTCAGTACTCCATATTGCCATTGAGAACTCCAAAGCATAAGGAAAATAGCGGAATAAATGAGGTAACAGCCAGATGGCAACAAAGGCACAGAGAAATCAGCCAAGCTTTGTTTCAGTGCAGAGGGGTGAATGTTGTATATCAGGTACTGAGATAGTCTCTGTTGACAAGTTCTGTGATGTCTGTCTCACAATGCCACATTTTTTAACAATATAAGCAGTCTCACAATGCAAAGCATAAAGACCAGGGGCATTCTCAGGATAGAGGAACTGAGGCACATGACAATTAAGTCACTTGCCAAAGTCACACAAAAAGCTAGAAGAGATTCAGGAGCCAGAGTCCCCAAGGCCCAGTTTAACATCATAGCCAGAAGTTCTCCTTGTATCACCCCTGTCTGATGTTTCAGGGACCAAGACAGAGGATGGAATTAGAATTGATCAGAAGAGAATTTAATTTCTACTGCTAAAAAATATGACAGTGACTGAAAGAGATACTTCCCAAACACAACATGAAGAAAGTGTCTTGCTCATAGTAAAAGAGAGTGGGAGGAAGGCAGCATAAAGACCAGGATTTGAAAGGACAAGGGGAATAGAAGTAGGGAGGAAGAAGAAAGAAACCAGAATGAACAAGGGGCGGGAGCTGATGAAGAGGTAGCTTGTTGTTGCAGTGGGAGAATAAGAAGCAGCAACATATCCTACTGCAACGGGGAGGTACCAAGTAACCAATCTGCACTTAGAGGAACATGAGTAAAAATGTATGCGCCTGGGAGCTTAGGAGAACTTTCCTGAGTTTGGCTGTGTTTGGCCATATAGCAGAATATGAGACCTGAAAACATGCCAGAAAAGGCTCTCTCCACCCCTTCCAAGCAATGGTTACATTTTCTGAGCTTCCCTTTTATTGTTTTTTTTTTTGCCTCAGAAAACAAAACAAAAATCTCAAATGAGGAAAACAAACAAAAAAAACTCAAGAAAAGCCCCCCAAAAAACACAAATGCAGGACAGTCATGAAATCACCTTTGAATTCACTAGGTGGCAACAGGGAGTAAGAAATCAGCACCAGAGTCTTCAACCAGAGCATCTGGTTGAACCTTCACAGCCCCCCCCCGCCCCTTCATCCTCACCAAACAAACTCAAGTTCTGGTTGATCAAATGACCACCTTCTAAACACTAAATAAAATACAATCTCTGCAGATGTATAAATATTGACTCAGTTGGCCAGTGCTCATGCTGACTGACTGACACCGCATTTATCTGGTTTCACTCACAATCACCTTTGTGTGGCTTTTATGTGGCGTTGAGGCTACCAGCTTTGACGTAAACCTTGGATCTGTAACTCTCTTTGCCTCGTGAAAGCAGAGCAATTACTTTCCAATCAAGCAGCTTAGGAGTGGGGAGGAAAAAAACCCATTCATTTTCTTGAAGTATAAATCAATTACATGTGTTGAAGTGTTCCCACTTTATGGAATATGGGTTTCTAAGGGAGACCTGGGCTTTCTCTTCCCTTGTTCTCCTAGAATAATGGCAGCTTTAAGTCAGTAAACAAAGTGGCACATGATTAAAATGTGTATTTTTCTTTCAGTTAAAATACACATTTTTGCCTCCTGCTATGTAAACCTCTAATGTGAGCCATTTATAAAGAGAAGTAGTACCAGCATGACATATTTCAAATTTAATGCTCTTTCATTTCCTTGTAAACAGATGCAACTCTATTGAAGTGTCAAAGCCCTGAGGGCACCAAACCTGAATATATGTTCCTGACCAGCCTCATCTGAGGCCTCCACCACACCCCTGCCCATGGGCCCAGGGGTCTACCTAAACCCAGCTCTGTGCTATGGTGCCTGCCTGAGTTGTGTGGTAGGAGTGCTGGTCTTTAGCCCAGCTGTAGCTGTAACCTTGCTTCACCATGAACCCTGTTGATCTGGATCTGTGGGCTGACTTTCTGGCTTGACCTCATGCCTGTCTTATGACTATGGACCTGTTGGTGGTCACTGGGATCTGTCCAACATGGGTTAACATCACTGGACCTGATCCTCACTTCTGGATTGATTTCCTGTCTTGGTGCTGGACCTGCTTCATCACCACAACCTTGCCGAATGGCCTGGACCCTGCACCCACAGGCCTGCCCTGCTCACCTGGGGCTATGGGATGGGCCCTGCCCAGTGAGGACCCTGCCCTGCTGGTTGTGACAACCCCTTGGCCCCTGGCCCAAGGGAGAAGATGTCGCGTGCTGTGCCCCCTGATGTGAAGTCTGGACTTAGAGACAGTGCAAAGTTTGCCGCTGTGAAAACAAGTGAGGTTAGAGAAGGTAGTTGAGTGTGGGAGTACCCACAGCCTCCATGCATGCTGCAACTCATCCTGCCCCTGTTGTGCAGGCAGAGATGAGGGGCAGAAGTCCCTTTGAAATCTGCTGCTGATGGCAGTCTTCTCCAAACATAGGTCTCTCATGGACCTTGCAGCCTTCTCTCCATCTCTGTCCATGTAACTACACGGATTCAAACCAGGAAAGGGTGCCACCTGTCCAGTGAAGGGCTTGGGATCTTCTGGCCTCAATGCCAAACTTGGCACACAGCTGACTTTTGGATGTCACAATGTGGCCACTGCAGGCCTAGGACCAAGCAGCTGCAACATCTCAAAAGTAGTACCAGTGCAAGTTAGTGGCTGTGAGCTCCTGGTTCCCCTTGAGTTTCCAACTCTGCTGAAGTTACTGCCTCCCATGGAGACAAGCTGTCACCTCTCATCTGAACAATCTGGGAGCATTTCAGAGCCCCTCTGGGCTTCTAGCAGCATGCCAGCCACTCAACTGAGGCAGAAAGATATAGTCTGGCATGTCACCCTCTCCAAGCTGTCAGCCTACTCATCGCACCACTGAAGATGTATGGAAGAGAGATGTGTTCACTTCCTGTCCCATCCCACTCCTCGTGTACACCTGTGAACTTACTCTGTGCTCCAGCTCCAAGGCTGTAAAATGGGAACAACACTTCTCAGCCTCAGAGAGCTGGGGTACAAACTCACCGCTGGCTCTGGGACTTCCAGACACAACCTGTGGACTGTGTAGCTGGGTACATCAGCAGCTGGGTTCATATGGTGAGTCATATGGGAAACTGTGTACCAAGATGTGTTTTTCAGATGTAGATCTGCACACAGTGTTTATTTAGCCTCTGTGCACAATGTTTATCTAGCCAACCATTCCTAAACCCACTATAAAATGTCAGCTTCCTTTATCATGTACTCAGCAATGGCATTGCAATGTAAAAGTGCAAATACAGGACAGGTAGGCATCTCATGCTAGATTAAATCTAAGACAGAGAAAGATGGCATAATTCTTGGGTAGTAACAGTGCTCTTTATCTATACTTCTTTATCTTCACTAGATACATTTTTAGTCCTTCCTTTCTAGAATTGTTAGTGCTATTAATGTCACGGACATCCTGCTCACAAAATGCTTCTAATGTCAGTAAACATTTTATTGGTTTCAGTCCCAGCTCTCTGACCTGGTGAGTATGTGCTGCGTTTCTCACTTCCCTTCAACCATAAGTAAGCATGATGACTGCTTTTTTTCCTGTAGGGTATATTCACACAGACCCAATGAATCAGCCACGGAAAGATTACACATTGACTTCAGTGGGCATAAATCATATCATACAGAACGTTGCACAAATACAATAGTAGTTACAGCAGAATACCAATTAGCAATCAAGTATTGTATCAGGGTTACTCTTAGTTAGAGACAGAACTATGAGACACTTAATTGCAGTGATCAGGCAATGCTGAAACAGCCCTGGTTGTTAGGATCCTCTGGTTTATGTTTTTTCAATACTCAACTTCCTAGTTCTTAACCAGATATTCAATATCTGAAGACAGCTCCCCAGCTCCCCTTCCAAGTTTTTGCTCTACATCTCTTAAATGCACTATGTCTGAAACTCTGTAAGGAACACTAAGGAGCTTGAAGTGCTTTGTTTCCACAAGTGCAACTTTAACAAGCAGACTGTTCATTAGCTGTGACCACATAGTCACTGTGTATGGCTTTAAGTTGGACTAGATGATCTTTTGAGGTCCCTTCCAACCCCTAACATTCTGTGATTCTGTGATCTGCGTGCTTAAAGGACACCACTGACAGAAAAAAGGGAATTTAGAAACACCTGTTCTCAGAATCCTGGCATCTTAATTAATCTCTTCTTTTGTTTATTTTTTTATCTTGTCAATAACAGCAATTGCAAGTACTACATTTTAAAACAGATCACTGCCATCTGCAGGTTTTATTCAAAAGGACAGGAGAGATGCTTCCTCAGGAAGAGAGAGATTAATAAAGTCAAACCTGAAATCAGAGGTTGCATCAGTAAAGTAGCTCTCGTGCACAAAAAGGAGACTATGAACCCTGCACGTTACTCTCTGTGCATGGTGTAAAGCCATTCTGTGCTCATCTGAGTAACTCACAAGCTTGAGATGAGCAACAACATTTCTGGGGGAAAAGGAGAAAATGCCTTGTCTTCCTGCGGGGCATCATGGAGTTGGACTGCATGAAAGCATGCTGCCTGCACAGTTCCCCCCACAGACACAGACCATACTACCATGGGGAAGGAGGAAGGAGGATCTGAAGGGTCATTTGGAAAACAGATCTTATTTTGTGACATCCAGGCCTTTCCTGGTAATGTAACTACCGGGACAAAAGTATTTCAGAGAATGATGTTCCTGTTAGTAGCAACTACACTCTGTGCATGTCTCTTTCCTTCCTCACTTACCAATTTATACTGCAAGCTTTTCAAGGTGGAGGCTATTCTTCTGTGTTTGTATAGAGACTTGCACACTGAATACAGCATCTCTCATGGGATTTCTATGTCCAGCTGAAATATAATAGAAAGATAAATATTAATTGCAACAATTTAGGATAGACATAATGGGGAAGTGCATGCAGTTATTAATTGTGGGGTTTTTCCCTCCTTGTTACTTGGAGGATATTTATATTGTGTGCCATGTGTCTATCTCATAAACACTATTTCATTCCAGGAGGACATTCATCCTAAAATTCAAGGCTCAGACTCTCATTCAATCTCCAAAATAGAAATCTAGTAAAGACATTAAAAATTCTCTGGTTTGGATAACTAAGCCTTATATGTGAAGTGAATTTTTTTACCCATTTAACTCATGCTACAAATATAATTACTGTACTTCATTAAAATAGTGTAAATATAGATTTAGAGGCTCAGGTTTTAATGACTTTAGTCAAAGAGCTAGAAGATTGAAAGGAGCTATACAGCCAGGCAATAGAACTCTGTTCTTGCAGGTCAGATTGCAGTATAAGAGAAAAAAAGTGTGTACACACCCGATTGCACACAAGTATGCTCTTAAATTAGAACTGACAGAAACCATTCTCTTTAAGTCATTGTAAACGTGACCACTTCCAAGAGTTCTGAACTAGCTTGTAAAGCAAGTTGGCTTTAGTGCCCAGTTTCATCTGGATGAGAAAGTGCTACATAAAGGTGAGAGATTGCTATCACTAAACCCTGTGTCTTCAGTCCTCAAGCTATCACTTAATCCATCACCTAGTATTTTGGTGCAAGGTGGGGAAAAGAATATTAAATGTTAATGGAGATGTTAAGTTTGCTCATAAATATTTCAGTGGATGAAAAAAATGTTTAAAAAAGGGTCAACACAGCTAATATGCTCTATAAAAACAAAAATCTATGCTTCCTCAGACTTGCTTTCTTTAGATGAGGCTTTTCATAATGCTGGTAAGATGAATCACAGTTCACCTTTTATAGTACATTTCTTTCAAATCATTATAGACTTTATCCTCTTTAAACATGCATAACTCTCTTCATTTTACCAGGCTTCGGATCAGATAGCACTACTTCAACCAAAGAAAAGATTTTTGGAAGAAAATATGTGATTTTTCCTGGGAGATATTAGCCTATTCTGCAGCTGCCATGTAGAGTAAATTCCAACATGAAACGCTTCATTGGTTTTATATCCCTGGATGCCTATAAGGCAGAAAAGTATCAAGCAAGGGCCATTTCTCAGCAGACTGGGGTGCAGAAGCAAAAGGTCAAATTCTGATATACAGCTTCACAAAATGTATGTTTACATTCCTGACAATGTTGAATTTGCCTTTACACTGATGAAATGTAAGTATAGATAGTCTTGAAATGATATTATTTGGTTATCAGCTAACCAATGTCAGAGATTCTCACTAAATCCTGACTATCAGACTGCTGCTCAGATCACTGGTCCAGAGCATGATATATTCCCGTACAAATGTCAGTGGACATCCATAAGAAGTTATAAACACAAACAATGCCAGACTCTTTGGGAAACTGTTAGGGAAACCAGGCAAACTAAGCTATACATAAAAACCATGAATTTCTGCAGGTTCATTTCAAAAGGCTATGAATTTAAGAGCTACAAACCAATAGCCTGTTTTTTTTAAATACACTCATCTAACCCAGCATTCCCAAACAGTTATAAAAGGAAGGGGGGTGGCTGGGAAGGAAAAAATTGTATAAAGAGACTCAAAGCCAGTCCATTTCTGTTTACAGATAATGTGATGCAACTCATTAGAGTAATACTGCCAGAAACTTCGTCTCAACATTTAATCTCTAATGTATTTAAATAATTAGTATAGCACTCATTATTCCATGAAATTATTTACACATTGGAATATTAATTTAAATTATTGCACACTGCCTTAGCATTTAATATTAATTTGAATATGTTTTATTAGCACATGTTAATGTCTGTAGGTGTATTGTGTGGAATAAGAGAAGCTTTGCTTAAAGGATGAACAACATAACAGAGCCCTTCATTCTTCCTTAGCTTTTGCTCAAACAAATGTTTACCTAAAGCTGACTGTAGTTCAGCTTGTGGTAAGATTAATTGCAGGGGCAAGGTTGGGATCTGTAATAGTAGTGATAAATAGCACCCACAAATCACTCATTATTAGTAAATTATTCTATTAAAAATTGCATAGTATCATTTTTCAACTATTAGCAACATAGTTTGAATTCCTTATTGTTACAAATTCATTGAAACGTCATTTGCAGCCAGCAGAAAGGACTGTTCTTTATCTTGCTTACCAGTGTGATACTTTGCAATCCATTCCCTCCCATCACCATCACAGGATGCTGTCACCATTTGTGCTTAAGGCTGAGATCAGTGCTCTTTTAACCCATTTTAACCCTAGATTTTACTCCAGAAACCTTTTTTTGATTACTTGTTTCACAAATTGCTCTGTTTAAAATGAACCAAAGCCCATCTCAAAGCTGAGGACTTGGAAAGAAGCACTGGCAATTTCCTTGCCCTACCTCCAGGTCACTCCTGTCACAACCCTTTGGAGACACCTGAGCCTCAGGCTCACAGTGCCAGCTGGTGGGTAAATGCTAAGACACAGGGGGAGTGCAGGCAGGCAGCAGATGGCCATGAGGCACCTGCAAGTCATCTCTGAGCTATGTGTCAGATAGAGAGGGAAGGCAATGTCTTGGGATGAGGTACAACATTTGGGAACACTGCACAGAGAATAAAATTTCCAATAACTTTTAAGGCTTTTGTTTCTGTTTTATTAGGATGGTGGTTGCAAGGTAAAAGTTTAGATAATTCCAAACTCTTGTCCTTGGCTATGAATGATTTTTCAACTTGCTTTGCTGTGAGCTGGAACATTTTCCTCAATTCAGTACTTTCATGTAGGTTATTGTTCTGATTTTCTCCTTTTTTTTGTTTCAAAAAAGCCCTTTCTCTTTTACCATCTTACCAGCTTGTAAGTTTGAAACGCTTCTTGCAGCAGCGCTGGTTTTATTCAACACTGTCTAAGATGTATCATAGTCCCACAGCCTGGCTGAAGGCTCAGCACTGCTCTTGCATTACTCACTCTCTGCTCCCTGGCAGTGGGGAGAGACACAGAGCCATCCACAGGCATGTGGCTTAGGAGGTCTCTGCTGCTGCTTTGCTTTCTGCTTGTTGGTCAGGAGCAAGTCCCGTGTTTTGGGATGCATAAGGTAATTTGTTGACAAATAGAGAAAAACTGTTTGACTCAGTACGTGATGGCTTTCTTTTCATGGTGAGCTTTGTCTCTTTTGTTTCTGACATCATGGAGCTTTTTGCTCTGCTTCTCATCTTTCTGTTTTCAAAATCTTTGTTCTACCACCCTCTCTCCCCGAGTTCTCTTCAGCAAGTCCTGTTCTGTTCTCTCCTCTGCTATTCAACAGTCCTTTTAAAAGAATTACTGGCAGCATCAAGGAACATGCAAAACACGTGGCATGGCTGTTCATGCACTTTTCCACCTCTTCCCCAAGGAAAGGTTTGTGCACACAGCGTAATGCTTTATTTCAAAAAGGCTTTGCTTGTATCTCTTATATATATATGCTGTGTTCTTGGATGGAAAGAGGTTCATTTTCTGACAGTCATTAGTTTTCACGGAAGTCTTTTGTGCAGGCTGACAAATTTGTCTCCCTCACATGTCTGCTATATCACATCTTTTATCAAACCTTTCTCTTCAAAGGAAACATAGCTCTGTGTTCCCCTTCCCTGCATCTTTCCCTCTCATGGTTTGTAGAACACTTATGAGAGAATATGGTCAATTAAGAGGGATTACTGCTTGGAGAAGACTACAGAAATAACACTTGGTATAAAGCTATGTGGCTCCATTGGGCTCAGCTCCTTGTAAGTGGTATTCACGTTTATGATGTTGGACTTAGGATGCTGTTTTCCTGGATGATAGCTGTGCATTGCTATGTGGTAATACAGCTGGGATGATGGCAACAACTTGCTATAAAACTAGCTGGATGGTACACTTTAAAATGTATTTTTGCTGCCTTGATTAGCGAGGTGCTTTAGTATTTAATGTAGAAAGCTACACATGATAACATTAGCCCCATGTTGCAAATGTTCTCCAAATCCTGGCATGTCAGTGTCACTGTTCAGCTTTCAGTAGGAAAATTGCTTGGACCAAGCAGGACAATGGCTGTGTAATACAGCTGCAAATGCCTGTGTCTCATCAAATATCTATGTTGTGTCCCATACATCCATTGCATCTAGAACTGACACTAAAGAGGAGACTTCAGCCCCATGTGAGCTATAAATGCACTTACAGAAAGCTTGATGGAATAAAGGTCTATAATAAGGAATCTTCTGTGGGATTTGCAATTCCTTGTTAATAGAAGAATTGAGATTAATGGAAAGTAGAGCAAAAACTGTGTAAATAACAGGAGCCGAAATGCAGCCCTCTAGTAGGTGAACAAATAAAAGGATTCCCATATGACAGAAGCATCGGGACATAAATTAAGCTTTGTCTGGTCAAGATCTGAGTACAAGTTTGGAGCTTTTCTTTGGGATTTTGTAGCTGCCTAAGTCTAGTCACTACCAGACAGGGTGCTGAATTAGAAGAGTTATTTATAGTAAGCTGTCAGGTTGGATGAGTGCTAAGTTAAATGTAAGACTTTTTTAAGCTAGAAGAACTAGGAAGCTCATTAAGTGTGCTCAAACTTTTCACTTGAGGCTACCAGTGGAATTGATGTGTGATCCATAGGTATAGAGAGTTGCCAATGGTCAAATTTCCCCATTTTAATGCTCTACTGTTCATCAAATGATACACAATCATTGGCAGTGTAATGTGCTGGGGAAGTAAGTGTTCATCTGGGGAAGAACAACACCATGCACCAGTACAGGCTGGGGGCTGACCTGCTGGAGAGCAGTGTAGGAGAAAGGGACCTGGGAGTCCTGGTGGACACGAAAATGACCATGAGCCAGCAATGTGCCCTTGTGGCCAAGAAGGCAAATGGCATCCTGGGGTGCATTAGAAAGGGGGTGGCTAGTAGGTCAAGAGAGGTTCTCCTCCCCCTCTATTCTGCCTTGGTGAGGCCACANNNGGGGGGTGGACTAGATGATCCTTCGAGGTCCCTTCCAACCCCTTAGATTCTGTGATTCTGTGATTCTGTGTGATTCTGTGCTCTTGCAGTGGTAAAATGGTTTGAGTTAACTCATTTTACTCCACAATTGCAAATGCCTGGAAGATCATGCACATCCAGCTCACATGGTTCAGCTGACAAGCTGGAGGCTGGTAAATCACAGCAACTTACTGATTACCTGGGATTACCTCTGTGCAGTCGCCAGGTAATACATTAGTCATACCAATTCCTGTGAAAGAAGGAATTGAGTCATTTCATTCCCAGTTCTAAAAGTATTTAAGGCTGGAATAGCACATCATTCCTTAATGTTTATAATGACCTGGGATGCTGGACTTCTAGAATTATCTCTGCTGAAATTTAACAAATCCACCAAGCAGGAATGGCCTCTTGGACCTGTGCTTTTCTCTTGGTTGTTTAACAAAGATAGGGGGAAATATCTTAAAAATTTAAAATGCATAAACCGACAATAAACCATTCTGGCTAGTCTGGTAGAACAAGAATTACAGCCAGACTGAAAGAGGGTGGAAAACTTTTAACAAAGCATTTAACAAAGTCTATTTCTTACCTTTTCATTCTCATTTTCAGGACTTTTGTACCAGGGATACACTTAGCAGGCACTGTGTATGAACGTGTGCTATTAATCCCAAAACCAGCACAGCAAATGAGGTGCAGAAGTCATCTGCTTTTGTTTTATCCCCAAAAGCAGCACAAAGGATCTGACTTCATTCTTGTCTTCACATGAGGGACAAGGACAAGCAAAGACGTGTTCTCAAATAAAATTGTACCTGCTCTATTGCTAATTTTGTGAGACAGGAATCTGCTTGATCTCTGGCCTAGATTACAGCAGTTTTGGGCATTTTCTAATCTGACTTGACTATCCTGACTGCAGTATACTTCAAAATAAATCCTCATCATGCTGCATTGTAGCCTTCCTGAAAAAGCACTTCCTAATCATTTGAATGAATTTAGAGAAAGCTTTTTCTTCTTAGTTAGTTGATTGTTTATACTGCTGATGAGCACTGCTTTGTACAGAGTCCAGTAACTGCATTTGGTCCTATCTTTCCATGTGCTTTCTTGGCTACTTTCTTGTTATAGGCCCCTTCCTATCAGGAATTTATGTGCATCAGTGGGGTTCTCCTGAGCTTTCCCTTCTCAAGGCTAAACAACTGCAGCACTCTCAGCCTCTCCTCTTATGTCAGATGCTCCAGTCCTTCAATCACCTTGGTTGCCCTTCCCTGAACTCTCTCCAGTAGCTTCATCTCACTCTTGCATGGGGGATCCCAGAACTGAACACAATACTCCAGCTGTGGTCTCACCAGAGCTGAACAGAGGGTAAGCACCACCTCCCTTGACCTGCTGGCAATGACCTTCACGCAGCCCCACGTGCTGTTGGCCACCTTTGCCACCACAGCACATTGCTGGCTTGTGGTTAACTTGTCTACCAGGACCCTGGCTTCTCTTCTGTAAAGCTGCTTTCCAGCCAACTGGCACCATTGTGTACTGGTGCATAAGGTTATTAGTTCCCAGGAGCCAGATTTAGCACTTTTCTTTGTTCAACTTCATGACATTCCTGTTGGTCCACTCTCCACCATGGCCAGGTGCCTCTGGATGGCAGCACAACCTTCTGGTGTATCAGCCATTCGTCTCAGTTTTTTATGATCTACAAACTTGCTGGTGGTGCACTCTGATGTTACACAGTATTGATCCTAGTATTGACTCCTGGGGTACACCACTAGCAACTGGTCTCCAGCTGTACTTCATGTTGCCAATCACAACTCTCTGAGCCAGCCACTGAGTCCACCTTGCTGCCCACTTGTCTGGTCTGCTCTTCATCAGCTTGTCTATGAGGATGTGCATGTCCATACATACATAGCTTAAACCTTGAGTTTCAGAGTTTGAGCTCTTGGTATGTGGCGATACTGAAACCAAATTGCTCAAGAATCAAGACCTCTCATGCAAGAAAATGCTGTGTGTATGAAAAAAATTAACAGCTGGGGCTCAGCTCCCGAGCAGAAATATCTGTTTAGACTGTGTTCATACGAAATTCACTCTTGGAAGCCAAATTTATTTAAATTATTTCAACAGCTTATACATATGGCAAGCTGTATAGTGAGGAATTTCTTCCCAAAGGTTCTGTGGACGAATGCTTGGAAACTGAAAGTGAGCTTGAGGCTTGTATTCTACATCTGTCCAAACTTGACCAGTGAATTGTGTTATACTGAAGCCCAATTCTTCTTTTAAAGGCAAAAATAACCAATACACATATGTAGTTAATAAAGAATAATCTTTCCCCAAACACATGTAGTCTGAATGGACAACACCAAAAGCTCAGAGGAATAATTTATTCCACTTTTACAAGTGGGCAGCTGAAAAACTAAATAGGTTGCTTTCAGAGGGAGTCACTAACTGTGCACAATCTTTTGCATCCTCATCCCAGGTTCTGATCACAGAACAATTCCTCCTTCAGGGAGTAATCAACAACAGAGAGCTGAGACAAGTTCACTGCAGTGGTGTGCAGGCTGGAGACAAGAATAAGACACGTGATTGTAACTGAAGCTTCTTAAAAAGTAGATTTCAACAAAATCTCTCTTACTGAGACCCAGTTAGAGAGGAGAAAGAGAAGGTTTAAATAGCTTTAGATGAGAAAAACAAGTTTCTACCTATCAGGTTAAGTCGAAATATCTAATCATAAAGTCCCTTGAAATAAGCTTACAATGGAGTCAGCTCAGTCCATTAGATGCTGGAGCATGAGTCGAGATGTGGGCATACTCTGACTTTAACACCCCAGTCAAGTCACTGCACTTTACTGTGCATCAGTTTCCTCATTTAGATGGTGGCTACAGAAATGTTTACTTTTTTTCATGTAATCTTTTAATGATAAATATAATTGGAATTACTCATTCCGTTTTATCTCAGTTTACAGGTTTAAATCTGTTGACTTCAGAGAAACATACACCAGCCTAGCTGAAATTCTGATATGGTTTTATCTATCACATTCCTCCCCCAGCAGGTATTTGCACTGAATCCTGCCTGTGATTGATTATTAACTTATATTTACCACTAATAGCAGCTGAAAGCTTGGAACACGAGAAGCATATGAGTCAGCAGAAACATTATCTTTCTTTTCTTACATTGTTTCTTGAGTGGTTGTTTTACTTTTCAATGTAAAAAAAATTTTCTGGGATGTATTTTTGCAAATACCTTCTATAGCATCAGATTGGCTTTTCTTCCTTTCACCTTCAGTCACGAACCTAAGCTATTTACTGCCAAGCATATCCACCATGCATAAAATCTCAAAGAAGCTGTAGAAAAACACTGAAGCACCTCAGTCTATTGTAAACTGAAACTCTATAAATGTCACATTAAACTATAAGCCATACAAACACAGCTGGGTCAAGTGTTTCTCTCCCTTTGCCAGAGCAATTGTGAATCACAGTGGCTTACTACATCAGGATCCTTTTTTCCCTCAAATGTCTTGTTCTAGTCATATTCCAGCTATATTTGTGCATGAGAAGTTGCTGTATATCACATTGTCAAACCATGAGAATGAACTTAAAAAAGCAACCTTTTGATGTTGCGCATTGACCTGCAGAGATAACTCAATACAGGGCTGGCAGCATTCCTGCTCAACAGGTTCTCATGCCTTCCATTAAAATGAGAGTTGAACAAGAAGTCACTACTCAGAATCATATTTTGTATAATGTAGGCCTTTGAATACTGAAGAGGAACAGATATTAAACCAAGATATTTAAACTTTATCAGTAGGACCTATATGAAAATTCTAGAGAGGTCTACATTGTCAAACAAGCAAAATGAGCATGAGTAAGCAGAAATATGGATGTTATTTAGAACATACATTTGGACTAGAAGCAGACAAGCATCCAGTACCTGCACCTACAGATTACTCCATCTTCCTGCATAGTCTGCACTGGAACCACGGGTTTGAATACCACAGACCTGGGTATCAAAATTGTTTCACAAAGCACTTTTACACATCTTGGAAGGCGAATGAAGAGGGAATTTCTGTGATATTGTCTGAAGAACAAGGATCCGGACTAAGCAACATCCGATTTGCATATCTCTTTTCAGGGGGTAGTTCTGGTTTAGGGTTTTTTTGCCTGGCTGTTAACTTCCAACAGCACCTAACAGAACTTAACATAAAACATTTCAACTACAACATAAAGGCTGTAGTCAAAAGCAGCATATACTTCTTGTCCTTCTGGGAACAATGAATTAGCTACTGGGTTACAATTCATTGAGCAAAAGAAGTCCTAACAGAAAGCTTTTTCCATTTTTAATTGCAACATTACAGACCTAATTAATCATTTTGTTAGAAAACTTTTACCCTGGTCTGGCTGCAGTGGAATTTGGCATACTGATCAGCAAAGAAGCCGGGTTGTGTTTTACTTCACATTCGTATGAAACCACAGCTATTGCACCAAAGTTCAACCAAGTCTCCAGGGTATTAAACTGGCTCCATGAAGTGGTATTTCAGGACTCTAGATTAAGAGGTATTCCAAGCCCTAATAAAATCTTTGTGAGGCAAAAGCCTACTCTCCAGCAATTAAGGAGAGATCCTTCTCAAACCTCAAATATCAATCACATTGCATGTCATTAGAATTCACTCTTGCTTGCAAACCCAGACAGCTACACTTTATTTACCTGGTAAAATTAAAATAAAAGGGCTCCATTATACAAATAATGAAGATCAACCTGAGGACAAAGGTGAGGGACTACACCACCTCTTACAGAGGCTGCTTTCTCACATCACCCAGGGAAAGGGTCGTTGCAGCGACCCACATCATGCCAACACAGTAAAGGTACTTTTGCATGAAGCCAGTGAATAGAAACTGCAGCCTAGGGAATGCAACCAGTTCCCAGGCCAGGAAGATGAACTCCACTCCCTGTTATCTTTGTTTAGTTCTTCACCAAAAGATGTGTTACTTGGGTCATAAACATAACACACAATTATCCAACCACTCTGAATTACCGAAGATACCTTCTCTTCTTCCTCTGATGCACCAGTGTGACTCCTTATTATAACTGATGTTTAGAACAAGCCCCTCAACCAAGAGTGAACTGGGAAATACTATCATTTTCGAAGTGTAGAAATGTGGGACCAACCTGCATTGACCTGCCTGGCACAAATGATCTGTCACGAGGTGCAGTTCTGAGAAGGCTGCAGCAAACAGTGCCTGCTTTCATTAGGGACATCTACACTATCATGTAAGTCCAGGACTTCCATAAAAGAAATACTTCTTAGTGGTTCTTAACAGCATGAAATGGAAGTTCAAGCAGATAACTGTAGATAGTAAGATATTTCCTCAGTAAAGAAAATAACTTCTGTGTAACAAAGGGGCCTTTCATTTTAACCCCTGGCCCCTCCAACCTGCAGATGTTTCAGTGTTCTGCAATTGTTTGGGGTTTACTGCAGTGATAAGATCTTATACATGATTTCTGAGGGGAATGCAAGAAGGATTGGTTCTTCTGTTCATAAGAAATTTACCTCAATGGAGCCATGACTATTTATATTAGACAATGATGTGGCCCTGATTTCTTATGTAGAAAGTTATTTTTCCCTTCCAGATATTTCCACTGCTTGACCTTTCAGGTTTGCACAAAAATTAATTGTCACCAGATGATAAAATAAGTTCCAACTTCTCATCATTCTAACTGAGCCTTCATATTTCCTTGTGGACACATGAAAGATTTCTAATTTAAGGAGATCAATGTCTTGGTGAGTCATGCTGCTCCAATCTGTGCACAGATGGGACCTCCACTCAACAGCTAACCTTGTTCCTGTGCTGAGTGAATGTAGAATGAGGCTTATCTCTGTCACACCCGTCTCTTTTCAACAGAGTGGTTTGCAAAGCTCTTCTGAAGATTCATAATCCATGTGCAAAGGGACTTTATTAGGAAAGGAGGAAGAGAGAACCTGGAAATGAATCCTGAGACCAAGTTAATAGGTGTGTGGATTTTAAGATCAGAATTTAATGCCCCTTGTGGCAGCAATAAAGGACAGAAGTACTTCTCCAGGAAGTCAAAAACATATGAGAGATTTCAAAACTGCACAACAGTACCAGGCATCCATGTGGCCTTTGTGCAGCAGATCTTGTGAGATGTGAATCTCCTACTGCCTTGAAATATTCTGAGAAGACTTTGAGAGAGAGAAATGTCACAAGAAGTATTTCACCTCCTGATTCAGTGAGGAGTTTTCCCCCTGGATAAATGGGAAATTTCTCCCTTTTATCTGCAGCCTTATGATATAGATACAGTGCAGTAGTGACTGAAAGACATTTACAGTGACTGAAGACATTAGATGCGAGTTTCCATTGCCAGGATAGCTTGGATTTCCAGACACTGCCCAGGACAATCTGTTGCTTAAGACCAGCCCCCAGAACAACCACTTCTGAAGTCTGTAGTAGCTGACCAGTAACCTCTTTGAGCAGATATTTGGTTTCAGTGACACTCTCAAATGGACGGATGTTCTTATCGTAAGAGCTGTACGACAGCTGCTTCCCTTGTGGGCAACCTCTGTGGACCAGATGATACATAAGACTGAGCAGTAGCAGTGGTTATAGTTCCTGTCAGATCCTGTCTGAAGAACAGTGACTGGACAGAATGAAAAGTTTTCCCATTGTTTCTCATTCCTGCTTGTCCTCACTTTCACAATATTTTATGATGCTGCATCTCTAAAATTCCCAAATTTTTAGCTGTGTCAGCTCTCCACCACTCTCCAAAACTTTGATCATCTGTTTTATCAACTTTTTTTAAACCATCTCTACATTCTCTTCCAGATTTCCCATATTCATGGAATGCTTTTTAAAAATTAATTCACAAAGGCATTACTACTCTCCTCTCTCGACTCATTCCTCAAGGTCTACACCCACCAGGATTTCTGCAGGAAATTACAATCTAATAATAGCTATGCAGAAAACTAGTGAGGATCTTCAAAATACTTTAAAATGGATTCTATGTTTTATTCATCATTCTAACCCTTTCAATTAGCTTATCTCTTAACTGGTAGATGTTACCACCATGCTTTTTAATCTGTTACACACTGTAATGTCTCTGCATGGAGGTGGGCTTGCAAATGGCCCATAAATTTTAGCCCATGCAGTGGACCAGAGAGATGGAACACAGGAGAGTATGAAGGGTTATCTCCACTATGCTCACAGCCAAGAATGGAAAGAAGGTTTAGACTTCAGATTCTGCAGGGTTCCATACATTTCACAGGCCTCATCCTCCTCAAACCCTTACAGGCTTCACACAGCCCTGGAAAGCCAAGGCTACCATCAACTTTTGTCCTCATGGAGCCACCCATCCAAACTGACTCTGGAAGTTTCTATGAATTACTCCAGAATTGCCCAAAAGGCAACAAGAAAATTGGCATTATTGCTTAAACAAAGACATAGGAATTCACACTGATTTCTTCTCTTGCACTTCCTTCAGGGAACTCTGTAATTATACTGAGGTTAAGTAACATCCTTTAAATCCAGACCAGCTCCCCTGACTTCAGTGGAGTTAATACAGATTTACACAAGTGTAAGCAAGGATGAGATCTGGTCCTGATTTAGGACACATCTGCCAGCACAGATGGAGCTGAGAGAGTTTATTGCCCTGTTAATTTTCAACCTTTGTTTGAGATTCTTCTAAGCATGGAACAAACCCAACAATCTTAAAATCTCTCAACACAGGCAATGTTAGCCCCCCCTTATTGTGGCTGGTGAATTGCACCAGAGCACAAAATGGCCTTGTACTCAAGTAAATCACGACGGCTTAAAAAAATGGCCTCATGAAAAATAATGACTAAAGCTGTGATGCTGTAACCACTTTGAAAGGTGATTAACTTTCTGAGATGAGAAGCTCTATTGACATACTCCTGGCTGTTATAAAATTAATCACTTGAGTTACAGTTTGCATAACTGCAGCTCAAGGAGCAGGCTGCCACACTCTTCATCCAGGCCAGACTCCAAGAAGGTCATGCAGTGTTTTGCCTGAGTAATAAGTGCTGAAATTATTGTTTGATGGCTGTGAATCTAAAAAAAAAAAAATAAAATAGTTGCTACCTTTAAATCAGAAATTTTGTGGTGATTCTGGGCCCTAATATGTTGATTTTTAAAATTGGTATTTTTTTCTGTTGTTTTGATGCTTCAGAAAGCAAATAAGGGAGCAGCACTTTCTTATAAAACTTGGAAGAGTATTTTGTAGCACATGCAAGTGGCTTGCATGCCATGAAGTAGAATATTTATTTTTCTCTGCCATCCAAAAGGTCTTGGTGTCTATTTGTTTTTTAATTAGGCAAATAATGTGTCTATTTCTGTCTTAAGGAAAAAAAAAGTCGCTGCTGATTGCTCTGAAAGGGTTACCTGTCTAAAGAATTCAGGATCTGATTTTACAGGAATCACTGTTAGGAGAAAGAATTGATTTTATGACAGAGAAAGAGATCTTGTTGTTCTTAAGCTCTGCTTTTACTGTGGAGACAGAAACCTTGCAGCTTTTGTGCATTATTTTACTGCTTTAAGGGATAAAAGCACTCTCAAACAGATCAGTACCGAGTTTGTACAACTAACCTCCCTAATGTAAATGTTGAAAATCAGATTTCTAGGAATAAAATAGGGAAGGGTAAGATCTTTTCTGGATTAATATGATTTAGCTGCATATTTATGCCAGCACAGGCTTAGAGTGCAATTGTAGACTGAGAAGGAATAATACGTCTAATTCTTATTCTATTGCAGAAATCTAGGGTAACTCCTGTATTCAATATTGTCCCTCAAAAGCAGTGTGAGAAAAAAGTCAGACCAAACACACTGAAGATGACGTGCAGAATGTGAAACAAAATGAGACACGTATGGGGAGGAAATTGCATTATAATCCTTTTATTACTGATTCCAAACAGATTTCTGGGGCCCATGGCATATCCATAAAGGAGGTGGATTTGGTAATGTAACTGTAACCTGGACTTGCTGCAGTGACAGCATGTCAGTCCCACTAATTCTGTAAAATGTTGCTGATACTTGTTTTTTCCCCTTGGCCTCTTTTAAGTGGGTGATTAATAATTTTGCAATCTGAGCTCTTATGAAATAAACCATACGTCATAGCAATTACTCATCAAGAATATTCTCAGCTGAACAATTCAGTACAACAGGTCAGGTTCAGATTTCCCAGTGGTTTGCTCTTCATGCACATGCCCCGAATCGCATTAGGGTTAACCAGAAGGCTTGTGCTTTTCGGGATGTAACCCAGGAAACACGTTTCAGAAGGCAGTTGTAACCTCTGCTAAGGCTGCCCAAATTTAGAGCTCTGAATCAGAACCATCCATGATGTTGACTGCATGCAGGGTTCAGATATTGAGTCCCAAGTTTTCCCTACATGAGAGATTTCAAAAGTTTTTAGCCAGAAGAAGGTAAATACAAAGCCACCTATGCCTGGCACAGGTGAGAAAAACTCTCTTTAAACCCATAGCACTGCTTAGAGCTACACTGGTGCCCAACACCAGGTGGAAATCAAAGCTGTGACACCCTTCCTCACCTGATAGTAGATAATAGCTGGGGGGGAGGAGGGATAACAAGCATATAGGGAGGTGCTGAGGGGGTGGGCAGTCTCTAACCACAGGGACATTGTGGAAAGGAGCAGATGTAGTTGACTTCAAGGAGAGAGTGGATGTGGGAGTTCTTCAGTGGGGGTTTCTCCCACCTTGTTTTTCCTTTTGTGGCAGGTTTCTGGAGGAACCAATAATGTGCAGCCATTGGGTTGTGTTAGTGTTTTGCTTCATGGGACAGCTGTATGCAGGTAAGAGGCATCTATCTGCATTCTCTGGTCCTTTGTTTGTTTTTTGGTTTTTGTTTTTTTTTTATTTATCTCTTCCCTTTCTGTTTCTTTTGTGTTTTTTTGTTTTGTCTTGAGTGTCAACTCTCTGCTCTAGGACCTGTGTTGGGAGGGGTGTTTAGGGCTTTAAGCACGTTCTGCTGGACGATTGTGCTCCCACAGGAGAGGGGAGGCTGTACAGTGGAGCCTAGAGACAGAGGTTGAAGTTTCCCCTATAATGAGGCTTTGTCCTTCTGAGGTGATGTGCCCCAGATACTTGAGGAGCAACATCTCTTACTTCCCTCCCTAAATCTTTGTGTTCTCTGTTTTGCGTTAAAGCAAAACCCCTAACTCTCAAACTTTCACAGGGCAGGTAAGCTGTTTCCTACTCAGCTGCAGTTCACATCCCCCTTTCATGCTTTAATGTTGTTTGTTAGCACTGTCATATCGTACCTTTTGTGTCAGAACTTGCAGGGGGAGAGGAGAAAGATTTTTCATACCATTTTTTTGGTAACTTTCTCTTCTAGAGCAAAGCCTGAAGCCTCAGACTGCGGCCCCTCAGCTTGCTACAAACAATCCCACTCTTACTACAGTTGCTCTAGAAAAACCTTTCTGTATGTTTGACAGCTCACTGCAACCAAATAAATCTTATGTCATCTACTTGTACGCAATGAAGCAATCAGGTGAGGATCCAGCATTAGGCCTCTCTAGAAGATAACCACATGATATGGCCATTGCATGCAATTCTGCACAATTTAATGGGGGGGAGGGGGGGGAGAAGAGAAATATCAATAGCTGTAAACTATGTGTAAGCTGGGCCTCTGGTCAGTTTTCTCTAGAGTACCATTATAAAATATAATAAAATGATAGTAGTATTTTAATGGGGCTGATAGCCAGGGTTAGCACTGTGCTAGCTGACTCCCAGTAGGTGTGAAGCAGCGCTATCAGATATAAACGTTTGCCCACATCTTTCCAATGAAACCAATGTTCCACAGTCCAATACCTCATCTTTGTCCACACACGAATGCCTTGTATAAAAGTCTGAATTCCCCTAAGTGAACCTGGTGAGAGTAACTGCTGCTGTTTCCTTCATAGTTAGGGTAGCTAGCCCATGCAAGAACTACTTTTTTTTCGTGTGTGGACAAAGGCAAATCACGCTGGACTTGTGGTCTAAGATGCCTGGCCCATGGGTTTATTCATAAAATGCATTTCATAATGGCTTGGCAATGAAACATTGCTGGCAGTGACCAGGAGCCCTCTGTTCCCTGCTGTTCTGGCAGACTATGTTGAATGCCAGCTAGAGCTACTCTCCAAGCTGACAGAAATAAATGACTTCCTCATATCATGCCTTCTTCCCTGAAGGCTGTGTGCAGCCTCCTTTTCTGAAAAGCACAGAGAAGACGATCTTGGCAGGGGCAGCAGTGAAATTGGCCAACAGACAAAACAGTCTTGAAACTTCCACTCTGACTGTTGCCACTTTGGACAAGGTGGAAGGAAGAGGCTTCGAGTGGGTAGAAGCTGCAAGCTGAGGCACTATCCTGTACAGCTAACAGAGACAATTGTGAATGCATGGCCCTCCAAGGCACATCACACGACTGAAGTGCACATCTTTGTGTCCGAAACAGACTACAAGTGCATCATAATTATATGAAAGGCTAAACTGACCTGATAGCCTAGTTACACCTGCAAATATTCAAATGTTTCTGATACATTGTGTTAGAAACTCCATCAGCCACTCCATCTTCTCCAGGTTCTGTGGCAAAAGCTTCCTATACAGATGGGTGAATCTCTACAAAAGAGCTTATATATGGAGAAATCTCTTCTGCTGCTTTTAAGGCAAGCAGATGCAGATTTGTTACTTGGCAGACTGGGAGGAATTTTGTTTGCATTTGTTTCTGGTCTGCAGAGAAGCACATTGTCTCACCCTTGGATGCCTCCTGGAACAAAGAGAAGGGAAGTTTAAGAGAACTTAATTTTTTTAACACCTTAGGTTCAAGTCTGCTGGAAAGGAAATGTGTCAGCATGCTACAAAGCTGAAGGTTGCAAGAACTCTGCTCCAGGGGCACAGCAGCTTCCAAACTGATTTAGTTCCCAACATACTGCAGCTTTGGAAAAACTGGGGTTCCTTTGCTGCTGACAGCACTGAACAGCTGACAGGGGCACCCAAAAAACGTTAACCCACAGTTGCAGAACTTGGGAGCATCTCTTGGGACTTGTGCCTTAGCTTTGCAGCTGGAAAGGTTTTAGATCTGGAACTGAGCTTCCAAACTATTCTGTAGGGCTGGGTGCTGAGTCACACTTTGCTTGAAGCTGAGGACTTCCAGACTCAGACTCCCTGTGGCATGCTGTCTGGAAGCAGTGACGTGCCTGGCTGGCCAAAAATGTAGATACTGCATCTGCTCGTGCAGCCCCTACATGCTGGTCTGCAAACTGTGCGGTTCTGGGAGGTGCAGCTCTTGCTTTAAGGGTTTCTGCTCCAGGAGACAGGTGAGTTGTGACTCTACAGGAACTCTGCCTTGGCTACCAAATCTGAAATGGCAGGATTTAGTGGGTATTTATTGCTATCATGTGTGGACTGGGGGAAGAGCAGCCCTTGCCACCGTCCTCCCCACTCCATCAGATTCTCCTTGGAAAAGAGGAATTTTGGGAGGGTGGCCACTAAGTATTGCTCTGACATATGCTGTGGATCCTTCACAGTTTCACAAGTGTAAAAAGCTTCATCAACAAATAAGGAGGAAGAGGTAGGATCACTACATAGCCAAACTGGTAGCAGATTTTTGGCTTTTGGGTGTTTTGGGGTAGAAGAGCAAGTTGCCAAGTAAATACAAGGTGAATGGAAAGGGCTGAACAGGTTCTAACAGGCTTGTTAAAAAGCATCTGTCCTGCAGCAAATGCAATAAGCTCCCTGGTGACTGACGACAACAGTAAACCACTTGACAGCACATTCCAACAAACAAGTGGGGGACAGCTTGGACCTTACAAGGCTGCCTTGTTCAATGTACCCAACTGTGTATCGCCTCCCAAGCTCGCTGATGTAGGAGATGTCGACAGAGTTTCTGATGTCCTGAAACAATACCTCTTCAGAGTCGGGGATGATGGGACTTGTTTGTATGACCCAAACTTCCGAGGTGTCTGTAACCCTCCTCTTGCACCAGACACAACATACAGGTATAATTCTTACTTCTTACAAGGTGATTGTTGCTCTTAAAACACAATAGGAATCAAAACTGAGCCTATAATGCTCCTTTGTAAAGGTATGATGTGAATTACCAGTCCCTAAATGAAATGCTCTATTGCAAGGGTAGTTACAAAGATGATCTGACTTTGGACTAGCACCCCACAGATGGTGCTCTAGCTATGGTGAGCTCTGTTAGGTTAAATTCATGGGTCAGTAGGAAAATTCATGTGTGAACTGCTGGACCTATACCTATACCGGTGTAGGCAGTCCAGTGAGAGCATCTGATTAGAAACTGCTGGTAGGAAAGGATTTTGACTGACAAATTATGTTGAGATTATTCACTGTGTATTTTGTGTTAGGTGATTCTGCCAAATTGCAGACATGGACCTGGCACTGCTTGCTATGTTGTTATGGGATTCTGCGGAATCAAAGTTCTTCTTGGTCTCCAGCTCCAGGAAGCTCCTGATGTGACTGGAGACTTCACAGTGAGGGCCAGGTGGCTTGCAGACTTGTCTGACCCCTGTTGTCTGGGGAAGCTGACCGCCTGGGGAATGCAGGCACCCTGACTGCTGTTAAGTAAAACACTTATTTTGCTGTTGCCAGCTATGTAAAAGGCACAGTAAAAATGGCACTCACGTGGAACCATATCTACTGTGGAGACTTAATATCCTTCTAAACCAAAATACTATGGGCTCTTAGTTTTGCGAAAACTGTCTGGCCTTCTCTGTCTCTTCAGGACACTTGTGAAAACTCAAACTATTGTGGAATGGAAACTTAATTTATTTGCCAAATCTGATGTTGATCTGTCTCTTCAGTTCTCTCCTTTAGCAGGGAAAGTGCCAAAGCTCTCTGTTGTTGGACAGAATCTTTCACTTCCATATGGAAATCAAAACCACTTGCTGTCCTAAATAATGAGGCTCTAACAGCAGGGAATAGCAAGCTGGGAAAAGCTGTTTTTGGAAAGCTCACAAGAACGAAGTGCAAGCTATGCATGACATAGCACAGAACGCTTTTCCATGGTTCTGTTTGTACTTTATAAGGTCTCTGGAAATAGACCTTTGTCTGTCTCCATCTAATGCTTTGACAAATCCTGAAGTCTCACCAGCTAATCCAGTAGCTTAAAAATACTAGTAAGGAAGCTCACATTTGGAATACCTAATTTCACACTTTTTCCCTACAGGTTTAAGTACATGTTGGTAGACAGCTCTGAAGGTATCATGAAAGACCAAACTCTCTGGTCTGATCCAATCAAAACCAGAAGAGGTAAGTCTGTGGCTTTGCTCAGGCCTTCTGAGTAGCTGTGCTTGCCTTAGGACACTATTGTTCTATGAGCAAAACCTAGTCCTTTCCTAAAGTTTTAACAGTTTGTCAGCCTTTCAATACTGGGGTAACAGACTTATATATGGAATAATTCTCTACTTCTTTTGTGTACTTCAAGTAAAGATAAATTTGTACATACAGTTACAGATTTGATGCATGTCATGGTATCTGATGCTGTTAACCTTCCTCAGTAATACAAATACTTGTCATACTGGCTAACCTACTGAAGAATGCTTAGAAACTCTAAATGCTGACACTGAGACTTAAGCCTGTTACCCATAAATCATCTAAGACTTTAGGTATAGACATACTCCATTTGCCTCTCCTGAAACACCAGCTTTCTCCTCTTTGGTGGTGGTATTCATGATCAAAAATAGATCATAGAAACATTCTTTCCATGATTTTTCAGCTAAACTTCCCTTGAAAATTGATACCTGGTCTGGTCAAAGGAGTGGAGGCATGATTGTCATTACATCAATTCTAAGTGTTCTTCTGTTCCTTCTGCTTGCTGGCCTTGCATTTGTGTCCTCTGCTGTCATGTAAGTACTGCCACTCCTTACAAGTTGCAGTAAGAGTACCTAGTCCCTCAGTTATCAAACTTCTTCCCTGTGGCTCAAAGCCACTGTTGCTGGTCCTGATTGAGATGACAGACCAGATGGTGTTCTCCAAATTTTGAAGTTGGTAACTGGAAAAGACTAATTTATCATAATCTTCCCTAAAATCAGCAGCTCTTGTAATTATTACAGTCTTAAGCTTATTAGCAGCCAGACTTTAGTTAGGACTACTGGAAAAAAATGCAACTCTACTGTTTGTTTATACTTAAAGCCTGTTTATTCTGTTTTAGGAGTCTGTCTAAGGAGTGCAGGCATTTGTAGAGATTCCGTAAAGTCTCAACTAATGCCTTGATTTAAATTTATCTGCCTTCTCCCCAGGAGAAATAAGTTACCCCTTTGAATTAACAAGTGAGGCTTTGCTGGAGCTGTATAAATGAGCTAGTCTATGCATGTTCCCTATGCCTCCTGCCCTGGGAAATCAATGAGGCCTGATTGATTCCTAAACTGAACTTTTGAGGGAATTAACTATATTTTAGAAATAGTGGGTATCAGGGCTGCTAACATCAACTTCTTTCATTCACTTGAACATTATGCAAGTGCTCTGTATTCAGTCAGTTCTGCCAGGCTCTCCTGGATTAAAGATGTGGAAAGCAAAAGCTGCATTGCAAATGATTATTTAAAAAAAATAAAATCTATGACCTTCTCTGACATTAAATGATTTAAGTAGCAATCAGCCTTTGCAAAATGTTGTGACAGTAGGCTCCACTCAGTCTCTTCTGGATCTTAATAAAGCTTTTCATTTGCCCACCAGGGGATTAGAAGATTCCTCTGCAGAGAAGAAGCACATGTCTCAGACTATTCAACAAAGTGAACCAAGGCCACAGTTAAGCGCTGAGTGAACAACCTGATTCAAGTCAAGGGTGGAAATGCAACTGAATTGCTACATGTGCTAGACATACAGGACGGTCTCTTCTTCTGAACACTAGTCCAAAACATGCTGCAGCACGCAGCCAGGCAACTGAAGATGAACGGAACCCATGAAATAAGGACAATTTTTTAAAAATCTTGCAGTACCTGATATCTTGTTTTGTCCTAATGAGATCTGATTTAGTTAATTGCCTTGTATAGCACAAATCAAATGTCTGGACTGAAAAAAAAAATCTTCACAAGATACTTCAGCTTCAGGGGTGTGATCAGAGGTTGTCTAGTGCATACATCTCATCTGGAAGAAACATTACTGCAGAACTCTGATCTGCTGCTTACAATTAGATGAACATGATGTAGCCATTCACGTCTCAGCCTTTCTCTATAGTAACTGATGAGAAATTAAAGAAAACAAGGTTGTTTTACAAAAAAGATTATACTTCGAGAAAATCAGGGATTAAAAAGTAGACAATGGAACTACTGCTGTTTCCTTGGGATTTAGTGACTATTTGTGTTGTAAGAATTCCCCTTTCTCCTCTCCTTCCCTAAGAGAAAGCAAGCAAATTTCAATTGCCCTGTATATAGCAGAGTAATTCTCTTAATACTTAAGTACCCTCAAACAGCCTTGCAGAGATGGAAGCTAACAAAATTGCTTCAAAGAAGGTATGTTCTTCCTGAGCTCTGTATAATTTGTTGGTGGACTAGTAAAGGGGAGATACTGCTTTTGTGGTAAACATCAGTATATTCATTGTTGTCAGGCTTTCTGACTTTTACCTTAGGCAGCAGCAAGCCAGCACTCTTCAAATCTTAGTACCTAGGTTGGTGAGGTTTTACTGAGCTAATTTTCTTCCTTCATTTCATGATCTCAGTTTGTGATTAGAAACAAATCTTTCCCAAGAATGAATTATTTACTGCTTTTTTTCCATTGATGCCAACTTCCAGATATAGTTTGGTCTCTACCAAAGACTTGAAGAAGATCCAATTTCAAAGCCCTACTTTATACCTCTTGAGTATGTAGAAGCAAAAGTCCTGTTGTAGCAAGCATGTAACTTGCGATAAGCACAGAGCTGTCATTGATGCTTTCTTAGTTTCTTAGTAAATTTGTTAAACTCTCTCGGATTATAAATCAATAAATAAGGATTCTGTTTTGACACAGGTAGTTCACTGTCTCTGTCATGACTGGATGACCTTGCCCTGATGATTATTTCAGGGAGTGGGACTTATTTTCTTCAGATTACGAAAATTAAAAAGTTCTGTGTAAAGTCAAACATTGTCAGGATGGAGTGTTAAGATTGTAGCTTGGGGATTGCAAAATTTGTTATTTCAAACTTCAGGACTAAGGCCCAAGAGATTTGTACGTGAGCTCTCCACGTTTGAGTATTCTAACAGCTGCATGTCAAAGTTTGCCTGCTCCGTCTTTGTTTCAGCTACACAAGGGGCTCTCAGGGAGAAGGGAGAAAACACTTTAAGGGAGAGATGGGTGCCTTCTGACTAGAAATGGGTGCTGAAGTACTTGGAATGATATTTTTCTGATTTTGGCTATTGATGCCTTCCCTGTAATTTTCTGCCATACAGGCTGCTCTAGATGCCATTCTGAGGTACTTTCTCATTCATGTGTTGGGTACTAACTCGGAAGCAATGAATGTCTGAAGAAAAAGGGGGTACAAATTGTAGGTGTGCAAAGCTAAACTGAGTGTTTGCCTCCTTTATAAAGACAAAGTAGTACTTCATTGCTATAGAGGGCTCTGACTCCTTGCTCTGGAGTCAGTGGGAAAACAGGCTAACAGTAGGAACAGTAAAATGAATATAACCAAGTAAGTATCCTTTCAACTGCAGACAGTCAATGTGCTATATTGGATGCTGTATCAGTTAGTTGTACTACTGGAACAAGTTCTTCCTTTTGTTTAAAGGAGTTGATTTTATGTCAGCATGTACAGCTACCATTTAAAATACAGCATTAGAATAATCCAATCTATTTTCTGCCAATATCTATTAAGACATTCATGTCAAATGGTTTGCGTCTCACTCAACAGGTAACTGACTCTGGTCAGTTTAATCCTGCTAATGGGCCTAGTTGAATAGCTTGTATTTCTTCTTGTGCTTCTTTTATATCTTTCATTTAAAAGATATCCACTTTATTTCTTTATGAAAAAAATAAGAATGAATTATTTTTAGGGTTTTTATTCCCCCACACAAACGAAGCAGAATTAACTGTCTCAGGTGTTCCTATATTGCCATGCATACGAGCTTTGGGTTTTTTCACTTTAGCTTTTCAAAATTTCCCCAGTGTTCATAAAGTTTGTGTGAAAAAGATCTCTGCCTTTCACCAGCTTTAGATCTTAGGATATTTCTTTCTCAGAGAACATAGGAGGGAAGAGAAACATATTATGGTCTTTACCAAAATTTCCTGTTGAAATATTTTGTTGAAAAGGACAACTGAAACTACTTTTCCTGTGCAACCCTGCTTTTAGACAGGGAGAACTACACTTGGAGCAGCTTCAGCTTTTCACAAGGAGACAGAAATACTTTGCTTTATATTCTGCAGAAATACTTACATACCTACTTCTGTATGTGCATATAGCTGTATCGACAGCTGTATTAGAAACTATAACTTATTTCCATTGAAAATAATTATTTTTGAGATGTTTGTATGCATTACAGATTTCACATCCAACCAAATTCTAAGAAAATACATCAAGTATTTCTACTGATGTCAAATTAACTAGAAACCTGAAGAAATTCTAGCGTATATTTTAAAAGTAACTTGTACAATCATTTTCTGATGATGCTTCTCATAGCATTAAAATATTAATAATATTCAGCTAATTTAATTATTCCAGATACATCCAGCTATAAGGCGTATTCATCTTTCAAACTGCATAATAATTGCATACCCACTGAAAAGTGCAAAAGGACTGAGACGCCACCATATGTGACTAAAAAGAAATAAAAAAATACTGTACTTTCCTAATAACTGTACTAATTTGACCTGAATACGGGAACTTCTTTCTTCTGAGGTAGCTTGCAAGAGTAAGCTTGCAAAAAGTACGTACTGCCACATAACTCTTCTCCCCAGTCTGAGCAGAATTCAGCAGTAGAGATCTGAAGGTTTAAAAGCACTAGGAATAGTTTTCCCATGATGAAAGAAGGTAAAAAGGAAATTTGTTTCCAATCCCTAGTTCTACATCAACAGGTTCAAGACTAAAAGTGTGCACAAATCTGTATGGATATGGCACGTAGGTTTGCTATTTCTAGTGACCTGAATTAATTCACCGGAATAGTTTTAATTATGATTTTAATAAGAGAGAGACAGAGGTGGTATTGTATTCTAGGAGTTTGATATTTCTAAGGGTAATGCTTTGTTTCCTCATTTACCCACAAGCTAGTATTCACAAACAGGATCTGTGCTGTTTTGTTATTGCCCTTACTCATAGGGTGCTTTATGGTTAAAATGAAGCACCAGCTGAATTCAGTTGGTCTCAATATTTTATTTTTTTCATAGCTCTTGTATCATGACTTTGGAGAATTTTCTTCAAAACATTGTAAATTCTTTCTGGATGAAAGGATTTATTTAAATACAATTGATTATTTCCTTAATGGCATGAGTAACTTTGGGATAGATTCCATTCCATGCTCGCCAGCATAATCCAAACCAAACCCACTGAAGCCTGTCTGTTTTCTCTGCATTTATACAAGCACATCTTAGCAGCAGAATGTATTCAGAACTGCAGCCCTTTCTCAGGAAACATCCTCACTGAGATTTGTGTAAGGTTTGAAAGATTATGCACAGTTGGAATCAGTTTATCAACATACTATTCCTCCCACGTTTCCTCTCAGCCCCTGGCCTCAGCACAGCTGGCCAGGGCCCAGCTAGAGCTCACAAGGACAAGTCCAATAGAAGAACGTCACTCTGCAGTCTTGCTGAAATGGTGGCTTTGCTCTTGGCAGCTGTAGGAGAACCCTAGGGTTTATCTCAATTTTGGCTCAGAGCTAGGAATTCTCAGCTTAAATGTTAGTAAAGATTCATGCATTACTGATAGCACATGAGGTAATTACAAGAGAACATGATGTGTATTAGCCTGCTATGGGCATATGATCATGGGTAGGTATCCTTTGACATTCTATTTATAGCCCTGAGTCAGAGGTCACCCGCCTCATTGATTAAAGTCTGATATTTCTTATCAGCAGGATAATTTACAATGCACTGTAATGGTGTCTGATCTTCAGAGTAGCTGAACATCAGTTATTCTGCTGACTCAGCTCTGCAAGCTCCTTACTAATACTCATTCCAATTTTCCTTTTTTTCCCCTATTCTGGCCACTGCTTTGAGTGTCAAATAAAAATGAGTGATGTTCATGAGCTGAAGATAACCACTAATGCATCCTGACGCAAATTGCAATAACACTGAATCTTGGTTGAAAGGAAGACTGTTCTTTAATAATAATAAAAAAACCCCATCACATCATTTCCTTGTAAAGGTGAATTATTAAACAAGAGAAAACCACATCATAAAACATTTAATAAGAAATTCTGAGTACCTTCTGTATGCTTTCCAAATTTGGCTAGACCTGCTCAATACTTGAGTTACACCTACATTAAAATGGGCTATGATTCATGTATTTTTTTTTAAATCCTATGACAGTACATTTACACACAAAAGCCCTCATGTGGACATAGGTGTATATTCACACCATGGGTGACCCCAGTCAGTACACTAAGAAGCACACTCATTATGTGTGAGAATATTTAGGAAAACAGTGATTGAAAAGCAGGTTTGACAAGCACTGTATCCCAGCCAGTAGCATCTGCCATAGCAGAAAGCTTGGCAAAGGCATGGGTGAAGCAGAAGTTGGCTGTTACTGCAAATCGTAGATACAGATACATTTTTAAAACATAGTATAGAGGTCACCTGAACTCTCCTACAACACAGTCAAACCACAGGTGGCGGAGCAGTTTTAGCCACCTTTGATAAGTCTTGATACTGCCTTTTACTTGATAAAGACAGCCTGAAGATTAACCCTGGAGCACCCAGATAACCTACTTCCCTGGTGGTGGGGGCAGGGATGCCCATCCAAAGCCGAAGGTACAACTGACACTCACAGCAAGGAGCCAGAATCAGAGTGGTGGTACCTGTAGATGGCAAAGTTGTATTTGCATGCCACATGAGAAATATGGTCCCCCTCAGGTGCATACATACGTGTTACAGAGTCTGCAGGGAGGAAGGTGCATTCTCTGTTTCTGAGACTCACCCAGCACTCGGGTGTGGGAAATCCCAGTGCAGTAATTTGGACGTGCCTGCTGGGGCCCTACTCTGTGCACTGGGAACCTGAGCACCTGCTCTGAGTAGTGTCACTGCTGCCACAAAGCAGGCATTTGGCAGTGCTGGTGATGCATACAGCAGGGCAGGAGCATCTTGGTGGTTCTCACTCTGCTTAAAACCTAGGCCCAAGCTCCACTGTTTAATGGCTGAGACACCAAACTGCCCTGGTTAGAAAATGTGACTGCTGAAAAAACTGCAAACCTGATGAAAAGAGAAGGCTTTCTCCCACAGAAGGCAAACAGAAATGGGGTACAGCAAAAGAAAAACAACCTAAGGTAAGCTAACAAGATTATTATCGATAAGGAATGTATATGCAATTACTTAAGGAAAACTTCTTTTTCCATGAGGGTGTCAAACACTGGGATAGATGTCCAGAGAATTTGTGGATTCTCCATCCTTGGACATATTCAAAACATGACTAGAATAGATCATGAGCAACCTGACATAGTTCTGTTCTAAATGATGGAGTAGATGATCTCCAAAGATCCCTTCCAACCAAAATTTTATGATATTAGACTGTTTACATGCTCATATACATACACCAGGAGCCACGTGTATTGGTTTTGTAATACAGAAATAAACTATCCACAAAGGCACAATTTTGTACAGTTAAAAATAAATACAAGTGCATAAGCTGTACAGTCAAGTTGCCACTAAACCATAATACAAAGTGCATCCTCCAAACTATTATTATCACAACACAACAGGTTTTACTTTTCTCTGAAGAGCATCTGACAGATGCCTCAGCTGCAGGGCATTATGCCAAGCAATGCTTAAAATGTCCTAGAAGTCATAAAGCGCTTTGCACAGAGTTCATCTCTAAAAGCAGTTATTTCTGCTTGAGAACAGTTGTGATTCCTGGGAACTATTAAGATACACAAGGCATTGAAAGTTGAACTACTTGTGTATATTCTGTTGCCCTTATTTGCATTGTGCAACATTTAAGAGATCCTCTTTTGTAAAAACAAGGGCTCATTGTGCCATTTGTTCTACAAACAGAGACTGCAGGATGACCCAGTGCTGCTTTGTTTGGTACAACAGAATTTGTTCCACTCAACAAACTCCAGATCCCATACCTGAAGAAGACTGATTTTTGCAAATGGCTGTACTTTTATACACTAGGCTATTAGTATGGAATTAAATAACATAAATGGAACGTGGTATTCCCCTTATATTATTCAAGATACTTCATCCCAGGATGAAAAAGATATTGGCTTGAAGATAAATGTTTGTATCATACATCATATTACTTCAAGCACATATATTCCTCTTTTTTTATTCTTCCACTGTGTTTGAAACCTGGAGTATTGCATATGCCTGGCACGTTCCCAGTGTTGTGCACAATTTTCTAAGAAATTGAATACTTACGTCATTATTTCCAAAGACTTATCTACACTGAGAACTGAATCATCTGTGGCTGAATCAGTGTATATTGTTTCAGTTACAATGCCTCCTGGGCACTCATCCCACAAATCCTGGATTTGTGCCTAGAGAAGCAGTGAGTCCTGGGAGAATTTTAAAACCACTTTTGAGCTGTTGGACAACAGACAACCAAGTAAAATATTAAAATGCATTTAGTTAACGAGATAAAACTCCAGGAGACATTTAATTATTTTTTTTTTTTTACTGGTAGTGTTCTAGTTCAATTTGGTAAGTTATATCCTGCACCAGCTTCCTCATGTGCAGCAGAAGCACACATATTTTCAGTACACATTGCTTATTATTACCAATCACCTGAAAATAGGTGTCAGGTAAAATCTCACTGTTTCTTCCTGGCAGAAATAACCTGGCATTTCTACCATGTCTCTATTCTGTGGGCTATCTTTTTATAATAGCACTGATAATAAAATATACGGTTAAGTTTTCCTACCACTTTCCATTGAAGGACCCAGTCTTTAGCTACTTCATGGTCTTCCCAAAATCTAACTGTTATGGTTGATGTTTTTCAATAGGCTAAAAAATACTCCAGAAAACAGACTTAAACAATTCAGTGTTTTCTAAGAGCAAGGCTAAGGAAAATCTCTTGTTTTGTCCCCATTTTTTCCCTTGAGTGCCTGTAGCGTTCGTGTTTTCTGCCAGGAGACTGAAACTGCATGTGAGAGAAAGGGAGAAGCAAAGGCACAGCGTGTGTGCAGGGCAGGCATCACCTCACCTTCTTCTCCTCATAAATGTAAACCGTAACAAGATAAAACATATTAAATAAATTTCTATGTGGCGAAGGCTAAGCAAGCCCCTAGTAACACCTAGCAGTCTCTCCCCCATCTTCCAACCTTGTTCTCAGCTCTCAAGTGCCCCCTCTCCAAACGGGGTGGGAAGAGTCAGCTGGAGACACCAGAGGGGTGGCAGTGGCTGCCAGTGGCAGTAAGGCTGTCACCATGCTGGACCAAACAAATCCAGGAGCCTGAGGAGGCTGAAGGCGGAGTGACCCCAGCCTTGCTCTCCCCTACGGCCTCCATGCCTGGCTGCCACACACCCAGCTTCCACTTGACAGTACTGGTGGCGGGTGGGGGGCAGTGCTGTGTTTCTGGTGCTTGGGATAAAACAGGACTGAATATACAGATATCTCTTGGAGAAGTGGGGGTGAAACAGAGCTCAGCGCCACAGGGGAGAATTGTGGGGCAGCAGGAACCCTGGTTCCCAGGCAGGAATGGGTAGCTGAGGCAAGATGGCGCTGCTGTGGCTGTGGGGGGAGGATGGTGCTGCTGTGGCTGTGTGGGGGGGAAGATGGCCCTGCTGTGGCTGTGG